>CALNVZ010000174.1:33785619-33799336 GCA_940671915.1 Paracentrotus lividus | reverse complement strand
TAAATGTGGGATTCCTCCCCATATATTCCAATACTCTGCTACTGGTACCTCGTTCATCTACTCGGATGTCTCCTAGCTGCCGGTCTACTAATGCAGTACTCTAATGGCACTATTGAGCTGGGCACTGAATTGTTCAGATCATTTCGTCTCAAATCAGAAAGGTTATGTAAAGAAGAAAAAAAAGGATTTGCTAAATATCGTTTTTTATGCATGATGTATTTCTTGATTCAGGTATCCCTCCAGACCAGCAGCGTCTGATCTTTGCTGGCAAGCAGCTGGAAGATGGCCGTACTCTGTCAGACTACAACATCCAGAAAGGTAAGATTTTGTATGTTCTCCAGACATGTACACTGTACAGCATGAAACGGTCATGAATTTAAGCCAATGGCCTTTTTTCATGAATGAAACCGAGATAAAACCAACAAAAACTCTTGAGCATTTAAAAAATAAGATTTTAGCCATTTTGAAGGGGAAAAAAACGATAACAAAAAACAAATTTTCTTTCACAAATCCCGTCTCTTGTAATTTCCAAGAGTAAAAGGTTACAAAAACTTAATTTTTTACGGTACATTTAAATAACTGGACTAATGCATCCTAGATTTTGTAAAAGTCACTATCACATGAATTACTAACTTTCTATACTAAACATTAATCAACATTTGCCACCCAGCAAACAGATACGGTAAACTGGTACAGATTGGAAAACTGAAATGTTGTAAGCCTTATGTGGGTAGCACAGTTAAGTCACAGAAATAAGATACAGTCCACTCCCGTTGCAACAAGCCTTGGGCCCAAGCAATTTAACAAATACATGGGCTTATATACACATGTACACATGTTTGAAATTGGGACTAGCTGAAATGGCTCGTTATTATGAAATCTTGTATTTGTAGTCATTGTAATAGGAGTAGACTGTATTGATTGCATTGGTTTAAATTTTATCAGAAATTATTCATTATCTCTCTCTATCTTTCCCTAGAATCTACCCTCCATCTGGTGCTTCGTCTCCGTGGTGGAGTGATCGAGCCTTCCCTTCGTATCCTGGCCCAGAAGTACAACCAAGACAAGCAAATCTGTAGAAAGTGAGTTGAGATTTATTATTACACTTGACTGATCCGTAGAGTATTAGCCAATAAAGAAATAGGGAAAAACCACTGTCAGCTATGATGAATTTTATTCCAATCATTCGCAGTTTCCACCATAAGGACTTTTTAGTTTTAATGATGGCACGAAGTTCCTTCCTTGGATGTCTGAGCTGACTGAAATGAATTTTCCCTGCACTTGTTTTGTCTTTTATGTTTTCATCCAACATTGCCGAAGTCAAATATGTAGGGACTGAAGAAATTGCTTGGAATTAGGTTGATTTATGAACTCTGTTTTAAAACAAGGGTATAAAGAGACTATGATGATTATTATACTTACATGTGTGTGAGTTTGACTTTTAGGTTTAGTGCTCATTTGTCCAATAATATTATATGCATGAATTACATCTATAAGATTACAAAGATGCACAGATACCCTAGATAAACTATGATAATAATTTATTTATTATTGGAACAACTTCTTCAGAGGTTTTCATTAGTTATTATTGTGGTTGTACTATTGCACAAGATGTACTTAGTAATGAAAACAACAAGTCTTTAAAAAAAAAAAAAAAAAAAAAAAAAAAAAAAAAAAAAAAAAAAAACCTGGCTTATAATCTGTAGGAAGATGACCATCGAGATCAAAAGTTTTTATTAACCTTATTTTCACCTCAAAACGAATTGGGAAGAAAGAACACAAACTATTTGCTGCATTGTTCTAAGTTGGATCTCATTGACATATGATCATAAATAATGTGTGAATGCAATGCACAAGCTTTATTGACTGCACACTGATTGTTAATTTGCATGTAGCTTTGATTCGTTCTTCCACACAGATGCTATGCACTCGCCTTCACCCCCGTGCAACTAACTGCAGAAAGAAAGTGGCGGTCACTCCAATGACCTGAGAACCCAAGAAGAAGCCTAAGTAATCGACAATTCAGCAGCAGCAGCAGCAGCAACAGCAACAAACAAGCCGACCACCATTTGTCCAGCATATCAACCTCATCATTTAGATCCATTCTTTTATCAGATTATTAACTTTTCATGGCAGACAATCCCCCCCCTCAAAGCCCTAAGGACTTTCAAATCAGTGTAATAAAAACATGGAGCTCTCTTATATCTTCTTGAGATTATGTTAGCTAATTTTGTTATTACATGCTCTTGATATTTTGGATAATGGTGTAAGCTAGAAAAAGCAAAGTCAATTGTGTACGCGTGTTTTGTATTTTTTAATTTTTTTGTTGTTGAGATGTCTGCAACTGTAACAGGTAAATTCACAAAATAGCAATTGTCAATTTCCAAATTAAATTTATTTATGGCTTGAGAATACCTCCTACTTGTGAAAGTTTCTGTCAATTAATGCATGTCTTTATGAAGAAATATCATTTCAATCCGAACAGACTTGTCTAACAGACATGGCACAGTGCAGGCAATATCCACTCCCGTTAGAACCAAGCAAACTGAGTGCAGACATGTCCATTGTTTGGGAGAACAAAATCTTGTTTTCAGTGTTCATTTGCAATGGGAGTGGACTGTTGAGTTATCTTTCCATGTTCAAGACTTGGTAAAGCTGGATTCATTGGATAACATGGTGATTGTTGTTGATGATGAAAGATAACTGGATGGGTACTGTATAAGCTGAAATTTTGGTGGGTGTTTATATTTTCGCAAATTTCGCAAGTTGAGATTCTCTTTTACGACAGATGAGAGGCTTTTATCTATCAATAAATATTAATGTGCACTCAATTTACTATTCACATAGTTTTTTTTGGTTTATTGCCATGCAGGATTCATTCATATAATTCGGGGAAGTGGAGTCGAAAACTTAAGATTATTATTACGAATAACATTTAGGCTTTTATACAGATTACATCCAGTTTTATCTTTTTCCATCATCACACATCACAATGTTTCCATGAATCCGCCTTTACATCTTGGGAACATGGGTACAACAGGTCCCTCCCATTCGCAACTCGAAACTGGAGATTTTGTTCTCCCACAATGGAACATGTCGCACTCAGTTTGCTTTTGGTTCTAAAGATGAGACTGGCACTGGTCATTCATCTGTTAGCGTTGTTCGATTGCAAATAATTTCTTCTAGAACTGGCAATCTAATGCACCCAGACTTTCACAAATGGAGTATACTCCCAGCATAAATAAATTTATTTGAATATTGTTATGCTATTTTTAGTGAATTTGACCTCGTTTAACAGTTGCAGACATCTCAACAACAAAAAAAATAAAAAAATACAAACAAAAAAAGCTTCTGAAAAAAAAGAAACCAAAAAAAAAAACATGAAATTAAATTGGACATTTCCTAACTTACTTGGTTAAACATATCTGTCATGATATTGGCTTATACCAGTATTGAAAGTATGGATAGATGGTACAGTCTACTGGGAGGTTGTGTGTCGAGTGGATAAGTCAGTGGACTTACGATCACAAGTACGCGGTTCGAATCCCGTCCATACCACTAGCATCCTTCGGCAAGGTGCACACTGCAAATTTGCCGTTTGACCAAGGTGAGGTGAATGGGTTACCGGTAGGAAGCAATTCCTTGAATGCTGTGCACACCTTCGGGGTAGCCCAGCTAAGCCGGGTAATAATTAGTTCACACTAAAGCGCTTAGAACACCAGGTGGATATATGTATTAAGCGCTATAAATGTAACTATTTTATTATTATTATTACTAGGGATGTTCCACTAAATTTTAATTTATTTTATGTTGTTTTTGCTAGGTTTTGATAGAGCATTTTAAAGAAACATTTTTTGACTTGATTATCACAATTGGATGTTTCGTTTCAAAGATATGACCCAAATGTGGTCTCAGATTACCAATGAGCTTCTAGAACACTTTTTACAAGTTCAGACAAAGCCAGAAAATGCAATAAAGCTCAAGTTTATGGTTCTTTTGTCTTTGAATTTATTAACCAAATCATACCAACATTTTTCTATGTGTGTATCAACATGTAATGAGATTTATAGTAACACAATGAAAGTAGATTATACAGATACAATTTATTGCAGTACAAAACTGATGGTTTGACATGTATGCTGCCGCATGTGATCCAATATGACCACCGTGGAAATACTTCCATAGGGCCATGTTTCAATAGGAACACCCTAAACAATGGCTATTTCATGGTGGTGTGGCTCACAGCTGAGTGTTAGAGTTTGTTAGACAGGGCAGAGTAATTTTAAAACTTAATGCCGCAGTGTAAACATTGTTCTTTGTTTTCACCCCAATACATTTTTTGTTCAAAAATAGTGAATTTTATAAAATATCCTTCTTTCCTCCTTATCTGATCTATTCCAATCATGAGAAATTCCAGTCATAACACACATCACACAGTTAGCATCACTTTGAACACGCTGTAGTTTTTTTTTTATATCAATTTTTCCACAGGAGAAGTTGATCTCTGCTGAGAGGTATTTCTAAGGAGAACTGACCAATTTAGGAATAAAAATGATGATATTTACCACTGGGCCCAACGACAACTTTTGAAAGCTGTTTTTTTTTGAAAATTTTGCTGCTTCTCTGCCTGTGTATTATTTAAGTAGGGAGTGCATGGGGGTTTTTTTATTGTTTTGATTGGTAAAATGCATGGGTGACTACATCCATACAGTGAAGTGGAAACCGTTCTAGTGGCTTTTTGCTTTTGTTTGGACATCCCTATTATTACTCCCATAATAACAGTATGCTTTGGACCAAGCTAACTCCTATACATTATACAGAGATACGTAGAGACATATTGCATGTTTGATGAAAGGTGAATTGCCATTAGGTCTAAATCCACTTTGACTAATGCCCTTTTGGTCTTATCCCAAATGTTCTAACTACATTTTGTCTACAACCATTTTGTCTTACTCCCATTTCGACTAATATCTTTTTTGTCTAATGTCCACTTTGTCTAACACCACTTACTGTGCTTACACATCCCTGCTGTGACAAACTGGTAATAGACCATTCAGTTGGGAAAGAGACGAAAATGCAATTAGACAGTCTAGATATTAGACAAAGTGGTCAGTATACCAAGTGAGAATAAGACCAAGTATGTAAGGTACTAGTATTAGATCAAGGAAAATTTGTTAGTCAACCAAATGGGTGTAGCCCATGTGGTATTAGACTATGAGATTATTAGACCAACTACTGTTAGACCAAGTGGATATAAACTATTTGAAATTGGGACTTGGAGAACTGCCTTGTTATAAAGAAATGTATCCATCTTTGTTATGGAAGTAGACTGTATTATCATGTTGATTCTTCTGGGGAAGTTGATGGTAAAAATTCCATTCATGTATATAAAACTAAACACGTAAAATCAACTCCAAATGTGTGTTACTGGTGAAGGAGTTTGAAGAACTAAGTGTCTATCCTAGACTACCCTCAATGTGAGTCGTTCAACTCGATGTGGGTCCCAAGATGCATGTGCACTCGGCATGCTTTGGTAGGCCCTAGTTGAACTCGTTTAGTTGTTCAGACTCTTTGTATACAATTTTTTTGTATCCTAGGCCCTTTAATATGAAGCTGTTTGTGGATGATGATGATGGTGGTAGTGAAAGATGACGGTTATTCACAGTACACTCCAGTTATAACGAGGTGGACCAAGTCACTTGCCTTTTCTATGAAATCTCATATCCATGCTCATTATAACGGGAGATGGGGGTGATGATATGATGTAGAAGATTAATGTGGGTATTGCGTGTGTGATGATGAAGACGAGTATAGTGACCTTGCATGAAATGCTGTCAACAATATGTTGTGTGGCATGACTTTGTGTACCATTCTGGATCCACCACTTGGGGCGGCGAAATCATAATCACATCGGGCCACCGGGTGTCAAATCCTGGATACGAGCCTGAACTTTAGTTACCCTTCGAGAATACTGGCTAATGCAGGGCCGGCGGAGACGGGGGGGGGGCCTGGGGGCCGCCCCACCCCCCAATTTTTTTTGCCAGAATTTTAAATATTTTCTTAGGAAAAAAAGGGAAAAGAACGAAAAAGAAGAACGGGAAGGAGAGGCAAAATGTGTTTAAAATACACTAGAAAATATACGTTCGGGTTCACTATAAGCCATTTTTTTCTGCTCGCGCATCGCGCTCGCAAGGTTCTCTCAATAAAGGCACATTGACTGACCCTTATGTCCAATATTAGTAAAGTTGTGTAAATTTTTCTACTCGCACTTGGCCCTCGCAATTTATTTTTGTTAAAATTGAGGTGATCTTGACCCATAGAAGAATTCAAACAAAAAGAGATAAGATGGAAAATGTGCGTAAAATCTTATCATATGTCATTATAAGCCAAAATTTTCAGCTCGATCGCGCTTCGCGCTCGCAAATTCCTCTCAGAAAGACTGATTCTTGACGTCGCAAAGTGAAGTGGTGGATGTCAATCAAGTTTCAAAATCCAGAATAAAATAGCTTTAATTAATTATAAGTCAAATTTTCGGCTCGCGCTTCGCGTTCGCAAACTTTTCTTTAAAAAGGCCATTGACTGATCCCTGGCGTCCCAAATATAAGTAATATTATGTAAAATTTTCTGCTCGCGTTTCGCGCTCGCAATTTATTTTTGTTAAAAAGAAGGTGACAGTTACCTAGTAACAGAATTCAAACAAAAATAGGCCTACATAAGAGGGGGAAATCTGCGTAAAATATACGGCCTTATTTTTGTCATTATAAGACAAAATTGGCGCTCGCGAATTACTCTCAGAAAGACTGATTCCTGACGTCGCAAAGTGAAGTGATGGATGTCAATTTTCAAAATTTTCTAAATCTAGAATACACTACCTTTATTAATTATAAGTCAAAATTTTCGGCTCGCGCTTCGCGCTCGCAAATTTCTCTCAGACGGGATGACAATTTTCAAAATGTGTCCAGAACACTACCTTCAGGTCATTATAAGCCCAAATTTTCGGATTTTTCGCTCGCAAAGTTTTCACAAAAAAAGTACATTGACTGATCCCTGGCGTCCCAAATATGTAATGTTATGTAATTTTTTCTGCTCGCGTTCGCAATTTATTTTTTATTAAAATGAAGGTGCATGATCGTTATCTAGTAAAAGAATTCAAACAAAAATACATAAGAGGGGGAAATGTGCGTAAGATATACGGCCTTAATTTGCATCATTGTAAGCCAAAATTTTTACCTCGCGCTTCGCGCTCGCAAATGCGTCTCAGATGGGATGACAATTATCAAAATGTGTATAGAATACACAACCTTCAGGTAATTATAAGCCAAAATTTTCGGCCTGCGCTACGCGCTCGCAAATTTCTCTAAAGAGTTCATTATATCCTTATTATTCGGGCCTAATATGTTTGCATGAATTCTTCTAAAACTTGGGCCCCCTCACTTTGAAAACGCTCCGCCGGCCCTGTAATGATTTAAGCCAGAAGCCAATATCTTGCACAAGGCGAACCTGTAATTGGGACTGCCTTAAAAATGCATTCCAATTATCTCGAGCATACCGCCTTTGTGCCCATTATGATTGAGTGCCTCTTCTAATTTTAGAACAATATCACAAATAGATATAGAATAGAAAAACTTAGAATATGAGGAATAGTTGGACAATAAATGTTTCAAAGCGGGCGCGAATCCAGTGGGAGGATGGGCAATAGAGCACGCCCCCCCCCCCTCTAGACCCAAAATAATGGGTAAATCCCAAACGACTAGAAAGGGCTGCTGCCTCTCCATAAAAAGGGGGGAATGGCTTGACGCTTAAACATTTTTTTTTTCAAAGGCCGTATGATGCCCCCCCCCCAAAAAAAACCCTTGAAATCAGACATCAAAAGTGGGATACAGAGAGCCGGTAGGCCTATCAAAAATGGAAAGTAGGAAACAAATGATCCCCTGTCTTTTGTTCTGCAAGTGCGGATTTGAAGGAAAAATTGTAGGCCTACATCATTGTTTTTGTTTGTTTGTTTTTACTTTCTTTTTTTTCGTGGAAGTGGTGATCATAATCATTTACCCCTTAAGTTTAATTCCATATCCATTGGGCCTAGATCTATGACATGCCGCGAGTGACCTAAACAGGGGTAATTTGTATAATCCTAGAAAAAAGATGTTCGATGATTGTTGCCCTGATTTTTTTTTTAAATAATTTTTTTAAAGGGGGGAATCACTTTTTATATCAATATGATACCTAAATTTCACCCTCAGTTCTGGGGGGAGGGTGGTGGACCTGAAAATGAAAATCAGAGATAGGTTTGTTGAGTCGGAAGTGTTATAGTGGCGGGTCCGGAATTCAGAAAATAGAGGGGCTTGCAATAAGGCTAATTTGAATAAAGGACAAAAAATAAAAAATAAATAACAGACATTGTCCTTCCTTTTATTTCAGAAATGATCGGGTCTGGTCATTACTGCCTTCGGGAATGAAAAGAGACAATTTTATTCATCAAATCAAAATGGTTTCATCCTGTTTGGCAAATGATGAAACCAATAAAAATACATAAGCTTTTTATCCGAATCTTGAGTTGTACGTTTGAATTAACGCAACAATCAGTGAGTTTTACTGTAATAAGTAATCCTAGCTTATGGTTATGTTAAGTATGTTACTCACGTTAAAACTTTCCTTTCTACTTTCCCCTTCTTCTTTCTATAATGATACAGAAATATTTGTTTCAAATTACTCAAATTGAATCCTGTATTCAAATCCGGATCCCTCCCCGGCTTTTTTAGTGGCTAATAAAACAAATAGCATCTTGGTATGTCAAACTACATGTAACATTGAAAACAAAAATGAAAAGAGACAATTTACATTTTCAGAATAATTATACAAACTTAGTCGACAACACAAACAAAAATAATATTATGCCTATATAATACACAAAGCTTAGGCTTGTCGAATATGTTTGTATAATTATTCTGAAAAGGAAATTAAATTGTCCCCTTCAATCTCAAAGGCAGTAGATAAGATGGCCAGACCATGGAGGAATGTCTTTTTTTTCTCCAAGGCCAGGCCAGACCCGATCATTTCTGAAACAGTACGGTAATGCATTTTTTAAAGAGTGTGCTAAACCCAGGCGCGTATCCAGGATTTCGCACCCCGGGGGGCCCGACGTGATTTTGGCGCCCCTGTGTACTTTTCAAAATAATGGCGCCTGCCCCCGCCCCCCCCGCCAGGCAAACACAGGCCTACGGCTTAAATGTTTGTGAAGGATTTTGAAATAATTTATTTGTAGGGGTGTTTTTTTGTTGTTCTTGCCTATGGTGAGTTCATTGAAAAAGAATTTCTAGGTATATGAGTATTACCGCTATATACATTGTAGATGAAAATACGAATTCTAAATACGAGCGCAAAGCGCGATCATATTTTCCCTCTAGCTTTAAGATCAGAAAGCAAAGAATTCTAGCAAATTAGGGGTATTAATTTTGTTTAGCTCTTCATCAGAATATCATATGAACGGGAGCTGTTATTTGTCCATTCAAAAACGATTTGAAAGCAAGCCATAAAAAATCATGTGAAATTCGTCCATCAAGTAATGTGAAATCAAACAAAATGTATATTGAATGTTTTGTTGTTCAGAATCCTCATAATCTGGTTACAAGAAAGAAAAAAATAGGCCAACGTGAATCGCGAGCGGAAATTTGATGTATCGGAATGATCTCTGAAAACGTTGACATTTAATAATGCATTCCTCAGGAAACACATGTAATAAACTCTTTGGAAAATGAATGCGAGCGGGGAAAGGCGCGAGCGAAATTTTGCTTAATGTAATAGAGACGCTGAAGTTTTAGGATCAAATTTGGGTCCTCCATATTTTAAAGGACGTATGGTTGCCCAGTTAAAAGATGAACATCTAATCTAGCTGGTTTATCTATCGCCTAAAGTTTTAGATAAATTTGGCGCCCCTAAGTTTAAGCTTAATTGGAAGCCAACTAATCATTTGGCGGCCCCCTAAATGTTGGTTTGAATTGGCGCATAGCATGTACGATTTAGGTGATTTGAATGCCCCTGGCAAAATGCAAAAATAAATGTAACGTGGTATTCAAATAAATACTTAAATGTCTTTGATGATATGATCCTATATAGTAATTATGGTCAGGAGGAGAACACAGGCGAGAGCGGAATTTTGATGTTCTTTGAATGATGAGAAAACATGGCATTGCATGCATGCGTTCCTCAGGAACACAATGAAATAACTCATTGGAAAAAAAAATTATGCGAGCGCGTAGCGCGAGCCAAAATTTTGCTATGTATATACAGATCAGGATGAATAAAAAATTTTAGATACCATATTTTAAATACCAAGTTGTTGCCCCTTAGTTTCAGGTAAATTCGGCATCTTAGCGCCCGTACGTGTAAGCTCAATTTGGCGCCGCTAATAATATATGTTGAACATAAATTTGAAATGCAAAAAAAGAAAATGATAATAATGTAAAATAAAAAAAAAAGAAAAGAATAAAAAATGTAACGTGAAACTATGTTTTTTGTAGGTTTTTGGGGGAACCCCCGGGAGGTTAGATAAGCGAATCCCCCCGCCCCCCCAAAAACGAAAAAGAAGGGTAGGAGGGGGGGTTGGGGGGGTAAGCCTCTATAAAAAATTGTTTTGACCAAACTCCCCGGGAGGGGGGGGGGGGGGGTATTTTGCGTGTTTTTTGAGGCGCTCCTAGTTTCACGTAAATTCCGGCACGACCCTCCCTAAAGTTTAGGATATAGTTATGAGCCACTAGTTTAAGATAAATTTTGCACTCCTAAGTTCTCAGGTCAATTCCGGGCCCTACATTTGAGCTCAAGCTGGCATCCTTAATTTTAAGATCGATTTGGCACCCCCTTAACTTCAGGTTAAATTCAGCGGCCCTAAGTCTCAGGTCAATACCCCTTAGTTTCAGATCAGTTTTGCGCCCGCCTAAATTTGATCTATAATTTGGCGCCCCCACGTTATAGCTCATTTTGGCGCGCTCTAATTTTAAGTTTGAATTTGGCGCCCCCTAATTTTAAGGTCGATTTGGCGTCCACCTATGTTGAAGGTTCAAGTTGGTGCCCCTTAGTTTAAGGTCCATTCGCTCTATAGTTTATGGCGTTGCTTAGTTTACTGTCGATTGGCTTGCCCCCTAAATTTTAAAGGTCGCCCCTTCCCCTCCCCCTTTTTCATTGGCGCCCTTCTTAATTCAAGGTCGATTCGGCGCCCTAAGTTTAATAATCAATTAGGCGCCTCCGCACCTTCAAGTCAATTTGGCGCCCCCATCCTAAAGTTCGGGTCAATTTGCGCCCCCGTTAAGCTCAAGTTGGCTCCCCCTAGTTTAATTATCGATTTGGCGCCCCCTAAATTTAAGGTCGATTTGGCGCCCCTGAGTTTAAGGTCAATTTGGCACCCCTTAGTTTACTGTCGTTTGGCGCCCCCCATATAAATATAAAGGGCCGATTTGGGCGCCCATAAGTTTAAGGTCGATTCGGCAGCCCCTAGTTTAATTATCATTAGGCGCCTCCCGCACCTTCAAGTCCAATTTGGCGCCCCCATCTAAGTTTCGGGTCAATTTGCGCCCTACGTTTAAGCTCAAGTTGGCCCCCCCTAGTTTAATATCGATTGGGCGCCCCCTAAATTTAAGTCGATTTGGCGCCCTGAGTTAAGGTCACTTTGGCACCCTTAGTTTACTGTCGATTGGCGCCCCCCTTAATAAAGCGATTTTGGCGCCCCTCACGTTTAAGGTCAATTTGCGCCCCTTGTTTACTGTCCATTGGCGCCCACTAAATTTAAGGTCATTCCGGCGCCCAATGAATTTAAGGTCGTTGGCGCCCTATAAGTTTAAGGTCATGTTGGCGCCCTTAGTTAATCCTGTTGATTTGGCGCCCACACGTTTAAAGCCTCCAAGTTGGCTCCCGTATTTTATATCGATTTGGCGCCCCACTAAATTAAGGTCGATTTGGTGCGCCCCTAAATTTACAGGTCGTTTGGGCGCCCTCAATTTAAGGTCGATTTGGCACCCCTTAGTTTAAGGTCGATTATGGCACCCTTAGTTTAAGGTAACAATTTGGCGCCCCTTGTTTACTGTCGATTCTGGCGCCCCCTAAATTTATGGTCGATTTGGCGCCCCCGTATTTAAGGTCAATTTGGCGCCCCTATAAGTTTACTGTCGATTTGGCGCCCCCATTTTTTTAATGGCGCCCCCTCCCTTTTCCTTCTTCTCTCTCTTCTCTCTCTCTTTTTTTTCTTTTTTTTTTCTTTCTTTTCTTACTTTCTCTTCCCCCTTTTTTCCCTTTCCTCTTTTTTTCCCTCCTTTTTTTCTTCTTCTATTTTCCCCCTTCCTTTTCTCCATTTCTTCCTCTTTTCGGAGCGCCCCCTGGCGCCCCCCGGGGGGCCGCGGCCCGTAAAGCCCCCCCCCCCCCCAGAATAACGCGCATGAAACCTGTGATGGAATCTATAGAAACAACAAAAATGATTATTCAAGAAAAATTTACAAAACAAAAATTGTCTGTACAGTCAACGTCGAGGGCGCTTGCAAAAAAAAAGGTTTAAATGGCTCCAGAAATTTGCCATCTGTTGTTGAATTCGTATAGGGGGATCTATGTTCCCGTGAAGTTTGATCTGCGTGAAGAGCGGGTAGAACGATCAATACAAAGATACCAGAGTCAAATTTTTATTACGCAAAAACGTATAGAGATCTTATAGCTAGACGGATTAATGCCGATGAGAGGATCAAGCTGGGAGGACCGATCAGATTTCTCACGTATTTTCGTCCGACACAGCCCTTGGAAATGGAGGTTAATACTTATAATGTGATGGGAAGAGAATGGACTTGGAAGGAGAGTGGTCTTCGAGAGGAAAGGTAGACTATTTGTGGTGTTTCTGCGATTCTTTTTCTCGCTAGGACAGGAGCCGAAGATCGAAAGCAGAGTCTGAGATTGTGTGTGTGCGGCATTTGTGGTTGAGAAGCTTGTCAGCTGTTTCTGACAAATAACAACATGGCGAAACCGGAGCTGAATCCGTGTACTGAATACCTCCATTCTGGTTGTTATTCTAAGAAGAACGAAGAAAACATGGATTTAATGTGCACACTGGCTGAAAATGTAAGATGTATGCAGCGAGGGCGAGAGGACAGCAGCCTGTGGAAGGGGAGGAACGGACAGAGTCGGGCGACAGAAATGTGGAAAAGTGATCGGTTACGGGAGACTGGCAAAAGAGAGTCAGAAGTGAAAGAACATTCATCATCAGGAAATATGAAAAGGAAGATGTTAGAGACAGTTAACAGAACTATTATATCCATACCATACTGGAAGACATTTCTATGTGCAGCTTTATTGTGTGTGTTTTTGAAGAGCCAGACGTGTTTGGCATCACCGTCGTGTTATGGACTTGGCTCGACTGGTCGTGCCATTTTGAACGATCTGGAGGGGTTTATTTCGGATCATCCAAATGAGAGTTATCCAATGCATACCGAGTGTGAATGGCTAATCCAAGGTGAGAAATGGCGTGCAGCCCAGCTTAGATCTAGACTACAGAGATGCCAACAGTAGAATTGGAAATTGGAATGCAAATGACACAAATGTCGTGTTCACAAGACTAAGTTAGATCTAACGTAGATTCTAGAGAAAGAAATCTAATGATTTCAGATTAACATTTATTTGGTATAAGATAAAATCAAGATACAAAAATTGATATAAACAATAGTGCATAAATCATGTAAATACCAGGATT
>CALNVZ010000174.1:33723571-33782766 GCA_940671915.1 Paracentrotus lividus | reverse complement strand
CACACAATGAATTAAAGTCTATTTGGTGTTTAACGTGAGTTTTATTATTCAAATGGGTGTGGTAATTTGGTGGAAAAGAGTTCGTTAATTTGAATGCATTCCCGAGGTTGAAT
This sequence comes from Paracentrotus lividus, assembly GCA_940671915.1. NCBI lineage: Eukaryota > Metazoa > Echinodermata > Echinoidea > Camarodonta > Echinidae > Paracentrotus > Paracentrotus lividus. The sequence continues at coordinate 33,782,653 of CALNVZ010000174.1, read as the reverse complement.
GATGGAGCATAAGATCATTATTCATGCTTTCTCTCATGATAAATCTTTTGGTTGATGATGATGATAATCCACAGCATTTTGCCATAGATCTAAGTCAGCTATTTTACCTTTAGCATATTTTGCATTCTAATTTCTACATTTTTGTAATGTTCTAATTATTTGGTAGTATTCAACTGTTGGCATCTCTGGATCTAACCCTCTTTCCCGTCGAACATTTTTGTAACAAAGTAATCGATTAGATCCTAGATTATACATTTATAGAAGTTACTTTAGTCTAGTCCTCCTAGTATAGTCCAATGCTTAATTTCTCGAACAAACCAGAAAACGAGCCAATCAAAGATACATGTATCACAAAAACTTTTGGGGACAATAATTTGTTTCATGTATTTTCAAGAATTCATGAAACCTTTTACTTCTTCTTTATCTGCTTCCATCAAAACCATCAAAATGCACAAGTTTCATTGAGATAAAATGAAAATATAAATTTATTGTGCGTTGATAAATGTAACGTTCGTTTTTGCAAAAGTAAAAATTACACGATCATGTTATCAACACAGCTTGCACATTCGCCAAAAATTTTGTCTTAATTTTGAATATTTGACATTTGATAGCGTGAATAAACTAAGAATATATTGAACTATTCGACGGTTTAAGCAGTTGAAAATAAAGTGCATGCACTGTTTCTCTATTGTGATCATAGACTAATTGTAGATTAAAAGCATTTTTAATAGTTTGTTTATTTACACAACAGTCGATGTCATGTGGATAAACTCCTAGATTTAGATCTAAATCTTAGACATTGTCTTAGGATAAGGTTAATTTAAATTAAAAAAAAATTAAAAAAATGCTCAAAATTTTATTGTCCGAATCGGATATTCTTTTTGCCCTTGTCCCGAGGGCTTGGCAGCCGCTGAGCAGCGCCAGATAGACGTTGCTCTAGCTTGTTGAACGCCAAACAGGGAAGCAACAACTACTATTTTTAATGTCTTTGGTATGACGCGGCAGGGGATGGAACCCACAACCTCCTGGTTATGAGGCGGCGCTCTATCCACTGAGCCAACACATTTACAACTGTAGATCTCCAAATAACTGCAATGTATAGATCTACATTTGTATGTGGTATTGTTATTTTTAAAAGATTTTTTTATATGTGAATAACATTGTAGATGGATTCTACATTCACATGTACATATATATTATGTACATTGTAGGGCCCTAGATGTAGAGCTCTGTGGAATTCTTTTTGCGTTGGAGCTCCAGTTATTAGATCCGTCAGTCAGTTTACAATGTACATCACAAAACATTGTAAGCTTCATTTTCGCAGAGGTTTTATTTTTTCTGAATGTCATTTGTCTATCCTTGCAGAAATTCCCACTTTAATATGATGTTATTTACAATAATAAAAACATTAAATAAATTACGAAATTATCCATTCAGCAATTTCCCCATACAAACATGCACAAATTTTTGCTTACATGTACATTGCCTCATGGCATTACCAATTATTTTCCTATTAAATCAATCATTGTTTTTTGAAGTTATGCTAGACTCTACTACATGTACATTTGTACATGGGGGGGGGGGGGGAGTGGTGGGACTTCATGTATTGATTGAGTATACATTGTATTAATTAGTTACTCACCAACAAGTACATGTAAACTCCCTGAATTCTGAGAATATTGTGGTTTTAGACAGTAAAATTCATGAGGTTTTTCTATCTTTTGCGAGTTTTGTAAATATTTTCTCAAGTAGCCTTATTATTGCATATTGTAGGCCTGCACGTATGTTCACAAGGACTGATTCGCAAAATAAAAAACTTCGAAAATTTTAATTTTCTTGCTGGACAAATTGTAATTTTCTTTTCAAGTCATTCTGCATCTAATGTTTAGTGTGCAATCCTTCTTATCAGATTGAGAAATAGGATTTGCTTTAGTAATTTGCAATTGCAGTAAAAAGTGGATTGCAGAAGCAGAATTTTGGAAGAAAAATCGCAATTTTCCCATCAATATTAACATTGAGAATTCTAGAGGGTTTTGTTTGAAACCAGAAAAGAGTTTGCGAGTAATGTGCCAATAAATAACCTGTTTCTCAATATTAATGTAAATACATGTATAGGCCTACTTGAAACCTGAATCAATGGATGGGAATCATTGTATGTTAACCTGGAACTCCCAAGCTATTAAAAGCTACAGCAATGAAGCAATGTTATTTAAGGAGTAATACCAACCAGGTAGTACATGTGCCTTCTGTTCAGACTACAGTGTGCCAATCAGTCCCAACATTAGTTGCCTGTCACCCACTCAATCATGTTTTCGTTATAGGTAAAGTACATGTAGGGTTTAAGGTGAGATTTGCCTTGATAACACCCCCCCCCCCCTCCGTATAATTAATGGTATCGTTCACACGGCAAGCCTTAACTCCAAGTTAACTCCAAGTTATCCTCGAGAACATAGTCCTCGAGGATAACTTGGAGTTAACTTGGAGTTAGGCTCGTGTGAACCCTCTCATTACCAGGCACTTAAAAAAAAAACTGGATTCTTTCACTTCATTTCAAATTTTCAAAAAGATAACTCAATCAATACACCTAATGTTTGCATCCATGTGGAAACTACCGTTCTCAGCTTTCCAATGGTACATTACTCAACAAGAGAGGGCGCTTTCTTGCAAAATGGCAGTAAAATCAGTTTCCCTTGTCACCAGTGTTCTATAGTGCCAGAAGGCGACTATGGTAATGAGAGGGTTAAGGCTCGAAACTCCAAGCGGTGGGTGGTCTCCGATCGCGCGTTTGACCGTGTGGACACGATTTTAACTTGGAGTTAGTGTTCTCAAGGATAAGAGTGACCTCTTGTAACGGTTAAACTTCCGGTTCAGTCAAGCAACATAACCGAATAGTACGGGGAAATAAATAGCGCGCGCTACTTTACAACTTGTACTTCCGGTCATCGAGCTTCTCACTTATCCTCGAGGATAAGCACACCGTGTGCACCCGACTCGAGAACAAGCCGTCGGGGTTTGAATTCTTTAATAGGGATACTATCCTTGAGGACTAAACCAACGCTCAACACTTACATTTTTTAGGAGTTGCCCTGGAGGGCAACCAAATATTTGATTCTCCTCCAAAATGGTTGCCCGGATGAAAAATATGGTTGCCGTGTTAAAAAAACAAAATTCCTGAAAACATTGAAGATTTAATTTGTATGTCAAAAACTTCGCATAAATTGTGATTTACAACGAACTTTACAATGTAACCTAGTTTACAAGGTCAGAAAATATGAAAACCCAATACAATTAGTCTTTCATGTAAGCCCTTACATTTGTTTCGCAAAAAAATGTGGTTGCCCAGTTCGGGCAACTACTTTGATCATTTCTACCAAATTTGGTTGCCCGAGGGTCGAATCTGGTTGCCCCGGGCAACGGGGCACATGCTAATGTTGAGTGTTGACTAAACCCCTGATGGTCCCGTGTGAACATAGCTATTGTTTTTGTGTGCACGTGTGTGTTGCAGTGCGAGCTTTTATGGCATATCTTTTGATACAAAATCTTGACCATTACACATACATATACTGTAGCTGGAAATTAAGATTATGATTTTCCCATTTTTTGACTAATTCTAAAGTAAAGTGTTGAAGTAACCTAGACTGTACATTTACTTGTACATGTATGTATTTTTGAGGCTTACACATCCAAGATCATGATTTTTGTTCAATGTCACTTCAGAATGGTCCTTGGGAAGTGCATTGTTATACTTTAAAGGGAAGCTCTGGACCCAAAATAAGTTGCTTTACTAAAAAGCAGAAAAATTATAAAACAAAATACAAAAAGTTTGAAGAAAATCAGACTAAAAATAAGAAAGTTGTGAATATCTTTACGATGCACAAAAAATTGGTCGCTATACCAAATTGGCATCACTGTCAAAAAGCTGTGATGTCACAGGGGCACAACTTTCCATGCACTTTCTATATGGTTTTATGATAAATTTTCACTTTATTTTTTAAGAAACTGTTTTCCTCATACATGTAACTTTGGCCAAGATACATGTATATTGATGGCAATACTGTAAAATCAGGAGCCCCTCAGATAAAAAAAAAAAAAAAAAAAAATTAAGTGGTTTTTAGTATAGAAAAAATATATTCATGAATGTTGAATTTCATAAAAATATCACTTTTCTTTTGAAATGTCATTATGATTCTCATCAATATATGATTGCCATCAATATATCTTGGCCAAAGTTATGAGGAAAACAGTTTCTTAACAAATAAAGTGAAAATTTATCATAAAACAATATAAAAAAAGGATGGAAAGTTGTGCCCCTGTGACATCACAGTTGTTGCCAATTTGGTATAGCGATCAATTTTTTGTGCATCGTAAAGATATTCATAACTTTCTTATTATTAGTCTGATTTTCTTCAAACTTTTGTTAATCTGTGTTTCTAATTTTCTGCTTCTTATAAAAACAACTTATTTTGGGTCCAGAGCTTCCCTTTAAGTTAATCTGGAAGTATGCATGGTAACATGATGCATGAGCCATCATTTTTAAAGACTGCTTTTCTTGGTTGCATTTATGTAAAGTTCATTTTTTCATTCAAATTTTATTTGGGGTATTGTTTTATCTTATAACTGTTGGGTAACATGTACAACTGGCCTAATTGTACATATAATTAAATACCAATCAAAAGTTGATTTTTTAAATAGATTGTATACATGGTTTTTGCATCATTATTGTAATATTTAATAGCGACTGACACCCTTTACATGTACTGCTTTTTTGAAAAAAATGGACCCGGGATATTTTGCAGTGAGTGATATCATAGACGTAACGTCTATGGTGATATCACCTTCATTTTCTGGAAAACTGCTTCTGTCACCGAAGTGTTGGTATTATTGCACCAAGAGGTTGTGTAAATAGTAACAGGGTTCCATGCTCCAACAAGTAGGTTCATTGTGTACCGGGTTAATTTAATGTGGCAAGAGCTTTGATTGTCTGCAACCCATTGTAATGTTTGAACCAATCTACCTTTAGGCCTACATGTAAATAATAGTATCGTTCACACGGCCAGCCTTAACTCCAAGTTATCCTCGAGAACTTAGCCCTCGAGGGTAACTTGGAGTTAACTTGGAGTTAAGACGCGTTAGGACACACTTGGGGTTTAGGTTCTCGAGGACAAGTTGGGGTTTATGTTCGCGACAAATCTTTAAGGATTAAAGCTCGAAACTCCAAGATGTGGGTGGTCTCTGCTCTAGATAGAATTATTGAGTGTGGACACAATTTTAACTTAGAGTTTCATGTTCTCAAGGATAAGATCCATGTATTTCTTTGTTTTTATCTTTCTTTCTCATTGTCTTTCATTGTTTTGTATTTCTTTGTTTTGACCCTTTTTCACCTTCTGTTCCATCATTTTTTAAATGATTTCTTTGTGATACTTCCATAGATCTTCTTCTCTCCAGGGCTTATTTTCCTTGGTTTATCTTTTTTTTTTAATTCCATCATTTCTTATGCTTTTTTTTTTTTTTTTTTTTTTTTTTTTTTTTTTTTTTTTTTTTTTTTTTTTTTTTTTTTTTTTTTTTATCCTTCTCCGTATTTTACTTTTTCTTTTCTTATGTAATTCTCTTTTTATCTTTCTTTCATCTTCTCTTCTATCATTTTTGTCTCACCTGAACGAAGTTCGGCAGAGACCTAGTGATCACTTTTTCTTTAGTTTTTTTTTTTTAGTTCTGGTCTGTTGGTCTGTTACGTTTTTTAGTTTTTTGTGTAACTTGCTCTCATTTCTTTATTTCTGCACCATTTGTGTTCACACTTGGTACAAAGGATACTTGGGTAATACCAAATATGTGTTGATAAGAATGATGGGGTCAAAAGTCATCTAGGGGTCAAAAATGTCAAATGACATGAGGCAATCTGTTACAAAAATGTTAAAGTTTTTGTGTAACTTGCTCTCATTTTTTTCAATTTCTCCATCAATTGTGTTCACACTTGGTACAAATGATTCTTGGGTAGTACATGTACCACATGTGTGTTGATGAGGATGCTGAGATCAAAGGTCATATAAGGGTCAAAAGGTCAACTTAAAGGTAGACTTTTCTTAGACATTTTTGCATAAATTTTGTTTTTAACTTCGAATAAATCTTAAATAGGTATTGTCACATATATGATACCTACAAAGGTTACATAATAGGCCATCTTGGGGTCAAAAGGTCATATTGTGTGTTTTATTGATAGCGAAATTAGGCGAGACTCATGGTTCGCGAACCACCTTTTTTATATAATTTTTTGTCGTTCTTTCTATATTTGTATCATTTCTTATGTAACTTTGTTTTTGTCTTCTTTCATCTTATTTTTTTGTATAATTTCCTATCATTTATGCTTTGTTTTATCCTTATTTTCTCTTCTCTTCCAGCATTTCTTTTTTTTGATCATTCTCCCCAATTCTCCTCTATTATTTCTTACATGTAGGCCTATGTATTTCTTTGTTTTATTCATCTTTCCTTTTTTTTCTTCCATCATTTTCATGTACTTCTTCGATTTATCCTTCTTTCACCTTTTCTTCCACTTACATACAAGATATAGGCCTATTCGTTTGTCTACCATCTATCGCCTCTCTCTGTTCTCGAGGATAGTTATCCTCGAGGATAAGCACTCTGTGTGAACCCGTTTCAGGTTTAAAACCTTCTAAAGGGTTACGTATCCTCGAGGACTAAAACCCTGATGGTTGCGTGTGAACCTAAGCTAATAATTGTACAGTGAACTGTGGAGCTACATGTAATATGCATTTAACTAGGGAATTTAGACTACAATTTTTATATTGCTTCTGGAGCTGGCTAGATACATTTGTACATGGTGTACTCTCATTGTGTATTGATGTACTTTGTAGAGTGCATGATGGACGACATACATGTACATGGAGCACCAATAATACGTGTGCTTTCATGTGTACTTTGTCAAAGTGTCTGCTTTTCAAGACTTCAGTATTCATATTCATGAGTCCTGCCTGGCCTGGATATGGAAGCACGGCCTGGAAGTCACTTTCACAGTGAGCTCTGGCGTGGAGATCACAAACCCTTTACATAAAATACATACAATGTATACCCGTACTTATATTTGCAGCCAGCTGTGGTAATGAAAGCCCTGTTTACATAAAATTGATTATCAACAAACATCTTGTTTGTACACAATATTAGTTATCATTTTCTGATTTCCAGTACACAAACATGTAGTGTACATGTGCATGTAGGCTCTACATGTACAGTAGGCTTTGATGCATTCATGAGCAAATTGTTCTGAGATTAAACCTGTCATGTAGTAATCATACACATGTATATATATGTCACTTATGTAGGTAAATATTCAGCAAAATTTTAATGAAAAAAATTAAATTGACTCCAACACATACAATGTGAAATCTGAACAGCACTATGGCTCTAGTCTAGATAATGTACAGATTAGGCCAACATGCTAAACTGTATTAAAATCGTTCATGAAATAAGTGTTTGTGATTCGTACATGTACTATAGGCCTATATATATGCATGTACATGTACAATGTACAATGTACATGAAGGCTGTACATTAAATAATTATGCCTACATGTACTGTACTGTACAGGTTATGTTTGAATAATTTTCTCTCTCCTCTTTTCAGCTCCGAGCTCGGATATGAAGATCATGCTGACGTTCTCTAAATTTGCCACTGAATGCAGCTATGACTTTGTCACTGTGTATGATGGCAACTCTCACCAAAGTCCTATGATCGCTGCTTTGAGCGGTGACTCTATTCCGTCCACTTTGATGGCTGAATCTGGCCAGGTAAGTAATGCTGTGTTCATATCAAAATCCAAAAGTTTTACGGTATGTATGGAACTTGAAGAAAAAGCTAATTTTTCAACAACCAAAAAGGCTAGAAACATGAAAAAGAAAAGAGAATGGGTTTAATGGGGCTCATACAAGCCTCGGTGCCGATGACCTATAAAAGCTGACCATGGGCCTACATTGTATATACATGTACATGTACCTTTGCGTTTACAATGTAGGCCTACATGAAGGAAAGCATTAGGCAAGGGTTGGATAAAGTATTCTGACAACCATATTACAGTTACACGATTTTTAGGAAATCACTATCAGTCATTATTGTTTATTCTATTGACTATTGGTCATATTCAAACTAAGTGGGACATTTAGCTGAAAATTCAATGTGGCGCTGTGCCTTTGAAAATGCAAATTAGGATCTGAAACCAACACAAAGGCTTCTTTACAATACAACCAAGTTCAAACATTATGTGATCCAGTTTTCTTATGCTGAATAATTGATCAAACAGGAATTTGCGCATATGGGACTATGGTGCTTTCAATGTCTCTTTATATTCTTTAATATATCTAGTCACTTTTTTCAGATTTTTTTTTTTTTAAATTAAAGTAATTATGATGGACTACTCTAGCATGGCATATACGCACAGGTAATTTCGATCTAGTTATTTACTTTGATTGTTGCATTTAAGGCGCTGGTCGTGTCACTCACGTTTTGGATATCGTGTCACTCACAACACATAGAGGTGGACCATTTTCCACAGAGAGGGAATAATTGATAAGGACAATAAATGTCAGAGAGGTACACTATTCATGTACATATACCAGCACTTATGGTACCCTTAGAGATCTACTTGGGCACAAATCCAAACATAACCAATGATGGTCAGAAACCCATGTCTTTTTTTTTTGTCGTGTCACTCACGCACAGTTTTTTTAATCATAATTTCCAGGACCAATTGTAAAATTTAAATCGAACTGGTAATGACACATACCACTCCAACATTATAGGCCTGCATATTAAAGGGGAATCCAACCCAAGGAGAGAATCAACCTTACAGGAAAGAGGAAAATGAGAGGAGCAATCTAACAAAAATTTCATCAAAATCGGTTATAAAATAGGAGAGTTACGGAAGTTTGAAAAGTCTAGTTGTTCCTTTTATGGGGTTCCTCAAATTGGCATCATCGGCTTCAAAATGGCCGATCTTATGGACAACTCTCCATTCACTTTGTACACAAATTTTCAGATTTTCCCGATTTTCTTTCAAAATTTGTCTTCTTTACTTCTGAGCTCAAAATATGTCATGGGAAAATATATTTCACACAACATATGTTGAGCTCAGAAGGAGGTAAGATATATTTCGAAAGAAAATGGGGAAAATCTGAAAATTTGGGTACATAATGAATGGAGAGTTGTCCATGAGATCGGCCATTTTGAAGCCGATGTTGCCAATTTGAGGATCCCCATAGAAGGAACAACTAGACTTTTCAAACTTCCATAACTCTCTTATTTTATAACCGATTTTGATGAAACTTTTTTTAGATTGCTCCTCTCATTTTCCTCTTTCCTGTATTTTTAAAGGTTGATTCTCTCTTTGGGTTGGATTCCCCTTTAAACATGTTAGTCATGATCCATTCATAAAAGTGCAAAGATGTGTGCCCTCCTACATGTACTGTATCAGTCCAAATGTCGTGCCACTCACGTTTATGACAGGTATTGTATTCTTCATTTTCCCTTATATTCCAGATGCTGATATATTTGTACAGTGACCGTAACTATAACCTGCTTGGTTTTGATGCGACGTACAGCATAGAAAACTGCCCGTATGGATGCTCAGGCCACGGTACTTGTGTTGACCATTCCTGCGTATGCAACACAGGGTACCATGGGCAGAGCTGTGACAGACTGAACTGCCCGTACGAGTGCGGCTCTGAATGGAATCACGGCGAGTGTCAACAATCGGTAAGACCTTGAAATTTATTATTAAGCATGATGAAAGCAGGGCCTCATATGACACATAAAGGATGTTGCTTCTTTGGAAAATAATCAGTCCCCTTTGTGCTCTCAGCTGACAATGTACAAATGTAATTTCATTTTGATCCCAATGCTGCTTGTACCTAACTGTTGGGGACAATTGCTCTGCGGTCCATCCCTGACACAAATCAAATAACTAACTTCAGGTTTGGAAACCTTCATCCTAAATATAAAACCCCATGTCAACCAAAATCCTAACCCTACATGTAGATTTACATCTAAGACAAAATAAAGCTCAGAACAATTGTCACCATGTACATGTCGGTCCCCAACCTGCAATGTACTTAACTTTATAGTGTATTGAGTTTTGTTATCAGGGGGTTAAGTTCTTGAGTACAAAATTGTCAAGAATCATCAATCTTTGTACGGAAGGAAGTAACAAAAAATAGAAATTGATACAATTTACGAACTTGTTCCTCACCTGTGACACTGGCAGTACAATATGGGAACCCCTTCAATAACCCTCTAGACATTTTGAACTGAAAATTATATCTCAAATTCATGTAAAATGAGAATATTTGAGGTGTACACAATTTCGTGTACATAGGAATTTAGGAAACAATGAGGCTAACAGAACCCCACGTACAAGTACATTCAATCTTTTGCATGCAGCATTAATTTTGTAGTGCGTAGAAAAAAAAGTAGAAAAAAGTAGAGTTAAGTTGGTTTTTACTCCACAGTGGACCCTAAAAGAATCAGTACATGTGCATGTACGTTTAAAAAAAATTAATACTTTTAAGCACTAAATAGAGAAAATGAAAGGGCAATTAAAAATAAACATGTTGTTGTGACAAAAGTTGACTACATGTACATGTACATTGTACATGTATGTTTATCTAGACGTTTTACAAGAGTTTTTTTTTGTTTTGTTTTTGCAAACTGTAGTACATGTATTGTTACATTTTTACAAACTTTTAAGAGGTTCTTCAATTTTAATAGACATGTACATGTATGTATGATCTGTAATATATTGATTACACTCTTGCCAAGCCATGTACAGTACATGTTGTAAAGGTACATTATTTATAGCAAGCGGCACACAGAGGAAAAATGGGCAAAGTGCAAGAAAGGGAAGTGCACTGTGTCTGCTCTCTACAGACCTTGTTCACATCCATCAAATATTTAGGTGTACAAAAGCATACGTTGTACATTTGTAGGCCTTCATATATGAGAAATAGTCAGTAAGAAAGTGTAGGACAATGTAGTCCACTGCACATGTCGGCCTACATTGTACACATGTACATTAGTATGTACATCTACATGTACATGTTTTACTCCAATCCAAGTCCAGCACTTTGACATTCCAAGATGCAGGATGGTACTATTACACAGTTTCTCAAAGGCTTGTTGAGAAAATATTAGTCCAAAGTTTTGTGAAGTCACCAAAAATCTTAGATACAGCCTGTTGTGTACTATATTTTTAAACTAGCTTCATGTACAAAACTATCAAACTACTTGCTTTTTTTTCATTCGCTTGGCTTCTGGTCTGAGCTACATGTGCAGCAATTGATTGCACCCAAATTTACTTTGCAAGTGAAATTTATATTTTGCCTATAAATGTGAAAGGACCCAAGATGCAGTGTTTAGTATTATATTGAGTTAAAAGAGAGTTGTCGCCACCACGGTCACAGACAAACCACTTGCGATAGTGAGTGATGAATCAGAATTTGATCTTGGCAAGTAAATAGTCTAATCTACAGGACCTCAAAAGCGAATTTAGTACCTTGAAAGTAATCAGGCCATTTGTTCGACTTTGGAAAACTTGTGATTGGCCTCTCTTGGCTCAAGACAATTTGTTTATATTTTGGTCCTACTACAATTGTGTATTGATCTTTCTTTTTGGCTCTGTATCAGCCTTCAACTTTAATACTTGTTTTAACTACATGGTATTGATCAGAACTTACCATGTTAACACCACAAAGGTCGCAAATACCATGAGTATGGATGTTTTTGTCCCCCAGGAAAACAAAACTTAACACAAATACTGTAGCATGGGAAAGAAACCAGAGTTATAGCAGATATAAACAAAGCTTTAAAATATTTAATAAGGAAGAGAATAGATTAGTGTGGTTTTTGTATTGTTACATGAAGTTCTATACGGACATAGAAAATCAAAATATGGACTTTTTTTTTAGTTATGAATAAAAAAAAAAAAAATCCTAGACAAGATGAGTAACATGTACAATTTAGCCTGTAGATACAGTACCCCAAAACTCTGAAATCAACAAAAATTAAGAGGGGAAAATAATTATAGGCCTATATGTACATACATGTATATTGTAGCTTGCAAACAGAGATTAGATTACATTTTCGTGGATTGAAACCTAACGTTTAAAAAATTAATAAATATTGTTTTTAAACATCGGGACAGGATTTTGACTGTTTAAAAATATTGCCATAACAATTTGAAAAATTCAAATTGGTCTTTTAAAACGATAAAGCATGTCATTTTACATGTATTTATGGTCTATACATGTATGCAAATACATACATTTTACACATACTAGTACACTTGTCATACGTGTACAGTTTTATGAACAATTATCCTGAATAAAACTACTGGGACAAATCTACATGTAAAGCTGGAAGAGTTCTGAACAGATTAATTTGCAACTTGTTAAAACCCAACTCCTTTCCCTCTCCCCCCCCCCACAAAAAAAAAAAAGAAAAAAAAAAAAAAAAAGAAAGAAAGAACGAAAGAGAAAAAATTCTCTCTGTGAATCCTTATTTTTATTTTTTATTTTTTATTACTAGAGCTACATAATTGTTCTGACTCATGTAGGCCTACAAACATGTGTATTTTTGTTTACATGTTTCTTTCTAATTTTTTATAGACTGTATCACAAAGTCTATTCTTAGTTCAGATCTGCTACCTACAGTAATAAAGCAGCTACATGTATTATATAATTTTTCATACAATAAGTTAAGACTTACATGGGAGAGTCTGTATCTGAATAAAACAGCTACAGAGTTGCATGATAATAACATGTTAGCAAACAATTAAACAATGCCTAGCAACAGGCAGTCGGTGCACGTCAGTACCTGGAGGTCGTACACACTCAGGTTTATATAATGAGTGCAAATGAGATAGTCAGGATTATAAAAGAGATGCATAATGACGTGAAAGATTAATGCCTTGGAATTGGAGGAAAGGTTAAATCTTATAATCTGCAAATGACTTTTATTTGGTTTCGAATGGCTTCAGTGTAAAAAAAAAATATTCTGCTGTCCAAAATAAAAATAATAAAAAAGAAGGTCGATCGATCGATCAAGGAGAGAGAGAGAGGAGAAGGAGAGGAGAGGGAGAGAAGAGAAGGAGAGAGGGGGGGGGGGGAGAGAGAGAGAGGAGAGAGAGAGAGAGAGAAGAGAGAAGGAGAGAGGGGGAGAGATTTTTAAGATGATATGTAAAGGTTATTGCTCAGTAATGATATAGTAGGCGCTGCTGCACTAGCTCGAGCTATTTCAAATAGCGCGCTGTTTGTGATTCACTAAATTAGCTCGATCAGAGCAGATCCGCCTTGTGGTCAAATAGCGCGCTAATTTGGTGAAATCCAAACCCAAGTCATCTTAGGTTTGTTTGAAAAAATCGAGCTGGTTTTGTGGTTTTGGCATGAAATAGCGCGCTATTTTGCGCTGTGCTGCACTATCTCGAGCTAAATTCAAAATCGTGCACCTGTGCGTGTATACGCTAGCGGTAGTTACCAGTTGCGCAATACACATCGGGCTTGTTTGTTCAAAGTCTAGTCAGGTCGTAAATGCAAAATTTTAAAATAGCTGAGATAGTGCAGGACCGGTTTCTTTTTTTCAGGTTTTTTCCTGATCCACCAATTAGGCCAAAAAAAAAATTGTTTGGTTGTCCAATGAATGCCTTTTTTCAAAAATCGGGTCGTCGGTCGGTTTTTTTATTTTTTTTATTTTTTTTTTTTCCTCCCATTGAAAAACAAAGAAAAACAAAGAAACGAAATGACTTCCATTTTGAGATCACTTTTACGTTTATTGAGTTATGAAAATGGGACTGCATGGAAAAATAACACATGTTATAATACTGTTTTATGAAAATATATAAAAATAAATATGAGCTGTGTATTTCGGCGTTTGGGTGAAAAAAAAAAAAGAAAAAAAAAAAAGAGGTTGGTCGGGTCGGGCCGTTTTCAGAGGGTCGGTCGGTCGAGGACAACCAAACAATTTTTTTTTTTTGGCCTTAGCGCGCTATTTTTTAGCTCGAGCTAGTGCAGCAGCGCCTATTTAGAAGAATGTGAGAAAATAAGATGTGACATTGAAGATGATGGGCTCTTTTTATAATCGGGGGCCTACAGTATGTGTAATTTCGTCTGAAAAAAATATATTTGCAGAGAAACCATTGGCAATACATGCACTGTATGCATATTCATACAATGTACAGTCATGTACACATCATCTTTGCATACAACATACAGTATAGGAATTCATAGAAGGCTATTTGATACAAACAGATTATAGGAATGTTAGTGACAAATTAGAGTCTGTGCTTGTAGACTATAGAACCACTCAGCTATTAATCAATTCTTTGTCCAAATTGAAATTGGCAGGATTGTTTTCAATTATTTTTGGCTTTCACATAATTTGTCCACATACAGTACATTGTATGTGGGATCTAATTTTTTTTTTAATGGCGTTTGTCGTGTACATGTAGGCCTACATGTATACATTGACCATTAAAACAAGACTATAATAGACTGGACAATCAAGGGATCTATTTTAAATAGACTGATTAAAAGAGATCAATCATCAATGGATATCTATAAGGCCTTTTGAAAGTGTCCTTGTAGCTGAATGAATAGTCTGACATAGAGGGGAGAAGATGCAAACCTGAGTGGGGACATGTACATGTAGGTGGGAAAAGAAATGACAGGAGAGAGCAAGTGGAGGGGGAGGGGGAGAAATGCACATTTAATGTCAATTGTAAGGGTGGAATTAAGTAAGGAGGTTCAAGCATCTTCATGAATGAAAAGGAGATTTTATTATTAAAAAAAACAAATAATTTTCATCATTTTTTATTTATTTCTTTACCATTCAGGGTGTCCAGCAGTGTGCATGTGCACCCGGCTACGTTGGGGAGGGGTGCAGCCTATCGACCAACAGCAACTTGGGGTGGGGCCAGACATTTCTCATCTCTAGCGGTGCAAGTGAAGGACTGAGCAAGCGAGCTGCCCATGCTTCTGTGTACCATGAGGAGACAGATAGCCTCTGGATCTATGGAGGTAATGCTTGAGTTTGAACATTACATGATCAACTGGAATGATTAATATCTGTTTAATGTATTCAGATTTTAAATCTAAATAGTGACACAAAAGGGAGGGGGCAGGGGAGGAACCTCTTCCTGTTAGCTTTTTCCTCATTTTTTTTGTTTTGTTGTTTGTATGACTACAGGGCTTTTCGAATGACAATAGAATGTCAATGGCATACCTGTACATGTTGTATGCTAATTCTACTGATATCTATCAGATTTACAAGTAGATGTACATGAACGTGTAGCAGGTGATATTTAGACAAGCTTTGTGGTCAATGCCTACATTTTGTATATTCATCTCTATATGACATCCTCTAATTTCTAATTTACACGAATACATGATTTAATATAGATTGCATCTATATGGTGGATTTTACATCTTGATTACAAAGTCAATCTTGTTGCATCTGGCAGCTCATGAGCTAATGCTACAGTCACACAGACACTTACGTTGAGTTACGTCTGGTTGCGTCCAAAAATTCCTTTTTTTCCTGTGGATCCCCACGGATGCCATCCCATCATAATCAGCAGTGGAAAAAGTGATAATTTCGTTCATCCGATTAAACAAAGAAATACATAAGAAATGATAGAATAGAAGATGAGATAAGGATAAATCAAGATAAACGTAACTAAACGTAAGTATCTGTGTGACTGCAGCATTATATGCTACAAAATATGAACATTGTACATGAACATATTTTCTACAATGTACATGTACATGTACCTGTGTACGTTGGATACATGAAGCAACGGCACAATTAAATTTATTAACAGCGAACTGTAAGTTGCTGTGGTTATTGTGCTACAGATGGATGTGATTAATTAGTACATACTGTGCAATTAATTACAGTATAAGTCAATAATTTCGCGTACAGATATTTTCGCGATTTTGGACCAGTTGGGGAAATTCGCGAGAGCAAAATTTCACGATTTTGGTGATGACTTCATTACTATAAATAGCCTTGTACTGAAGTGGAAATTTTCGCCATGACCGACTTGCGAAATTCGCGAAAATAAAGTCACCGCGAAAGTAACCACTTATACATGTACAGTACTGTGCAGATCATGATTGATCATATGTTGATAAATGTATAGTTACATAGAATCTCTTTTCATACACATTTCTAGGTTAGATAATCTACCAATTCCCACAGTACATGTACATGTAAGAGTACAAACAATAACAATTTTTACATTCTACATAGTTAATAAATGAGTGCTTTATTTTCTATTAAAAGCATATAGTACACAACAATTTTCACGAAATGTACATTATAAAGACCAATGTAAGCAATACAACAAAACATGAATTAAAAGACAAGTGGATTAGGTAAATGTATTTGATAAATATAAAAAAACAGAATGTATTTTAAAACATATCATACATACCCAGGTAACTGCACCATACTCCATATGGTGCTGAAAATTACCAGATGACAATTGATTTTGTTTTTTATTCTACAAGGTGTCAGGCAGTTACAAGGCCCAAGGGTCATTGTTATGTTTCATGAATTAGACTCTTACTCTAGATATACATGTAGATCTATGTTTAGTAGGGGCCTACGTACATGTATATTATATTTGAAAATATGCCTCAAATCAGTATAATGTAGGGCCTACGTACATACATGTACATTCCCAGTGACAAACAACTTAAACAACTTGAAAAACTGATGATAATTGATTCGCTTGGGTTCTTATAATCATCATCGTCTTGTCGAGCGGTGGCTGAGCTGTGTCAATGCCTTAGGGACATTATTACTCACATTGATGAATGCATTTATGAGCTTATTCATAGAAGTAATAACTACCTTCACATCTCTGTGAGTTATGTTTTCATTTCCTCTCATTCAGTATAATCTTCATTCTTGGGCTGTAAAATTGCTGGAAAAAAATATTTTTGTTTGTTGATTTTAGAGACCCATGCAGGAAATGGTTTGCAAGATTGAATAGAGATGCTTCAAGGTGTTTTTATAATTTTTCTTTTCTTATGGAAGGGTGGAAAACTCTAGATTTGCAAAACAAATTTAATACAGAAAGAAGGCTTCCAAAGAACTGTTTAGTTTATAGTCATTGCATAATAAATGGTAATTGATTGAACCCTTAAACAGTCATTACAGTTATTAATTTGAAGGGGCTGTCATGTTGCTTGACAATTGACTAATTAAATACACTGGGTAAATTACATATCAAAACTTGCATGCACAATGTATTATGGAATTGATAGCGAGTTGGTATTAAATCATGATAGATAAGTGAGAAAGTGAAAAAACAAATTTGATTCATATTTTATGATTTGGAAACTGTAATCTTGCAAACTTATATACATGCTGTACATATTCGCAACTGATAAAATAAGAAATACCTTGTACCCTTTCAGCCTTTGGCTTAATGGCCTGTGAATCCCATGCTACGACATGTATATTAATTAGAAGCAGGCTACATGTACATGTAAGTTATCAACATAAACAGGATAATCTATTCCACCCCAATGCCCTCTTAATTGAACAGGCTACACACATTCAAGTACAACGTAGGTCTACATTATAACAAATGCCAGGGTAAAACCAATTGCGATCAATCAAAACAGCGGTGCAGCGAATGCAGCCGCGTTATAAGGCATCATTATCTCCTGCAATTGAAGATCAAATTCATGGCTTCATGTGGATCCTTTACACAGTTGATATCAGATATGTTTGAGATGATATCTCCTCGGTGGTATCAAATTAAGCGCAAACATCTTTAGAGGGAAAACAAGTGGATATGGCTGTGATCCAAACAAGTTACATCCTGACATGTAATGTTTTTAATCAGGTGCAGGAATGAATTATTCAAAATCATTTTTTTTTTCCTCCAATTGATAGCAGGTCTATTGTTAGAATGGGGAAGAGGAAAGGGCGGGCGATGTCAGAGGTTTTAGTTTGTACAGGTCTATAAGTGAAATTTGCGATAAGAAAGGACTTATTTGTGTAAAGATTTGTCTCCCCTGTTGAAGATCAAACAGACCTACAAGGTCATGTTATAATATGTCTAGCAAAAGTCTTCACAAACGGTTTTCTGTTATTGACAGTAGATTAAACCCTAAAAAAATGTTTCAATAAATATAATGTTTTATTTTAAAAAATATGTATGAAAGTGTATACTTTTATAAGCAATTTTATCAGGTGACATCTGGGCCAGAATGTTGATAATTGCTGGCAAATTGGCACCAGGGTCACCATTTTACTCAATGAGTGCCATTTTTACATTCTTGCACTACTGTAAAATTGTAATAATCCTCTCTTTAATGAATAATTTTGGTGCTACAGCACTAATCTTGTACTGTGTCTGTAGACTTATTGCCAGTGTTCATACTACCCACTTAAAGGGGGAGTTCACCCTGGAATTTTATTGGTGATAAAAAGTGCAGAAAAATAAAATAAAAATACGAGTGACGGTTAGAAAAAAATCGACAAAAAAACAAAGAAGTTATGAATATTTAAAGTTTTGATTCTGTGACGTCATGTGCGACCTGCTCTCCTTATGTGTTTAATGTAAATTCCATAAAATGTCATTTTTTTAAATCATATCACCTGTGCGGTCGAAATATCATCAAACCTATGTTCATATACACGCCTCTAACAAACTGACCAATTTCTTTTTCAAAAACCATGAAAAAAGACGAATTTATGGAATTTACATACACAATACATGGGAGAGCTGCTCGCACGTGACGTCACATAATCAAAACTTTAAATATTCATAACTTCGCTATTTTTTGGTGGATTTTCTTCAAACTTTCACTCATATTTTTCTTAAAATTATTTTTCTTTATTTTTTAAAACCAATGAAATTCCAGAGTGAACTTCCCCTTTAAGACCTTTTTCATTATGTTAAAGATTGAGAAAAAATTAGAAATTAAAAGAGAAAATCTTCTTTTCTTTTTTTTGCACTAATAATGTACACTGTACAAATGTATGTAACATCAAAAGATTTAAAAGGTTAGCAAATTGTGTATGCCATGGTCTCATGTTTATTTGGTCAAAAACAAGGTGGTTGTTCACTCTAAGCTTTTTTTTTCTTCGTTTGACGAGAAAACCATGCATGCAGGAAGATTGTGAAAAGGGTGCGGAAAATGATATGATCTTGAGAAGACAAGTCAGGTGAAAAGGTCAAGAAATGTATGTAGTGAGCAAACTCATTATGATACAATGTAGCCGACATGTAGTTTGAGATTAAACAGGTACATGTTGTAAGAGTAAAGGAGGAAAAAGAGAACACTAACTGTTTTAAAGAGTGAAAAAATATGTTACAAACTTACATGTGGACATTACATGTAGGTCTGTGATTTGTAAGCTACATACATGTACATGCTTTGTATATGTATGAAACTTATTGAATGCACAATGCCCTTATGGTTCTTACAATAAGCAAAAGACTTTTTTCTTTCTCTTTCTGTTACTCTCACTCTCTGTCTAATTGTTATGAACTGTATGTACCAAAAATCTTTCTCTGATTCTCTCCGTCTCTCTGCCCAATATTGTGCCTGCTAATGAAGGACATGCCTTAAACCCGCTTTAGTGCTATTTTTAATTTCTTCTCCATGACAAAGGCACAGGATATGATCTAAACCGTAGAGTGTGTGGATAACGGCACTGCCTTCATTTACTGTTAAACTAATATGGAACCGCAGACTTCAATCATTTGTTTTTGTTTTACTGGCAGATTTACATTATAATTGATTGGGTTTATGACTGTTCATTAAGGATTGAGAGGAAAGACTTTCCTGACATTACCAATTTCATTTGTGGCCATGCGTTTTAAGTGTTGTGTGACACACTCAAAATTTGTACTAATCGTGCACATTTCCATGAAAGTGGCTGTAACTTTTTCAAAATTTCTATTAACCCAACAAAGGTATACATTTTCTGGAAGCTGAATGTCTGAGGAGTTCAGAAATGCGCTTAAAATTAACATAGGTGGCGCCCTTGAAAGATTATGAATGTTAAAGCCTGAAAAATTCACGAAAAAAAGATGGCTTTGGAAAAAAATTGCAAAAAAAATACTGCTTACCCTACAACATTATTTACTGCTTACCCTACAACATTATTTACTGCTTACCCTACAACATGATTTACTGCAGATTTGAACTCGTCACATTTAGAGCTTTCCAACCATGTATAACTTTCTATACCCTGGGAGAGTTTACATTTTGCTCCAGGCTAGAAAGATGACTTCGAAAATTTCAATTTTTTAAGAAAATGTACTTTGTTGCCTTGTAGCTTGCTGTTTAGTACTGTAGCTCGCTGTTTAAAATACTAGACATGTAATGAAGGATCCTATATAAGTTGCTAAGGAAGATAGAAGTAGCAAAGTAGTACTGACATGTGAAAGTCCCTTTGTCTTGGTAAACAATAACCATAATGTCGCATATATACAAACTGTAAGAGCCCTTTAGCTGTAAAGAAATTGTCATTCATAAAGTACAGTCACAATGTACTACTGTGTACAATACTTGGTTATAATTACTTAAATTATGGATCATAAACAAGCTGAATTACAATGTAAGTGTTTCAGAAGGGTGAATGCATTACAATAAAAAAAAAAAAATCCATCTTTGAACATGATTTAACTCTGTTTTACAGCGCATGTACCATATTTGCTGTGCGGCTCCTCCTGCGCGGCTCCTCCTCCACCCCTGACTCTCGTTACTTAACAGTTAATTATTAACAGACAATGATGAAATTTTGACTTAAAAAAAATAATTTTTTGTTGCCCTTCATGAGAGCTTTAATTTAAGTCCAAATTCAGCTATATAGCTTGTATAGTTTTTAAATAAATCAATAAACAAAATCATATTTAAGGGCCCAACTCAAAACGCATGGCCTTTTATAGACCCCTTAATGTAGGCCTAAACCTGTTTTTACTAACATTCTACAGAAAGTCTTTGCATACATGTAGTTCCATGAAAGGGGTAAAGAAATCACAGGATCAAGTTACGTTGAAAAAGAAATATTAAAGATACAAATATTGGTGATAATTTGAGAAAAATTTATGAGATAAATATGACAAAGGAAGGAGCAAGGAAAATAAGAGACTACGAAATAACTACAATGTAGAAGAAAGTTATGATGATTTTACATGTACATGTAGTTCTCATGTTAAAGATATATTAATTCAAACTTAACATGTGGAGAACATGATTGCTGTTAAAGCCCAAGTATAGTTGTTGTAGAGAAAATTGCATTTTTAAAAAACTTACTCAACTTGTCCTAATATTGTTCCAATGACATATCAATACATGGGCAAGTAATATAACCATGTGCCATGCACGTCTTTTCATAATATGTTGTAGTTAGAATAAACATGGGGAGATATTCATCAAAATGAGGCCATACTTCCTTCACTCTCACCCCAGAACTCTGGGCATGCCACACCACTGCTGACTGGTATGGTGTGTGTGCATTCTGTGTGTATCAGTCTGTGTATCAATAGCATATACTTTGCACACAAACCACTGCACGTTGCACTCTCCCCAGTGTGATCCTGTTTAGGCATGTCCCAGAAACAGATCGATTTACACAGTTTTGTTGCTAAATTCAGGTCTTAGAGTGGATTTTACAACAAATCATTTTGAACACAGAGGTTATTTGAGGTATTAATTTATATTATTCTGCTATGGAAGTAAAACAAAAAATATGTTCTCCCAAAACTATACATGAGCTTTAAGTACATACATGTACATGTACATTGTAGCATTATAATGTTTGTCATGCACACGTACTGTAAAAGCATAATATGTTAATTTTTCCTCTAGTCTCCACCTCTTCTTCAGCTGAC
Organism: Paracentrotus lividus; assembly: GCA_940671915.1. NCBI lineage: Eukaryota > Metazoa > Echinodermata > Echinoidea > Camarodonta > Echinidae > Paracentrotus > Paracentrotus lividus. Next base: position 33,760,734 of record CALNVZ010000174.1, on the reverse strand, counting down.
GCAAAAATGTATTCATGGGCCCTCATATTTTGTGATCACACGTTTTGAGTTGAATATCGAAGCTTGCCGTTTCCCCTTGCAAAGGAAACGACCCAATTTTCTGATTAGATTCTCACATTGACTTCCCCTGTAGACCTTCTCAAGACCTCAAGAGCAAACTCTTGCCATGGCCTCTGCCTATATTTGAACTATTTGCTCAAGTTGCTACTCGAGTTCTACACATTATGATTCCACTGCAGAAGAAACTGTCTGAAAATGATTTATTTTCTATGAGCAATGTCATTATTTTTGAAAGACATCTCATTTCTTGGCTGAGATGAAGCTAAAATACAGTAGGTTACTTTCATAATAGTAAAATTAATATCCCGGTTAATATCCCTTTAAAATGTATATCTTACATTATTAAAGTTAATGCATCAATACCATGTCTTAATAGCAAGTAGAAAAACTAGTTTCCAAATAAATTTCTAACAACAAACATTGAAAAAAGCACTAATTTTGAAACAGCTTTACCAGTATGGTGCCTGTGTTAATGCTCCTCAGGGAGAGGAGAATGTGTACACATTGTGTAAAAGCAATAAAGGCATTTGGAGATGTACTGCATATTGTAGTTTAAATGCTTAAGAATATCTGGACAACTAAACCCCCCCCCCCTTGCCGAAATAAGGGTTTACAAAAATGTACATGTAGTTGTAGACTAATGGGGTAAATTTTTATTTCTGGTGGGGGAAATTGTCCAGGGGGTGCATGTACATGTAATTGTCTTAGAACCCTTGGGCAAGTCCAAGCTATTTTGCAACTTTGTCCCACGTTTTTTGGTGTATTTTGTAAAGGTTTTGAACCTTTAAACATAACATGAAAAATTATTGAGATGAATCGGTTCGTAGTTAAGTTAAGGTAAATTGTATGTCAGTAACGCCTGGGACAAAGTTGCAAAATAGCTTGGACTTGCCCCCTTTATAAATTCAGAATATTATACTATTTAATCTGGTCGAAATCACAAGATCATGAAGTTAAAGTACATACTAGGCCTATACTTCTTTCCTTCTTGAGGGGTTCTTAAAATGTGTTTCAAGAAAATAAACTCATTATACCAATTGATAGAAAAACAGGCTTTAATCTGTAGCTTTAGGCTTGAATTTGCCTTGAGTACAATATTTGAGCTTTTCCTTGGTGTCTTTTACTAGCACGTATACATGTATATTGAGAAAATACATCTCTTTCTGAAACCTGTAGACTTGTTTCAACTACTGCCAAGGAACCAATTCAATGATATTTCACCTCGCTCGTCCCTCGCGCCCCTGAATTAATTTGTGTAAATCCGATAGCGAGTGAACTAGAAATGATTTGTGTTCTTATTTGGAGTAGCTCGTGTCCTAGACTATATTGATTTTCTGCCTCTGTTTCTACACATCTGCATTAATGTGGACCTGCTGGTTGAGTTCACGCCTCAGTAGAGAGAAAGAAAGTAATGGGGCTCAGGACAGCTTGTATGCCATAATATAATTCAGTCACATTTGTTTTTAATGTACTGCATATTAAATGTATGTTGATTACATGTATAACTTTGTGGTTTCATTTTCCTGAATTCCATGAGAAAATGTGTACTTCAATACATTAACTTGTATAATGATGAAATTATGATAATGAATACAATCATGTAGGCCTACATCACAAAAAATTCAAAATTATGCTTTTAAGAATTTCTCCACAGTACATGTACACATGAGCAGGTGTACAGTCAAGTCCTAACCTTTTTAAATATCTGTGTACACACGTTTAAAATTTTATTTTATTTTTTTAAAGCTGATGTGTATCTAACAGTATTTACAATGTTGCCTACATGTTCAAGTGTTTCCGGGGTAACAACATGAACGGATGTGCTGTACACAGGCAGTTTTGTAATTAATGTGTGTTCATGGGCAAATTTACATTTACATGTACATATCTATACGTTGCCTTGACGTTGTACTCAAGTACTCCTATGGGAATGACAGTTTGCTCATAAATTATTTGTTTTTAATAGACAAACCTCACTGAATAATCAAGAAAATCTTGCATATAAAAACATCTTCCTGTCAATGACTTTAAATACATGTAAACAGTAACTTTGTTTGACATTGTAAGGATTTGTTTTTCCTTGTTGTTGTCTTCACAGGTTTTGATCTGAATAGAAATTTGGATGACCTTGTTCAGTACAGTTTTGAGACAGACGAATGGACACAAATTACACCCAATGGAAGTGTCAAACCAGTAAGTGGTTTCAGAAAGTCTTGGTTTCGTTTTCAACTTATATAGCAATTCAGAATCATACAATTATCAAAATGACTTGCCCCCTCCTTAAATTGGTATAAGCGAATTATATTTTCTACACAGTTTATCATAAGAGAATTTTTCTCAAAATCACACTTGTTTAAAAGGTTATAATGTACATGTATTTATCATCGATATGAATTGAACTGAAATTAGCAATCCTAAACAAACGATTTCTTAGAATCTACATAATGTGGCAGGCTTGTATTATTAATGACCTCATTAATTTGGATGCTTTTACTGTCATGATAGCCTTTGAGCAAAGTAAACATATTCTATATATGACAAGAGGATTTGAGTGTACCTGCAAATAAGTTTCTAAAAATATATGCAGCCGATCTTGTTACAGGTGTTTCCATTATCAGGACTACTGGGGAAGTTCCAATTTACAATCATTTTTAATATTGTGCATTGTAATTTCCTCTGGAACCATGGATTACTATTTTGTATTGGATTTGATGCTGGAGCTATTAACAAGATAATGAAAGTGTGCTGCCAGGGCATTATTCTACCATAATTTCAATGTACAAGAACATGATACTATCACTATCACATGATATTATCCTGAGGCTGGTTCTAGGACAACTACCCCCGCCAAAAGGCTACCCCCTAACTTGATACCTATATGTAACCCTAACCATACTTCTGGAGGTAGTTGTCCTCAGGGTAATTGTCCAGGGGGTAGTTGTCTGGGGGAGCATTTCATGAAACAAATATTCACTGATTCTCACTGACAACAGTTATAAGCTACTGAAATGATTGCATCTGATTGGCTGAGAGCAAGTTTGTAGGATGAAACATCTGACAAGTCATTTCATGAAATGCCCCCCTGGTACACCTGTGGTCATTTAAGTTGATGCATCATTTATTTTTATTTCTTTATCATCCTCTTTTCATCCTGCAGAGCGGTCGGTACCGGCACACCATGGAACTGTATGAGAACCATCTCTTGGTATTTGGTGGGGTCCTAGACAATGGTACCTGGTCTAATGAGCTGTGGTCCTTTGATCTGGCCACTCTGAGCTGGGCACTCCTACCTTCTGGAACTGATTCCGTCCCTCCTGGTCTAGCCCATCACTCATCCTGCATTGTAGAATATTCTTATCTGGTGGTAATCGGAGGTAGGGAAGGTCTCCTGAAATTATCCAAGTCACTTCCAAAAGGGAAGTTTTATAATAAACTTAAGAATAAAAGATGTTAAGAAAAAAATTAATGATTAGGTGCTTGAAAACTGTATCTTTCCTCATCAACTTTTATGGCCCATGTTTTGTCATCAATTCATTCCAATATTAACATTTAGCACATAATGTAATTGTTATTTACAAAAACAAAATGATAGTAATCATTGCTATCTCCTTTTAAAAGTAAAGAAATATGCAGATCAACTTGAAAATGCTTAATGGTTCGGTCATAATTAAGTATGTCAATATATTCCACAAGAGTGAAGACTGGAATAGTTTCATATTCTTCTAAAAAAAAATGAAACCACTAAAAGAGTTATTCAAGTCTGTTGAAACAATTAATTTCTTATCTTACAAAAAGGGCTTCTGGTGGCTTCTCTACACGTAATATAACTATCTATTAAAATAATAGTGAAAACTTCTAGATCACACACACCATCCAATGACGGTCATGGCGCTTCTTACCAGTCCGCTAATATCAATGTGTCATTTCCAGATTAATAATCCTCAATTTAAATGAATTTTAGCAAATGATTGAAGGTTTGATGGAGGGTCCGAGTTGAGACAATTTAGTGCTTGATAAACATTTCACATTCAAGTAGATTACAGCAATTGAAGGTGCTAGTACTAGATGTTCCTATGTTTTAGTGCAGTCAGACCGGCCAGACCGACCTCAAACCAACTACAATTAAATGAAAATTTCAACAGAAGAATGTTGCACCTGGATTAATTATGTGGAGTGCGGTGAAGCCTAACTCAAAATGCATTCATTCCTTCCCTCTCCTAGATATAACAAAGGGATGATTTAATTGAGGGGATAGTTTGACTTTTTAACAGTTTGTTTGTTAGTTGGTTTGAGGTCGGTCTGGTTGGTGTGACTGCACTATAACATAGGAACATCTAGTACTAGCATCTTCAATTTATGATATAACATTTGCTTGAGCCCGCTCAACCTTTTTATGGTGTTGTTTGTCTTAATATGACTTTTTATTACTCTATAAAGATGCGCCATAAATTTTTATCATTTCTTAACTTGTCAATTGTTTGAAGTGATATAAATATAAGGGTGCTTGTCAGATGATAGGCCTCATTTAAGAAGCTGTTTCATGTTTATATTTTTGTATTGAAAGTACATTAAATTAAACGTAAAGGAATTTTTTACGCCGTTGGGATGTTAAATAGACAATTAATTTATTCAATTTGTCTCCAACGGTAGAAACCATGCAAATTGGTAGAAACACACGCAACTGCTGTGTGATAAATATTAAAATTTTTTTTTTTTCATAGCTGTCTGGTTCCAATATTTATCACACAGCAGTTGCGTGTGTTTCTACCAATCTGCATGGTTTCTACCGTTGGAGACAATTGAATAAATTAATTGTCTATTTAGCATCCCAACGGCGTAAAAAATTCCTTTACGTTTGATGTTCATGTATATGGGATAGTATGAACCTTGATTGCTACGGGTACTCCGGTGGTCTAGCGGTTATGACGGTGGTCTAGCAATCCACAGGTCGTGGGTTCGAATCCCGCCCGGGCAGCCTATGATTTTTTTCATAGCTGTCTGGTTCCAATATTTATCACACAGCAGTTACGTGTGTTTCTACCAATTTGCATGGTTTCTACCGTTGGAGACAAATGAATAAATTAATTGTCTACATTAAATTAGTTAATATAAAGATTTAAATAAATGAGTAGAATTGATAAATGTTTCTCTACACATGTACATGTACCAGCATGTTTTATTGCAAGAGAAATCTTAAAATTCAATCAAGGTACATTTATATCTCATTAGAATTAAAAAAACAAAAAAAAAAACCATAAAACATCTGACAAGATAAAGCATCTTTGAAACCAAATGAAAACAGATGGAATATAGTAACCAGGAATTAGAAGTGATGAAATTAATATCAAAGTTTCACTTTTTAATTTTATTGTTCATTTATCCTTCTTTTGAGCTAAATAAAAATGAAATACCTTTTTTAATTGCCTGTAGAATGTGCACAATGTGATATAGTTTAGATTGTGTGCTCTAGGCTGCTCGTCATATTTCTGACAATCTGTTTATGTTACCAGGTGCAAGTGAAGAACAGTCCTTCCTGGGTTCAATCTACAAGTATGACCTTCAACTGCATCAAGGTTGGGAAGAGATCACTCCAAGAGGGGGGCTAAACAGAGAAGTACGGCTGAGGGACCACACCAGTGTTTATCACTATGATACCAAGTCTATCATTGTGTTTGGTGGGCTGCAGCCATCGCAGAGGTATGTACTTGAGGGACTTTTGAATTAATTAGCCTTTCACACTTAGAACCTGTGTGTATTTAACAGATTACTCCTCAGATCAACACTGCCTAACTGATGAATTTTAAGACATGTCGAAGCCCCAAAAGTATACTACATGCATTTACAAGTTGATTTGGTGTGCTAAGAAATGAAAAGGCAATTACAGGCTGTTTGAGGAGAAAGCTAAAAGGTGGGTTCGAGTTGCTTGAGGGACTACATTTATGGGTGATGATAAAAAATCAGAAGGTGCTTACAGGTGGTGTAAGGAATAAACTGAAGCACGGTTAAGAATAGTTTGAAGGTGAAAGGGTTACATGTAGGGGTGTCGTGATCAGTAGAGGTAATGTAGCCTAGTGGAACACATTGTGAATTATTGGGTTACGGAGGTCGCTCTGAGAGTGGCTCATGTTTATAGGGAGAAGTACAGGTGATGGTAATATTCAAATGAAATGTTGATCATTATAATACCAAATCTATCATTGTATACATTGGTGCTGTCTGCCTCTTCATATGCTAAACAGAATATAATGACCATGCAGCATGGTATTGCGCTTGTTAATGTTATCATATTTTCTACATTGTGTTTTCTCTTTTGCAGCCGTAACACACTCATCAGTCGGAGGGTGGGAACAGTCTTTGCCTTCCAGTTTGAGGATCGATACTGGACAAAGCTTGCCTCATCAGGAAGTGTGAGAGAAAGGTCTTATCACACAGCAAACATCATAGGCAACTATATGGTGGTGTATGGTAAGTACAACTCACAGAAAAATGTTATAAATGGACTAGAGATTGTTGTTCACAGACTTTACAGACTTTTAGATTGAATACAATTGCCCCAAAAATTTCAGAATGATATTATTTTAAACATATACATTTATGTTACAGCACTTAAGTTATGGTAACAATAAGATGTTCTCTTTATAATTGCCAATTGTGGAATCTGTCCTCTTTTTAGACACAAGAACCTTAAAAAGTAATCGATTTGCAGAAGAATTAATGTCAAGATATCATCCTTTGCACAAGTTTTGAGGGGTCTGCCAAATTTTGTTGCAATTGGCCCCTCTATGGGTAAGATGTAGTGGTGTAGGACAGAGATAACATTCATCATGAGAAGCACGTCAAATACAGGTACAGTTTTCAATCAATTCTCTTTGAATATTTGTTCTATCTAGGTGGTAATGTTCATCAGCACCTGTCAAACAGCGGTGGTACTGTAGTGGTACAGGATGGAGACTACGGAGATCATGAGAAGTGCTTTGAAGATGGCATAGAGCTTTATCACCTAGGCTGTCATAAGTGGGTTTCCTTCAATGAGATTGCTGGAGATTTTCAAGGTGAGAGTAGCAAGTGGTCAAGAACCATACCATTTCCCCCCTCAGAACACACCAATACCAATGTGCATTGGAGCTGATTAAAACTCTTTTAACCAACAATTCATTGGTTTCATAACACATGTGAGCAAGTTGCTCCCTTATTGTGATGGCACTCCTTTGCATTAATCCTGAGAGATTGGTCTAAAAAAGAGTTCTCAGCACCATGCATTGAGCACTGTGTTTCTTTTTCAAAGTGATTACAAACCTCAATTACACACTACAGGTTTCTTGGGATCGCACTTTTAGTTCTACTGATTAATCCTTTTTTTCCCCTGCCGTTGGGATTCATCGCTTAGTTAAATTTTTTTTTTCTTCAATTTCTCACTTGAGTGCGTACTATAGGGAAAAGAAAGTTGTTGATTCACAAGGGAAATAAGGCATTCTATGATATGAACATCTGTGGCGCATATATTATTAAATGAACAAATTATGAATGATCTATGTCACTGGCCAACAATAGACTGTTAAAAATGTGTTGGCTGAACATCCTACATGTATAATCAAGTGTTGTAGACGTTATGAAAAAAAGAAAGTAATCTGTCTAAAAGCTCGGTCACTTAAAAATCAGGGTCTATCCAATATTGATCAACAAACATAATTCTCTTACATGAATTTTATTAAAAATTTTTTTGTTTACTATAAATTATTATTTTAAGAGAAATTTCTTTATACAAATTTCATATAATTGTTTTTTTCTTTTGAATACCCTTACAGAACCGGGACCGTACAATAAACATACTGTTCCCAAGGGACGTTTTGCTCATACTGCCGTGGTACGTGATGACACAACCCTGGTCATCATTGGTGGATTCAACGGCATTACACAGAGTGATGTCTTAGCCATCAAGATGCCTGGTACAGTGGCTATCAATCCTGCAACAACAAACCAAAGTTTGAACCCGTGTGGCTCGCATAAAAGGTATGTGTGTGTCGTAACACTTTTGGAACTTTGGATCACATGCAACTTTAATCCTAAGGATTTTAAATGGATAGCTTAGTGATATCACCACTATTCCCTTTATCGGACAACCCATGTTTGATGGTGGTGCTGTGTAAAGCTGGGTCATAACCTCAGAATTTAGAATGAAAATACACTTAGAGCTCAGAATAATTAAATTCTGTATTAAGCTCAGAAGAGAACATAGTAAAACATGAAAGAGTCGATTAGAAGAATTTTATGTTTCATCCATCTGAATTCACAGACCTCTTTATAAAACACTATGATACACTTGTACATCTTAATCCTTTAATCTTTACTCCTGGAGCAGAGAAACGGGGGATATGGGAATTAAATTACATGTTCCTGCCCAAGCACAGATGACAATATAATGATAAGTGTTACTCTCTACCATTCTTTGTAGTGTGACTAACTGCACCTTAGATCCATCATGTGCGTGGTGTTCACAATCAAGCACCTGTCTTGGTTTCTCCGATAGTCAGGTGAGTTTCATGACTTGATGAATATGTTGAAGTTCATTGATTTCCTCTACATATGTATGCTATCAGGCTTGCTAAAACACTTACATAAAAGTATGATTTAATGCTAACAGTGTGATTAGATCAAACACAAGTTGTAATATTCAGAGATGGGTAGGGGTAGTGAATGCTCAAATGTGATGTTTTTTAAAGGTAATTTTAAAATCAATTTTGTACTGGTATTTTTCTGAAGTACTTTAAAAGCTGGAATTTTTAAAATCTACCAAAAAACACTGCAAATAGATGCAGCAATGAACCAAAGCCTGTAAAATATGATTCTCAGCATTGAATTATTAACTATAAATTGGTCAATCAAGTATGATTTATCATCCCCAGGAAGCATTTTGCAGGTTAATTTTGCAATATTTAATATCCATTGGCATAATGCTTATCTGAAAAGATAACAATGGAACACATTTGGTCTTTTACTGAAGTGTGTACTGCATTATAACCCTGATGGTAACATAATTCTTATTTATTTTTTTATTTTATACAGTCCTGTTCAGGAACCCTAATTCCATCTGAATGCCCAGGTATATGTAATGCACTGACGACATGTGAATCCTGCATGCTGTGGGGTCAGGGACCCCAGACAGGGACCTTTGACCCTGAGGTCACCCATGTCAATGAGCAGTGTGGATGGTGTGTACAGGATCGCTCTTGTTACCCTCTGTCTGGTGAGTGTGAAACCCATAATATCAGCAATACAATAGTGACATAAAATTTACTGTTCATGTCTCCATCGAAATTCTTTTTTTTAAAGTGTTCTTAATCATGAAACGTAAACTGCACAGTAACAGGAATTGATTCAAATTTGTCAGTGATTTTCGTCCTCTCTGGCGATCTATACTCAATAAATTCCAGCCATCAAGATCCAAATATGTCTATAAAATGGGACACTCGATACCTAATACAGTACCTCATTAAACATGTAATGATTTTTATCTCGCAGTGCCTGCTGGTTCATGTGCCTCCTCTGCCATTGACACTGGGGCATGGTGGGGCTCTGCAGGGACCTTCATCGCGGCTTTTGACCAGTGCAAGACAGGGGATTTCCCTCCAGGATTGCTGATGGTCAGATACACTCATCCACAGAACCTGTCTCAACCAGATGAGGTAAGAGGGTCTAGGTGACATTGATGTGAGCTTTAATATTGTTTTCCGACATGATGGTTATTGCTTTATTCCTAACTGAATACTCATCCAGATTATAGGTGTAAGTTGGTAAATTCCTATTAATATTTTATACCAGACTTTACACTATACATGCACTTCCTGGCCTGGTGATATATTTCCAATTACTTCTTTACCTGATACATCTCCATCATGGCACATCCTTAGCATAGAGTTCTTCTGGAAATTTCAAAGGGGACCGATTTGTTCTACTTGGTAAAGAGGGGTTTTCAATGAAAAACACAGTTGCCTTCAATTCCAGTGCTTTGACTGTATCTTTTCTTCTTCTTCATATAAAGATATCCATTGTGCCACACACCCATCAGAGGATCAGCTACCTGCCTCTCCTACAAGCTTCAGAGACTTCTGGTTTCTACATTGTGGTCATGAAGGGATTTATCTACCCTCAGGGCGCAATGTCCCCGTCGGTCTGGATGAGGGTCACCAAGGCTGCGGCCTCTCTGGAGATCAGCACAGATGACAGTCCTGCAAATACAGTAAGTGTTTGGTATTTATCTCTTTTACGGTTATTATTATTTTATTTGGCATATCCTAATTGACACAAATTATATATGTAGCATGATTGCTAGCGCTATATATAACTTATGTCTCCTCCAATTCATTCATCTTGCAGATGAAAGTAGCTGAGAGATCGTCTTCAAGCACCAATGAATCTCCCATCCTGGCCAAACGCACCCCTACCTCAGATCCCATCTTTCCTGATACCAGTGAAGGGACCAAATACTATGTTATGTTTGAGGAGAGAAAGACTGTCACTTCGGCCAGCCAGAACCCCTTCTTTAGCATGGAGCTCCTGTGGAATGGGCACCTAGGTTCCTCCTCACTCTCAAATCATGTGAGTCTTCATTGATTGATTGGGAGATTATTTCACCTGAATGCTTAAACCTTAGTCACAGTTGATAGCAAAACACCAGAGTGACATGCAAACCAAACAAATATTTTGCTACAGCCAAGTGGCAAGTCATCAGTCATTTTTTTTAAACTTGATGTGGAGGTGGGTTGGTACATTAATGTATTGTTTGAAGCTCAAGTTCATGTGTGTTTGTAGACATGCTCCAATTGGATCTAGGGCTCTAAGTTCTATCAGAGGAACTTGATAATTTACCATTTCTGCTATTAAAAAGGAGACTAGCTTATCCACTTGGCTTTGAACCCAAGACCTTATGGTTACAAGACTATTGGTCTATGACTGAACCATTAAATCTCTAAAAAATTCTGGTTAGCACTAGTGCTGGGTTTATGATTATCATAAGTTTTCTGGTTTTCTGGTTGTTTCTTAAACTGGTTAACCCTACCATGAAAATCTTGGCAGTATTTGCTGTTGAAAGTTATTTGCAAAAGGATAACATTGTAGACATAAATGTTAGTCTATATTTCTGGACATAACTATTTTCTCTCATCTCATCTCTCATGTTACAAAATGGATACTGAATCACTGATTAGTAACGACTTACCAGATTCCTCTCTTCAAAGGATAGTAAAATGATAAGTCCTATTTGTCTCTGTATTATGCGCAGTGGTTTACATCAGACTATCTTCAGCCGTATGGATCGGAATCCTGCACTAATTACTCCACCTGCAGAGGCTGTCTGACGGATGCATCCTGCGGCTGGTGTCCTCTGAGTGACACATGCGAGCTACGGAATGGACCAACGCTTTCCATGGACAGATGCGGGACTTCCTCTCGTCCGATTGAGCATTATTTAGTGCTGGATGGAGAGAACTGTGGGAACTGCAGCCAGCATTGGAACTGTGATTTGTGTGCTTCGGTGAGTCTATCGCTTTCTATTTTCATGGTTGGCTAATTGTCCCATCTTGCATGCATAAAGGTCTATCTAATTGTGACTGGCACATGAAATTGATGGTTTTATGTCACTGCTGATGCGTTGACTCTATGGATAGAGCATCCACCTCATAATAGGGAGGTTATTGGTTTGAACCCGGCCGCATGATCTCTTTCAGCTCTTTTTTGGATAATAAAATTTGTAGCGTTTTTTTTTTTTTTTTTTTTTTTTTTTTTTTTTTTTTTTTTTTTTTCTTTTTGGTGATTGTGCACTTATATCCTCTCAATCTCTTGCTCACATACAAAGCTAAGAAAGAAGACTGCTTAGAATGAAACAACCAACAAAGAAATGTTATTAGATTATGTAAATTACCTCACCTCATATGCAGATGATGATATATTTCTGCCTTTTGTCATATTTTCTAGGATCCTTTGTGTGAGTGGGTAACAGCTGATGTGGCCTGCACCAGGAGAGGGCGCTTTGAAGATGCTTTGAAGGATCCAGCCCAGTGCCAGCCGCAGTGTCATGAGTAAGTTAAAATGGTCCTTATAATAATAATAATAATAATAATAATAATAATGAGGTATTGTGCTTATATACTTGTACATGCCAAGGGATGCTCAAGCAGGCTTCATACTATTATGTTGATTATGGCTTTCAGCAAGGGATTACTGTATAAGCTGAAATCTTGTAAAAGATTTTCAAATGCCAAAGATCTTGCTAAATTCAAAATCAGAGCAAAAATTAAGAAAGCAAAAGCTGCAATCACCATTGCCTGAAATTGAAAAGAAAAAAAATTAACAGTGCAGACATCATAACAAGAAGATTATCACCTGGCAAATGTTCAGAGAAGTCACCACATGTTTGCCTTTCATATATGTACATAAAGTTTCTTGTTGGTTACAAATGTTAATGTTTTGTCTTTGGTGACAGGGTAACAGACTGCTCAAATTGTATTGAAGTAAAGAACTGTGCATGGTGTGCTGATACTATGACATGCCTACACTTCCCTACATACATCTCAGCCTTCATCCATGGAGAATGTTCCCACTGGTTTGATGCGTAAGTTCAGCTTTCCATTCAAGAACAACAACTTAGTCTCTTTTCTACAGTTTACTGTAGAGTATTCACATTGATTTCAAAAGTTGTTATTTTGTTTGTTTGATTAGGTTCAAGGGGCATTATGAATCATGAATTTTATAAGCATTTTTCTTTCGTATCCATGGTAAATTTGAAAGTTCATGTTGGGTGAGTAAAAATTCATATCAAGTGTCATTACATTTTTTTTCTGAAACCCCCTCACTTTATAATTACATATTTCAGATCCAACCTATGATAGTTGTAATCATCAAACCATTGTTATTATAATGTGTTTATGCTTTGTTTATAGGGAGGATCAGCAGTGCCCGGCATGTTCCAGCCATCATACGTGTGATGCATGCTTAGATACCTTTCAGTGTGGATGGTGTGGAGATACGAATGATCCTGACATTGGAGTGTAAGTCTGCTAAATCTTTGCTCTTTGACAACTAACCTGGAGAATAAACAGACTATTGTGTAATAGTATTCATTTATTATAAATCTAGCCACAATTTCTAAGCACATAAGAGTTGCAAATTATTTAACAAACATGAAAACTTTATTCTGTTAATTTAATCCTGGAGGTCAGTGTATAAAACAAGTCTGCCGATATACTTTGAATACAACACTGCGAACCAAGATGCGTTTATATGCACTAGTGGTCTGAATCGAGAAATGTTCATGCTGTGCATCCAATGAATCACAAAACTGATATTTAACACGGACTTGGAAACCTTGGGAATGTTCCTCTTATAATCGGAATAAGAAATGCTCTCCAGAAGATATGTAATTTTGTGATCATTATTTCTATGTTTTTAGTCTTATGGAATTCCCTTTGGGGTATTTTTTTGCTTCAGTCAATAAAATAGAATTTTCAAATGTGCATATGCAGCCACTTTTAATTTCTAATTCTTCATCATCTTCCGTTCCAATGCAGTTGCCAATCTGGTGATTTCAGCGGTCCATTCTCGGCTGGTAATTGCTCAGCTGCTGTGGCTGAAGCCCATGAGTCACCCGTTCTATCGCCTGCTGATTGGTCTTATGAGATATGCCCTGACGTTGATGAGTGTCGTCTTGAGCGCCATGATTGCCATGCTAATGCTACCTGTGTCAATACCTATGAGGCTTTTGATTGCACATGCAATTATGGATTCAAAGGCGATGGACGAATGTTCTGTAATAGGACGTGAGTATTGACAATCATGTTGCAACTTATGATACTTGCTGTTCATATGACTTTCATTCAATGGTATGATTGAATCTTAATGGGGTTTTGTCAGCTTATTTACTATGGGCAGCTTAAGGGCCATTGTCTTGCCAATATCTTATATTTTGATCTTTTCAGCCACTCAGTTCGCATTAGTTATTACTCTCTTAGAATGTGCTTCATGATTTAGACTCAATCCAAGTTCTTGAATTAAGGTCTATAATGGTACATTTAGGTAGAAGTTTGGCATTGATCAATATAAAGACAAATTTAATCTTTCAAAAGGCTCAGAAGGCACAATTATCAGTGTTATAAAGCAATTTAGGAAATTGGCAGGGTCAAAAAATTTCACGCGGCGGAATTGTCACGGAAAATGTCGAGGGGGGGGGGGCGCCATCATGGCCCCCCCAGTCTTTTGAGGGTTAAGGAGTTGTGATGACACAAGAGTTTCATCCTCATGAATGAAACTGTTATTAAAATTTTCAGACTGGTGATTAACTTATCCCACTCTTTATCTCTCCTTTCTCAGTTGCTTTCATACATGTGAGTTTGGGTACTGCAGTGGGGCACCAGATTTTGAGTGCGTATGTGACCTTGGATGGACCGGAGTAAGCTGTAACATCAGCTGTGGATGTAACAACCACAGCACCTGTGACAATGGTGTGGGACTATGTGATGAATGCCAAGGTAATTCAGCTCTCTGAATATCATTTCCTGTGTTTGCATGTATAATATCATGATTATAATTTTATAGGTGCGAACTAAATCAATACAAACAAGTTTTCTAGTGAAAAAAAATAAGTAGACTTTATCTCATGACAGTGTGAAAAGTGAGTACATGATACTTGGAACTACACATTATGTTGAGCTATTACTTAGGCAAACAAAGAACTTCAAGGAGTAATGGTCAAGAAGTTTGGAGATATTGTTGAAAGCTAAACAAAAGGGTTTGCCCTGCATGAGCACAAGAGATTTAGTGAAAAGAGCTGGGCACATGTTCTGAATAACCAGGAAGTGGAGGTGTAAATTGGTTCCATTCATGCCATAAAAAAGAGGTTTGGCTTGTAGACTTGTTTTCTCTTGTTTGTTATCAAATTGCCCCAAGCAATAATCTAATAGTTGATTTTGGTTAACAAATAAAGCTCATATAATATAAACTTTTTGTTGAAATTTCTTCAGTAGATGAATGTGCTGGAATACTTTCTAACGCTTTTCAATCAACACTAAATTGCACCAAACATGATTTTTAAATTTGAGAAAAAAAATCAGTGCAATGGTAAACTGTGGAATAATGTAAATGAAACAAAACACAAAAAACAGAACTGACAAACAAATCTAAAAATATTTGCTTGCCTCAAAAGCCCTCTTCAACTTAAAATTATTTTATCTGGTGCCAAAAAATGAAAAGTTAGTCTAATACTAAATCAGTTTCACCACTCTGAGCATGCACTATTTGGTGAACCAGGAACTGTGTGTGGCATATAAAGAATTAATGATAATTATTGCACAACTTCAGACAAACTTGGCAGAGTTTAAGATTCTTCCCTTCTTTGTTACCTTTTATCTATATTTTTGGAGTCACTACACCTTATTTCCTCAGAGAAATTTGTGAAGTAAAACCACATTGTATTATAAGTAACTTATGCTCCCTGTAACACTATTGCCTCTTATCCTCTTGTACAGAATGGTCTACTGGTTCAAACTGCCAGTACTGTCTACCAGGCAGCTATGGAGATGCAACCACGCCCACAGGGTGTCTAGAATGTGACTGCCATGGGCATGGTAATGCTAGCTTAGGTAACTGTGATGGGACCACAGGCATCTGCTACTGCACCGGTAACACCCTCGGAGACAACTGTGAGATCTGTGAAGAAGGCTTCTTTGGTGAACCAGAGTAAGTTTCCATCAAGTGTTCATATTCATGAGTGAAAATCGCTCAAGAGAGAAATGGGTCTTTATAAGCAAGGTCCTCTAGATACAGGTAACAGATACAAAGTTAGTGGGTTCGATCCCCAAAACGACACTTATGATGTTCTTTTTAAAAGCGATTCATTTCATCAACGTTGCTTCTCCCCACCCAGTTGGAAACTGGTACCCGATAAGCTAGAATATTCAAGTGTCACAGCGTTACGGACATGAGCTCTATACAATAAGCCACAATGATTATTTATTTATGATAACATCAAAACACTGTTGCCGAGTATATTTGATGAAACTCTGAAAAAAGGTATAGAAAGGCTGCTAAAGAGAAGCAACAGAAGCCAAATTTCATTTGAAATGCAATTCAAGGGACACCATAATGTAGCAGATAGTCTTTATGTCATGAGTTTGTAGAGATATCTACATTTGATTCATAAATGTATTAGGTTATAAACTAGATTAAGAATATTTCACTTTACCCATTTCCCCATAACCCCTTACTTGAATTTCTATGTGAATCTTCTCTCAGGAACGGAGGTCAGTGCTACCAGAAGTGCAACGGACGGTCCATCCTGACTGATGTCCACTCCTCAAGACTAGGTTCCTATGAGGGTGTTGGTGTAGTGGATCCCAACCATGGCTACTGCCTCTGGGTCTTGACTACCTACAGCAGCCTGGGCCAAGCTGCTGGGGCGCTCACCTCTCCTGGAGCTATCACACTCACGGTGGATACACTGGATGTAGAATGTGGGGTAAGTACAAGTCATTCATGAACTTTTCCATGAGCAGAAATTAAATGCTAACACTATTATAACAGAATGTTTCTTTCATTGGTAATCAGTATTTTCAACTCCTGACTTGGCTATCCAGTCCAATTTAATCAATATTTAATATATCAACCAATCAAGTGAATATATATTTTTTTCTCATACAGAATACCGTTACCATTTTCTGTTTCAAACAATTGCGTATAAGCTTTTGTTATTTCCATGAATTTTGCAAGTCAGAAAAGGAATTTCACAACAAGTGGAAATTTCCTCACTAACATACAGTAGGTGTGCCATAATATGCAAATTTAACTCCACATGAAAATGTGGCAGAAGCCAGTAATCGCGAAAATATCTATATGCAATAAAAACAGCTTATACAGTGTACAGAATTGATGTATTTTGATGGAAATAATGATCTTCATGTAGTCACTTGTAATCACAAATGATGCACGTAAATGTTTTGAAAATATATTAAGATTATACTAAGATTATTTGTCTTTATTCTCCTTGCACATCAGAGAGACTATGTCCATGTGTACGATGGCATCCCTGAACATTTATGGGAGAACTTTGGTGTTGCTGTAGAGAGTCAAGAGATTGGAGCTTATTGTGGGCACTCATCTAGTGCATCTATCAAAACAACTGCTTATTCAGGTAAGCTTTACTTCTCTGCATATTAAATGCAGGTTTCCTTGTTTTCTATATCATTCATACTGTACAGTTCTGTAAGTAAGTGAACCTGTTTTGTCCTTGGGAATTATTTCTTACTGATCGAAACTTTTTTTTTAATGATTTTTTTTTTGTGTGACTAAATTTTCCAAAAGACATTTTTCATGTAAATCAGCATTGAATTAGGGTAGTTTACGTTGTATGTCTGTTTTTAGGAGGAAAGTGTTGCCAGCTTTGTCAAAACACATTGTACTTTCTTTATTCTTGGAAAAGGTCAATCTCCAATATCACAGTTCTGGGTTTAATAACATTACCCTCTGAATATATGGATTTTGTTGATACGCTATTACATTATTGTAAATCATTTGTACAAGAAAAAAATATCACAATCAATTGTATTCAATGAAAATGTTTCCGTAGGTGTGATGACTATTGTCTTCCAAGCCAACGTCAGCGCCACGTCTCCAACCCAGGGCTTCACCGCGGTCTACGATGTCCGTACCTGCCAGGAAGACTGCGATGGTAACTGGCACTGTGCTAATGAAGACGAGGATGAGATGGAGGATGATGAGGTGTGTGAGTGCAGGGCGGGGTATACAGGAGACGACTGTGAGGAGGAGATATGCCCTGATGACTGCGGAATGCTGGAAGGGAGGGGCTTATGTAATGATGTAAGTTTACAGAGGAGGAATTGCTGTATTATTATGTTTAATTAGGAGACTACAATCTGGATGGGAATAAATCGTCGCTATTTTTACGAACCGTCATAAACAGAATTTTTGGTCAAATTTTCGAAATTGAGTTTTTTTCGATATTCTTAAAGCCTGTGTTCAACTCTATCAAATGACCAAATTTCAGGTCGAAATCTTAATTATTTTAAAAATAAGAGAAGATTCAAATTTCGTTCAAAACGTCGCATCGCTTCCAGTGATTTTACGAAGCGTCCTAAACCATTGTTTCTACAATATAGCAGTCTCCAGAATGGCGCGCAACCCGACCTACATAATGGGTGAGCGGTGCGCGTATGCATTGAATGATTTTACGAACCGTTCTATCTCGTGGTTTAGGACGATAAAAAACATGCGCGTGAGACGCATGATTTTACGAAGTGACCTTAACCCCCTGTTTGTCGTAAAAATAATCAGTTTCTAAAATACTACCTTCCATTTTATTCTAAATATTTAATATTCAATTTCTTTCATATTGTAAAATTATAGAATTTATGCTGTACATTGATATTATTAATTGCCGTGGTTTCCTTCAAAGCGCGAAGTTATGAGCATCAGAAGAACATCCAAACTTTGAACGCGATTATCTCAAAAGCTGGTTTTGGGAACTCGGCGAGGTGTAGGACGGTCCTTAAAATCACTGACGAAATGTTTGGAACAATACACAGTTGTGATGTATATATATATATATATATATGTTTTTTTTTTTTTTTGGGGGGGGGGCGGGGTGGGTGAAATTTTCTGATGGTTACCAATACTATGTTCATATCTGTGTACATAATTATTGAAATGTAGGGTGGGCTCATACAGAAATGGCTGTATAGTGTAAACATACATGTAAACATTGGATAAATAACCCACGACCGTGGCAATATCAGGAATTGCCACTTATTTTGGTTTAGCTTACGTAATGAAGAATACATAGATATTTTTTAAAGTAGTAAACTTGTATCATATCAGATGAATTAAAAGGAAACAAATATTAGAATTCAGAATTATACAGTCCCAACCGCAACAGACCTCACAGTTGTCTACAGTAAAATGAACTCATCTCCATTTACATTACGTCAACCCTTCGTTTGCCGACCTGAGTTTGAGAGCTGAACTCAGGTAATATACCCCCCTATCAAAAAACCTCGTTTGAAACTCCAAGGTATTCATTTCCAAGTACTATCGACCCTGCATGGCCAGGTAATCCCTGTTATCTAACTTTTCAACTCTGCTGGCTAGCCTGAACTTTGAGCCAGGGTTAAATGAATAAACAGCTGTGATATTACGCAAGAGTAGCTCTGCCTGTAACTGGCCCATCGGAATGAAATGATTGTATTTGATATTTTTCAAGTTTTCGAAGGCATATTATATTTAGAAATCCAATGTTAATTCGTTTTCAATTTCGAACGAAGAAAATCGACCTCGGAATAAGGAAAGTATGAGAATAAAAAAATTAATAAAAATGTATCAATGCATACATCCAGACCGTTTAATGTAAACAATATTGCCACCGCGTGTGACCCCCTGCTGTGACCTTGGGTGACCACTGTTTAGACCGAGGTCAAGGAACAGATGTTTAGATAGTAATAGATACTTAAATAGCTTGTTTGTGGTGAGTCACACTTGGAAAAGAGAACTAATAGAGTTGCAAGTTGGGGTATATCGTCCTCAAACGGACTATTTCGTCATGTCAGCTAAGCTCAATTGCAGTTATCTGCTAGGTTGATTTCTGTAGACTGTAGATCATATTTGCTACCCTAATGACCCTTATATTAACATCTTTTATATCTCTTGCATCCTAGCATCTACTACTTTGCATATGCAATGAAGGCTATAGTGGAGCAGCTTGTGACATCATCACGACCCCCACAGAGACCCAGTCTAAAGCCGTCTGGTCCCTTCTCTACGATGCAGAGAGACTAGCAGCTAACTCCAATGTAGGCCCGGCGAGTCGTATGGGGCACACCATGGTTTCTGATGGTAATGGCAAGTTCTGGCTGTTCGGTGGCTACTCACAGGATAACCAACGCTTAAACGATGTCTGGAGGTAAATATTGTGTAATCAAGATAATTTTTGTATGATTGTTTATGGACCATTTATTTGAAACGGTGCGAGGAAAAAGTTGATATTTTTGTGCAGCATGCTTTCAAAATTTACTTTAATTGTCTTTGATACCTTAGAGGAAAATACATTTGCTAACAATATTTTGTACAGGCATTGCAGGAAAATTGATAAAAGGTCATTTTCTTGTCTCTCTTGTATAATGCTTTCAAAATTAAGGTAAAACATTTTGTTCAAAGAAAGGTACCTATACCTCAATAATGGTATGTTATCAATAACTCAATTTCCATCAAGAGTGAATGTAGTATCGAGCTCTTCATATTTATCTTACCGGTATTTGTTATGATTATAAACGTTCAATATCTCCATTTTTCTTAACCATCAGTTATGATGCAGCAGCATCCCAGTGGACCAGATATGCTTCAGGGAACGCTGTAGCACCCTCTGCACGTAACTATCATGCAGCTGCATTTGTTGCTCCAGATAAGATGATCATCAGTGGGGGGCTGTCTGACACTGAAGTCTTCAGTGATTGGTGGATGTACTCATTGACTCAACACACTTGGTCAGACATATCGGTGAGGACGAAAGTGTTGAATGGTCCTTATGCTAGCTCATACCAGATAGAGCCTGTCAAAAATTATTTCAGTCACTGTAATGTAATATAGTAACAGATTGGCTCACAGATATGAGTGTTACCTACATGTACTTTGTTGATATTTTTTCTTGTCAAAACAATGATATATAGCAAATTGATTACAAAGAATTGATGAGTTGTCCATCTAAGGATGATAGTTTGATACAGAGCTATATAAAAACAAAACTTTATTTTATATTATTATTATGTATTATAGTTTGAAGTATGAGTAAAATAATGTTCACAAAGTTTGTTGAAACTATATATCTTCAGAAAATTAAAAGAAAACTTTTAAACATCACTTGTCATTTAAAAGAGATGGATGATATTAAAGGACTCATCCGGGCTGGAGTTTGCATTATAAGAAAAATAAAGAAAAATCGAAAAAGCACAACACTGAAAATTTCATCAAAATCGGATAAGAAATAGCAAAGTTATGAATTTTCTTAGGTTTTGAATTTTTTAGGAAACAGTTCTTCAAATTGGCAAACTGATGATGTCTCAGTCCCCCTACTTTCTATGTATTTTATTGTATGAAATACCAATTATCAAGATTTTCTGCCCCAAGGACATAAAAACACGGATTAATCCTTGTGGAATGTTCAAGGTCACAAGTGCTTGTACTTATTTCAGTATGAGGGACAGATTTTCTGTATACGCAATATATGAAAAAATGAGATAAATAGGATTTCATATAATAAAATACACAAGAAGTAGGGGGACTGTGACATCATCAGTTTGCTCATTTGAATATTCAAATATTCAAATGAGACAATGAGACATTTGCCTAGAACTGTTTTACAAAAAAAAATCAAGACCTAAAAGATGCATAACTTTGTTATTTTTCATCCGATTTTGATGAAATTTTCTGTGTTGTGCTTGATGAATTTTACTTAATTTTACAAAACTTTTTCATTTCAGCCTGGACTCCTCCTTTAAAGTTTCTTGAAATATCAATAACAAATTGCTTCTTGTTTCAGGCTCCCATTGACAATCTCCAGATTGCGGGCCATACCATGAACATGGTGGATGATACAACCGTCATAGTCATAGGAGGTTACTCACCTACTATGGGGCTCATGTCAAAGATCATCAACTTTGACACGACGACCCTGACAGGTCACTTTAAGTCATCCCAAGGAACTCCACCAACAGGTAATGCAAAACAATAAGTTTTACAGTAAGTGTATGTCTAAGTTATAGCTTGGTCTAGCCTCTCGATGCAATGAAGAGGTAGATAAAATACATGTGAAGAAAAAGGCATGATTGCTAGTTTCAAAGCATCTTGTTATCACGATTATAGTAGTATTTGTGTATACTAGTTCTATATGTACAAGTAGTTTATAAGATTATATTTAGCTGTCTATGCATTACTATTTTGACTGTCAAATGCCTTGCCTTTTACATAGTACATTTTTATGTGCCTGCAACTACATTATTTTTTGAAACAAAGTTTAACGTTTTATGAATTTTGTATCTATTGCATAAGCCTCAAAACTTACATCAGATAGCTCAAAGATTATATCACGGCAAGTGTGCAAAGAGAGGGAATTTTCTTCCTTATTTTCTTTCTTATCCAATCTTTTGTCTTCTTCCCCTAGGTATATTTGGTCATTCCAGTGTATGGCATAATGCGACCAACTCCCTGTACGTTTTTGGAGGCTACCGATTCCATCTACAGGCCCTGGCTATCTCAGACAAGCTCTATGCATTCCATGTACCATCAGCTGGATGGAGTATACTGCCCTCAGAAGGGTATAGGGTAAGTTCATTTCACTCATCGGACAAGGGTTCTGATAGGGGTGATTGTTGTTTGAAGGTTGAAGGGAAGTTGAAGAGAGCTTGTGAAACAGACGGATGTAGATGAGAGAGAAAGAGAGAGAGAGAGATGAAGAGATGAATATCAAAATTGATGGAAATGTCAAGAAAAATTTAACAGAAGATTTATAGGCATAATTAAGATTAGATAATGAGAAAGAGAGGGGGGAGGGGTGTCAAGAGAGATGATTTAACAATAACAAAGAAAGTGGAAAATTGGAGAATGAGAGAAATTCAATCAATGTATTTGGGAATTAAAGAAAGATGTTGGCATAAATGTTAAAAGACATAAATGTATGCGTACATGGAAGCAGCTGGAAGATAGTACACTGTGTACCAATGTAAATGCAAATAGTTTCCCTTCAAAACTTATCCTTTCCTTAATAATAGAACCACTTCAATTCTTTTTCCTTTGCTTTGCTTAGCCGGAAGCACGCATGTTCCACTCTGCTGTCACCTTCTCTAATTACATGCTTGTATTGGGAGGCTTTGCAGAGGGAGAAGAGATCACTGATAATGTACTAGTCTACCACTACTCCTGCAATCAATGGCAATCACTGGATGGACAAGGTAAATTATGTTCAGAGGAACTCTTTGGTCAACACCAGAATCCAATATCGTTGTTAGGATTTTAGTAGGGTTCTAAATATTTAACGCATTGCTGTAGGTACCAACAAATTTTGTTAATTAAGTTTTTTTAATTGTGTATTAAAAGCTGTCCCAACCTTAAAGGGACCATTGATTAATATGGATAGATACAGTGGTATGCAATTCCTGAAATTGACCTCTTTCAATAATATTTATTCTGTACTGCATGACAAGCATTTTTAATTAAATAATTTATTTATTTATTTATTTTTACTTTTATAACTATGTTTTTTGTGTTACCTTATTTTTAAAATAAAATGAAAGACTTCATTGAAAACTTTATACCATATTCTATTTCCTTCTTTTATCCATAGGATGGTCAACTGGTGCCCAGCCCAAGCCTCTCCACAGCCATGTTGCCACCACAAAAGATGACACTGTCTATCTCTTTGGTGGTTATGATGGTTCTACCTACGGCTCTATGAGCACGGCTGACATGCCCTCTGACCTTTGTACCCTCCAGACCACCAGTGCTGGGTGCACAGCTTCGCCCGGATGCTCAGCCTGCGTGCGGAGCAACTCATCATTGGTGGCATGCTTTGCTATTGAATATGCTTCTTCTGTCAGGTAAGGAACTACTTCCGTGTATTCAGGTTTCTTCTTAGAACTTGTCTTCCCATTGTTTAATTGGGGAGATATAGGGGGGGGGGGGGTTATTTGGGAGTACCAACAGTGGTTTTGCAGTCTGTATTGTACCCATGATTTCACTTTTGTCTAGATGAAATATTTACTTATCTTCCTGTAGCCAACCATTCTTTGTGTTTTCACCACAGATTTGTGTAAGTTTGCATGAATACTAAACATAAATTCACAATTTGGAAGTGTTCCTGTTTATTCAACAATTTTTGCAATGTTCCTGAA
This sequence comes from Paracentrotus lividus, assembly GCA_940671915.1. Taxonomy (NCBI): domain Eukaryota; kingdom Metazoa; phylum Echinodermata; class Echinoidea; order Camarodonta; family Echinidae; genus Paracentrotus; species Paracentrotus lividus. Next base: position 33,736,738 of record CALNVZ010000174.1, on the reverse strand, counting down.
TGAATTATTTAATTATGAACATCATTCCAAAGCTTTATTCATCTTACTATTATATTTGTAAACTGAATGAACTAATAAACGGACAAAATCAAGCAAACAAATGGAAAATTGCTTGGCAAAAAACAACAACCACAGATAAATAAAAGGCATTGCGTACATTTAGCTGAAACAAATGACAATTCAATATGATTACTCAATATTTGTCCATATCTTCTCAGTTGTGAGTCACCCAACCAGCTTCTGAATGGTACAGTATGTGATGATGCATTCATTGAGAGTAGGAACTGTAGTAAGCTGTCCATCTGTAGTGAATGTGTTACTGTCTACCCATCACATCCCTCGGCCAGTCAGGTGAGAACTTATTATTATCTTGCATACTTGCTTGATTTGAGAAGTGTCTTGCTAGCGTTTCTTAAAATATATGCAAGTGAGGAAAATGTATGTCAGGGCATGTCTTGCCTTCTGTTTTAATGGTTTGGTATTAATTCTACTACCTACTTAAATGTTAATTTATTATTAGTGATTATAAAATGACATTCCAAAGGAATCAAATGGAACTGTATAAACTTTGTTTTACGTTTTAACGTCACATCACTCTCCTATTTTTGTAATACATTTAACTATTAACTAATCATAGTAATGATTGGGATATTATTTGCATTTATGAAAAAAAAAAAAATTCTGAGAACACAAAGCACTGTATACTTATCAGTACACTTCTTACATACTTACTGGTATACCATGAGGGGCTCAATTGTTCAAGGAAATCTTGTGTTCAAAATGTAAATTTTTACCAAAGGATATTACAAATATGATCAAAACTGAATACCTGGGATAGTTTAACTCCCTTCATCATCCATAATTATAAATCTCAGTTCAAGTTTGTTACTTTCGATTCAAATACAAATACAGCATTGTGATGTAATTATCAGTGAAGAAAATGTGTCTTCTTTGTATTATTGTTGCTTCTTCTAGACATGCAAGTGGTGTTATAACTGTCCGGAGGGTGCATGCATTCCAACGGCTGCTAACTGCATGGAGGAACACAACTGCCAAGTAGAGACCCAGAAAGAATACCATGATAGAAGTGATTGCTCTGAGACAATCTGTGAGGCCAGTGATTGCTCCAAGTGTACTACTGGGAGCAGTGGCTGTATATGGACCAGGCAGTTCAAACGTTCAAGTCAGTATATTGGTTTTTGTGGTCACCTTGAATAATTTACAGTTCCGTCTGAGAACAATGGCACATTTTATTGCAATCAAATGAAATCATCCCCTTTTACATTGTGTATTGCTGTACTACTCAATTATGACTTGCATTTAGAAGAAATTAGAATTAAACACCACACTTGTGGTGTATATGTACATGAATGAATGTTGAAGTTGAGGGATATTGTGAGCCTACTGGTGAGAAAGAAAGCTCTATTATTTGCCAGTCATAGTAGTCTCTGACTAATTACATTAGCATCACATCACTGTTTTCATGATGTAAACTGATGAAACTCAAGAATTATATGTGCATCCCAATTTTCATGTGTGTATTGGATGGGTACATGGATGAAGTATTTTGGCTATCACAGTTCATTTGTTATTCAAATGAAGTATTAATCTATATCTCAACATTAATATCAATTAAATTTAATGCCACCTTTCACTGTTGTTCTATTCAGGCGAAACAAGGCGTCTGCTCAACTACAGACCCATCTATGATTGGAACTGCTTCAGCAATCGTCTCCTGACTGTTGCACCCGCTGATTACACCATCGTGACCATCCCCCCTCTATCCTGCCCTACACTCTGCCATCAGCATACAACCTGTGGGGAATGTTTGACCTCGGTGGGGGCAGATGGGGGATGGCAGGAGTGCATGTGGAGCCCCTGGCTAAACCAGGTATGACAACCCACCACATTTATAGACCTCATTAAGACCGGCAAGACTGATTTAAAACTGACACAAGATTACATTCCCTCGAATGACAATTAATTGGGTTATTTGGAAAAGATTAAGAGTTGGTTTTGTGATGGGACTTACACTAATCATACGTTTCATAGTTGCCATTTAGTATGGAAAAATCAAATGTATTATAGCATTTATTGAAATATCGTAAACGAATGTACAAATTGTCAAATTTACTTTTACTAAAATCGTGTAAATGTTCTTGTGTAGTAACCTCATGCCTATTTTACGTGTATAAATGAGTTATGTATAAATCTTTCAAAGTTTATGTACATGTATCTGTTATATGTTTTATTAACCACTTAACAAATGTTTATTGATCATTTACACAAAATTGAATTATAAACATCATTCTTATATGACCGTTGCTCTTTACAGTGCATGTCGCCAACATTTCTGCACCTACGCTGTGCTGTTGGCGAGTGTGGTCCAGTAGCCCAGGGGGCTGCGGACAACTGCCCCACCCAGTGTTTTGCCAACACTCAATGTTCACACTGCCTGCACCAAGCATGGTGTGGATGGTGCCCTGTGCCTGGTAATAATGGGTCTGGTATCTGCCTGTCTGGAGGGCTCTTGGGGCCTATTGATGGGGTCTGCTCTAGTCAGGAGATTAGCTCAATACATGGCCCACTACCTGGTAAGTGTTCTCCCGCATCTCTCATTTCTTTCTCTCTCTCTCTCTCTCTTTCTCTCTCTCTCTGTCTCTCTATCTGTTTCTCTCTCTCTAGAATCTCTTTGTCCTTTTCTCTGTTTTCAGTATCTGTTGATCTATTTTCTCTTTGTCACTATCTCTGGTTTGAAATGGACGTAATAATTCAAAAAGGAAAAAAATATATATATATATACAATGATAGCCTGTAGAATAGCACTTAGCCTCTACCTAAACCATGCAAGTTATTATTCATGGCCTGTTCAACGGTGACTCAATATGAGCTGATGAGATTCACTCTTCCTTGGTAATCTAAAGGCCCTGTCACATCAACCTTGCGTGTGAGTTACTGGCGAGTTGCGAGCTAGAATTTTGCAGCACGCAACAAGATTTCTGCGTTCAACAAGAATTTTCACAAGTTTTGCGTGCGTCTTACCTGCTGTACGCGAGTAACTTACTGTCTGATTGCGTGTATTGCGTGTGACCTACGAGTCAGGCGCGTGGGTGGCGCGTGCAAGCTCGCGTGCTAGTTACGGGCGACATACGTGCTCTGCGTGGCATCTGCGGCCTAACTGCGTGTTGCCTGCGTTTAAGTTACTTCCAAGGTGCGAGCTTAGAGAAACCATCATTTCTCTGAAAGTAAACATGGCAAGCGACGTTCAGTCCGATGGCGTCCTCCATGTCCTCTCTGACTCAGAGGCAGCAAAGACCGCCGGAATTCAAAGAAAAGGAAGAATATCTAAAAGGATTACTGACGAATCTTTCGAAGATGATCTCGTAGAATGGATACGAGAAAACCCAATATTGTGGGATTCTGGACATCGCGAGTTTCGCCTAGCGAAAAAAAAGGATGGATTGTGGGCGGACAAGGCCCAGGAATTTGATAAAACCGGTAAGTAGGCTACAATAATTATTATTAGACTATACCCCCAAAAAGTCCGTAAATAACACATGCTTCATTGAGCAATGCCAAACATGAAAACAAAACGCTTATAGTCTGCATTAGGCCTACATGTTTGCATTGTTTATTTTTATGAGTTTTTGTTTATTCTTGCCTCTGTTAGCTAATTTATTCAATTTTTAACTTTGACTCCTATTGCGGTTCATAGCCTATACGCAGGAGATAAATGAAGCCTAAAATACATAACAGCGGGCATTCATTTGCTGAAGCATTCTTAAATCGGGGCAATTATGGTTTATACTAGGGTATCATCTCACTTACACATCTTACAAAGTGTAGAGGCCCTTTAATCCCTTTTAATATAGGCCTATTTATTCTTTTTTAAATTTTGAGCCTTTAGTTTTTAAATATCTTCCATATTTTTCATTTTTTCTTCTGTGATGTATTTTCATTGCTTATAAAAGGCAGTTATATAATTATTTTAAATTTTCAAAAATACGAAATGAGAAAACCGTCGGCCTCGTTAGTGCTCAGCCTCGTGGACCATCTCCTCTAAAGTTTGTAATTTTTATTATGATGCACTGTGGAACTATACTTCATTGTAAAGTCTTGAAGAAGACCGAGCATATAGTCGATAATTTTAGTAAAATAACATATTTATCGACCACATTGTAGGGCCTATGAACTGTCAGTGCTGGTTTCTTATCTTGTTGGAGCTTATATAAAGCTGCAGCCCCCCCCCCCAATTAAGTATTCGTATAACCTATGTATTTATACGGAATTTGTTACGTGCAGCATTAAGTGCGGATTTTACTTACTGCATTTGTTACCTCTGCCTGCTAGGGCGGGCAACAATCAAACAATTTTGTTGGTTGAAATTACTCAAATGCAAATACTTTTTCGAATGATAATAATTTTCACATTTCTAAAGAATTTTTAATGATTATGGTATCACAAGCATCGGGCTTTTTTTCTTCTCTTTCTTTCTTTTTCTTTTTCTTCTCTTCTCTTCCATTTTCCTCCTTTCTCTTCTTTTGGGGCCCGTCCCCCGGATCCGCGCCTGTACCATACGAAAGGGCAGAAAATAAACTTTTAAATATTTAGATTTTAAAGAGAATGTCAAACACAGCCCACCAAACGACTTGTTGTTTTCCTCTCTTCAAGTCGTTATTACTCAGTCATGTGTGACGTATAGATTTTATCAAATTAAAGAAGAGACTCTAAGCTTCAATTATTCATGGGTCATTTATGAATTCCTATTACGATTACATTATGATTAAACATCAATCAATCTTGGTTCTATTGTTTTCTAGGACGCACTGTATACACATCTTCCGCAAACTTTTGATTTCAATATTTGTTTATGTTATGTTTCTGCAGGTGATTACCTGAAGGGATGGTATAAGGACCTTCGGGACCAGTTTGTAAAGTTGAGAAGGGACAAATCAGGGGATGCTGCCCGGAGGTATACCTACCGAGAGAGCTGGTTGCTTTCTCGATTTGACTTTCTAACACAAACCGTGAAATACCGGAAGAAGACCTCCTGTGCCATCCGCAGTGTGAGTGTTAATGTTTATTGATTTTTCTTTAGATAATTAAAATGTCAGATAGGCGTTGATCTCATGGACGGTAGTCCTTTCGGTCTTTTCGAGCATGGAAAACTGCTGGGTATGTCCCCTCATTAACATATTATATTACTGCCTACCCTCTATATTGTATAGTTCTCTCCTTCGACCTCTAAATTCGCAATAACTAGAAAATAAGTTATATCAGACCTGGTCAAAATACCCCCTCCCCATTCAATCATGCAGGGGTACACTGTTGTAAATATGCATGTATATGTTTGGAGATGAATATGCTTAAATACACTGTATAACACTTTTCTTTTTCTCGAAGTTCCTCAAGCCTTTTTTTGACAGTGATCACCACTTTGCAAATATGTTTTTAATGATTTCAAAATTTTACATATCATTTTTGTCCACAGGTTGCCGCGACAAAGGCACTTGAAGCGGGGGATTTAGAAGAAGCTGAAGAAATCGCCTCGTTAGATCGCGAAAACATAAAATCAGTTGATTACCCGGCTGTACCTGGCCCATCGGGTGAAGGACCAGCAAAGAAGAGAAAGGTGACTGAATCTCCGACTCTTGAGGAGGTGAGCAGGCAGCTGACCACTGCCCAGACGCAAGTCCGCCAGCTGGAGCAGAAATTCTTGGAGCCGATTGATAAGAGAGCGTCATACCTAGAATATCTAAAATCAGTTGTTCCAGACATAACAGAGGAGGAGTGGGATGACTTCCATAAGACCTCTGTCGATCTGGAATTCCAGTGGAAGAAAAATGCGAGGCGGAGGAAGCATTCACAGCAAGCAACACGCCAGGAATTTGACATACCCACTTCCTCCACGAAGTACCAGCAAGGACCGTGGCAGTGGCACAGCGACACCAATCCATGGCAGGGCCCAACCCAGGATTTCATGACGGCATGCAATCAGCAGCCGTGGATGTATAACGCCTTTCGTGGTCCTCCATCATGTCCATCAGCTGTGAAGACAGTATCTGTTGAGCGCACGCAGAAGACCTCTACTCCGATCCCCGCCAAAGGACCGTCGCCACGGGGCACCACATCCACATCCCAGGCAGTGTCAAGGGCATTGTTCGTCTTAGACGACCAGGCAGATATTAACCTTTCTTCAGGATCGCTACCACCCTCCTTGTCGGAAAGCACCATCATCAGGGTACTTGGGGACGACACAGAACCAAAGCCAAGGGGAAAGCCCGATGATTAAAAATGAAACAAAGTGACTTTGAAGAAAAATTGTGAAACAAACTCGTAGCCTACATTGGACTTAAATAATTGATCAAGGAATGAATAGCACTGTGATCTTTCATGTTACGCATTGAGTGATGTTGATCGTTTGTCACCGGACGTAAAACGGGTTATTTTGTTAAATGATAATAAGTGTTGCAGTAATATTAGCTCTACTGACTTGGAGATCATATGATATAAAAATTAAACATCCATTGCTCTAACAATGCTCTCGCTCTATTAAGAATTTTGTCATAAATTTATTGCAGCATAAATACATATCATTTTGCTATCTGATTAAAGGAGAATGAAACAAATGAGAGCAAATTACCATGCAATAATTTTTTTTTCAATGGTCACTAATAAAAAAATAGTAATAATAAAATTGTTTGGCTCGTGTGTTTGAGAGAACATTAGTTATCTTGGCACTGAAATTTCGCTTTTTCGTGTTACGCATTTATTGAAATTACTTATAAATGTTCACTGTTTTAATATGTTCAATTATATTCATGTAATCGTTCTCGGTATTGAACTGCGCATGTCTTATATAAACATTGTCTGATTATATAAGAGGTTGAAACAAATGAGGGCAAATTACCCTGAACTGATTGTTTGGAATGGTCACTAAATTGTTGTGCATGTGTGCTTGGGAGAACATTAACAATCTTAGCAGTGAAATTTCGATTTTTCATGTCACGCATTGATTGACAAAAACTAGTGTGTTGCCGGTTGAAAAGGAGAACAGATTATGTCGTTGTATGGTATTGAGTGTTGTCATTATTTGTTCATTCACAAGCTTTTAGGCCATGGGCCTATTTCAAACAAAAAAAATAAATGTTAAGTGTTATGTTAAAATTATACTCGTGCTTCGTTTTTAGGTCTTTAGCTGCGTGTACATGTGTCTTAAATAATTTGATTATATAAGCAGTTGAAACAAATGAGGGGGAATAACCTAGCAATGATTTTGTTTAGAAAGGTCACTCATTTTTTGTTCTCTCATCACATTTGTGAGTGAACATTACTCATTAAAGGGGAAGTTCACCCTGGAATTTTATTGATCTTAAAATATGAAGAAAAATAAAATAAAAATATTAGTGAAAGTTTGAAGAAAATCGACCGAAAAATAGCGAAGTTATCATTTAAAGTTTTGATTGTGTGACGTCACGTAAATTCCATAAATTTGTCTTTTTGTCATGGTTCTTGATAAATGAATGGGTCACATATGGGGACATAATTAATTTCTTTTGAAAAAAAATGACATTTTATGAAATTTACACTACATAACACATAGGAGATCTGCTCGCATGAGACGTCACAGAATCAAAACTTTGAATATTCATAACTTCATAATTTTTTGGGCGATTTTTTCCAAACCTTCACTCATATTTTTCTTTTATTTTTCTTCCATTTTTAAGACCAATAAAATTCCAGGGTGAACTTCCCCTTTAAGTGGCGGATCCAGGCGAGGGCGCAGGGGACGCCCCCTATAATTTGAAAACCGCTCATTGACTATACATGTCAAAATCAGAAAATTTCGGCGCCCCCCCCCCCTTCCTGAAATCCCGGATCTGTCACTGATTTCTTGATGTCATGCATTTCATTCTTTATTAAGAATAGAATCCAGAATGCAATGGGTCCCAAAATGAGAGTAGGTCCCATACTTGTAATATATTAATTACCTGCAGGCATATTATAATACTCATAACTGATCATTTAGCTGGCAAAGCCCTTTTGTTAGCGGTAATCCATGAAAGGAGGCTTATTAGTACATGGGCTAGGGTCGAAATGCTGCACCCCCCCTGCGACTCATGTTCATGGGTATCCTCGTGTAGCTATGGGTCTGGTGAATCGGAAAATTGAGTTTAAACAGAAAAAAAACTCATTCCCGAGGGACCCCCCATGGAGTTTTTGACCACGCCCATTTTCCTCCCGAAATGGTTTATATTAAGGGTATGTACAAGAAAACCATGTATAACTTTTCGAGATATCATTTTTATGGAGCAAGTGACCCCTCAAAATGTTGGTCTGATAGGGCTAACAAGATTATATAAAGATCTTGCAATTTATGTAACGCAAATGTCACGAGAGGTCAAAAGGTCACAAAATTGACCTCTGGCAGAACGCTTTTTCGTTAAAATATGAATAACAAGTTTCAATTACTGTCAACTAAATTTGATTAACATAAAGCCAAGTTAATGTAATAGAGCTCAAGAAAATTTATTCTCTTTTATTTGACGTATACCACATCTCATAACTATCACGCATGACCGCGCAGTATTCATTTTACAAAAACGTTACATGACCATTTTTAACCAAAAAGTAGCCATTTTCCTGTATATATCTGCCTACTGTATGACGTGTGCTATGGCATATGTGAAAGCTACAAACAAATAAAGTTATTTTGATTAGAAATTGTTAAGAACTTAATAAACAAGGTGCAATGATTCGTAACGGTCACTCTGATGGCACACATGACCGGCAAATATGTAACATACAATATCTTAGCAATGGTTGCTATGTAAACTTATTCTCCCTAGCAACAGGCTATTTAGATCATGTTATTTCGGAATAGATTTTAATTAACAGTTTCTGAGCATCAGAATAGTATTCCATTGGGCAGTTCACTCCACTGCCACTATAGTTTAGGCTAGTAACGGTTGCTAAGCAACACATTTTAATATCAACTGGGCAAGCAACTCGATATCTTCTAACTGACTACAACAAAGAATTGAATCAAAGTTAACATAACTGTGTTAATTTGACCTCCATGACTTTTGAAAATTCTATCCATGTAACCATGGGTCTTGTGAATAAACACAAGCACAAGCTCATACACATCCACACACACCCACGCCCTCACACCCTCTCACACTCGCACACACCCTAAATAACACACCCACATACACACACACTCATATTTTATACAGTCCCCATGACCTTTGAAAATTATGTTCATGCAACCATTGGTCTGGTGAATTAACAAAAGAACAAGCACATACACACACACACACACACTCACACCCTCTCACACTCAACTTTCACAAACAATCCCCCCCCCCCCCCCCCCAAACACACACATAAACACACATATTTGATGAGGTCACCCATATCCCCTTCCCCCTGTCTTGGCACGGAAAAAATGTTTAGATTAATTTGTTCTGCTCAAGAGTTTGTGGTATTCAAACTGAGTTAGCCTAACTATCAGTGCTTCTATGAACTACAAAATTAAGCGCCTTGTAAATGTTGACATTTCTTACAAGCACTTTCGTCCGAAATGTGATCACGATTAAAAATCTACACGTTAATTCAATTGACTGATAGCTCCGCCCCATGACGTATCGTTTAAATTGAATGGACATTAACTAATTCGATTGGAAAGAGTTTAAAATTGACCGGGAAAATCTATATTAATATTCCTACCATTTCTAGGGATGGCATCACTTTGTCATCATTGATTTCATACCCCTTTTCAAAAGAATGTCCTGGTTTGAATACAATCAGGGTTCTTTCACATTTGAGCGATCTGTCACTGTGCTTTCTGCTAATGGTGATTTTTTTTTTTTTTTTTTTTTTTTTTTTTTTTTTTTTTTTTTTTTTATTGTGTGAGCTCTCATAAATTGATGAAACCCGCTTAGAAATGCTTCCTATTGGCTAATGACAAATGTCACAGCGACTACGCTATATATTTTTTAAAATGTGAACATGCCTCAAACTGAATTTTCAAGTTCATTGCTTTGTAGTGAGAAAAAAAACTATTCTTTTCCATATCCCCATGGCAAATCTACAGGGCTTTTTGGAACCGACCCAGGGCTCCACCTCATCTTCTGTTCTTTAGTCTGAATTGTTTCTCCTATTTCCCAAATATTCTCAGCCATGATTCAGTCACCCCTTTCCACATCTCTGCCTCCTTCCCTTACCCAAACCTCTTGAAAAAGGAAAAAGAAAACATAACAAACAAATTATTTTGAGACAAAAAAAAAATATGTAGGGCCTATTGTATAATGATATTGTAAGTGCTGTGATACTTTTTCGTGTATGGAGCAATTATAAATGACCATTATTATTATTATTATTAAAAAAATGACAATGCAGGTTTAAATGTGTTAAGCCCAGATCTTGCAATGGGTGATCAAGGTATTGGAAAAATCATTTACATTTAAGTTATTAATAGGTCTGTAAATTGCATGGGGTATAGTGTGGGTTCGTATCGATGTGATATCTTTCTTTAGGTAATTGTTCCAAACCGGCCGGTAGGTTGATCATAGACACATGGAAAAGGGGAGTGCATGCTTTGTAGTCCTCTGCTGTCTATGTTAAACTTATAAAGTCATTCTCATTTTCACAGTCACTTTCTAAGCCAGTCCTTTCACTGAGATCACTTTCATTAAGTTCACTATCAGGGTCGGACTCTGTATCATGTGTATTGACAATTTCTTAAAGTATGTCCACAACTTTCTCAAGCATTACCCTCTTATTCCCCATTTCGGCTTTAAGATCTTGTTTCTATTGCCCATTTACGTCCATCTATTTGTCTAGAGAGATCTAATGTAGGTACATTTGTGCAAGCTTCCATATTCTTGCCTGAAAGTTAACATTGACAAACATGCTATTCTAGGACCCTTCTGCATGAAGGCTGTGTTGCCAAAGCAAATTATTTGTTTTTCTTCTGTAATACTTGTCCACCACCATATTATTCAGCTTCTTGTTCCCATACAATCTGTTGATTACATCTGTCGTTTCATAGTCAACTGCCCAAGCTTGTTGATATACACCTTGAATTACCTTGTATGATCTTGATTCCTTGGACACTCCATAATGCCCTTTAATGCACTTGTGCTATTAAAGCTTGTAAATGCATTCAAGACTAATAAGGCAGACTAGTAACAAGATGTACAATGGACATGGTTAGGGTGGTAGGATCCATCCAACACCTTCTCTTGTCTCTACCGGTCTCGAAGATCATGTTGATCCCTTCTAAGACTCTTCTGAATACATAGTATAATGAAGCAGGATGAAGAAGATCTCGGAATCGGGGCTCCTCACTCCTCACCATAACGGGATGACCCAAATAAGCTCTCTGGCTTTCATGGGTCATCCCGTCAAGCTTATGTAAATCTTGTTATACTTGACAAATAAATCAAATCAAATCAAATCAAACAACTGGAATCCACACTTCTTATCATACAAGATGTACAACACGTGCAGCATGTTTCTTCCTGAGTGTGTAGAATGCAACACAGCTAGTTTGACACAAGTTTCCTTTTCCATCAGGAGTTAGTTGAAAGACCAATTTGTTGCGATGATGATAACTTCATGAGGTGCCATAGTTCTGCTGAGGTACAACTGCTTCAATCTCATAAGTGAAGTCTTTCAAACCTTGTTGTCATCATTGCTTCCAGTCCTTTGGCATCTTTGTCTTTATCCAACTCAAATTTCTCACTGACACCTCGTCGAATCCTCTCTACACCTTTCACCGACTCTCTCTTGTAGATGTCAGTATTAAGCACAGTTGTTGATTGAAGGGGCAGAGATGATACTATCTTTTTGGAAATATCCCCGAAGGTGGCTGGGATTTCAAGTACAGTGTCGAAACAGCATCACCATCTTCAGTGAACTTAGCCTCGCAGGGATTATCGTGTAACCTTGCATCATGAAGGAATAGAAACATTTGGATTAGTCTTTTTGGCAAGAAATCAATCTGTTAAAGACTGTGATGAGCAAGGTTACCGGATCCCAGTTAGGCTATCACTGAAGATGGTTATGCTGTATCCAATACTCTACATGAAGCCACCTTCAGGGAAATTTCCCAACTAGCATCTCTGCCCCTTCAGTCAATTAGTACTGACATGTACAAGAGCGAGTTGATGAAGGGCGCCGAGAAGATCCGACAATTAAGTGTCAGTGACAAACTTGGTTTGGGTGAAACAAAGAGGCTAAACGATTAGGAACAGTTTCTTACGATAATGACAACGAGGTGCAGTTCCTAAGACTTCTCTTATTAGATTGAAGCAGTTGTACCTCGGTAGAAACTCTGTCAGGTCATGAAGTTATCATCATTGCGACAACTTGGTCTTTCAACTAACTCCTGATGGAAAAGAGAACTTGTGTCGAACTAGATGTGTTGCATTCTACATGAAGAAACTTACTCCCGTGTAGTGCTGTACATCTTGTACGCTAAGAAGCGCAGATTAAAGTTTGTTAGGGTGAGGATCCCCAATCCTGACATATTCTTCACCCTCCTTCATTATGCTACGTCGTTAAAAGTATCTTAGAAGGGATCTACCAGACCAGTAAAGGCAACAGAAGGTGTTGTATTGATGTTACCACCCTAGCCATGTCCCTTGTACATCTTGTTACAGGTGTGCCATATTAGTCTTGAATGCATTTACAGGCTGCAATAGCACAAGAGCATCAAAAGGAAATTTGAATGCCCGAGGAATCAAGATCATACAGGGTAATTCAAGGTGTATATCAACGTGATGGAGGAGCTTGGGCAGTTGACTATAAAACGACAGATGTAATGAATATATTGTATGGGAACAAGAATATCGTGATGCTGAATAATGTAGTCGTGGACCAGTATTACAGAAGAAAGAAAATACTTTGCTTTGGCAACACACGGCCTTCATGCAGAAGCGTCCCAAAACAGCATGTGCGTCACTGCTAACTTTCAGGCAAAAATCTGGAAGCTTGCACAAATGTACCTACATCAGAACTCTCTAGAAAAATAGATGGACGTAACTGGGAAATAGAAACAAGATCTAAAAAGCCGAAATGGGGGATAAGAGTGTAATGCTTGAGAAATTTGTGGACATACTTCAAGAAATTGTCAATACACATGATACAGAGTCCGAC
>CALNVZ010000174.1:33633007-33721120 GCA_940671915.1 Paracentrotus lividus | reverse complement strand
GATTCACCAGACCCATAGCTACACGAGGATACCCATGAACATGAGTCGCAGGGGGGGTGCAGCATTTCGACCCTAGCCCATGTACTATATCTAAATACCTGAGGAAAGAAAAATGAAAAGAAAATTTATTTGATGTAAACAATTTTGTAACTGCGATTTATTCCTCTCTCTGCAATTCAGTATCTATTCTTTTGACAATATCTTTTTCATAAAATGTACAAGGTAAAACAATATCAGCATCTGATGATAAAACATAGAAATAACACTTTTACACAATCATCATAATTCAGAACTTATTGAAAAAGCAATTATACATTAACTGGGACAATCATATAATCAAATGTATACAAAGAGTTCGGCAAGCAAGCAACCATGCAAAATTTTCAGTAGAATCAAATAATTTAGATTTAAAACATCGAACACACTTTTAAAAAGAAGTGCCGCATAACCCTAAACACGATTGCTCTGTGCAATTGCTAAAAGTTAATTGGAAGTGAAGTTCATCTCAAGCTTTTCAATAAATAAATTCAGAATTTTTATCAATATATTATAAAATTAACTTATTCATTTTATAAATATGAAATATAACCAATTTCCTAAACTATATAAATTCTAATTCAGAGTGCCAACTCTGAATTGAAATAAATAAATAAATAATCATCTAAATAATCATCTATCGTTCATTCAATCGGCCAACAGTTCCGCTCCATGAGGTGTAGTTTGGATTCAATGAGCATAAACGAATTCGATTGCAGAAGGTTTAAAGTTGACCGGGAAAGCCTACATTAAACCACTTGGAGACTTGAAAAAAAACGCTCCTCGGCCCTTTTTAGAATTTGACAATGATGTGGAGAAAAAAAAGACAATATGAAATTACACATTGTTGTATGATACAACTTGATTTCTATTTCTTAATGACATTCGAACGAAATTATGTTTATGACACTTTCAAAACTAACTTCCACCCCACCATGACCATATCATAATAAATGTTCCTGGAAAATGTTCCCTAATGACATTCATCATCACCATCATACATTTAAACGTCCTTTATCCGTATTCACATTGTCGAAAATTATTAAATATACATGTAGTTCACTTATAAATGTTTATCACTGACAAGATCTGCACTGACTCTCTTTTCTCTATAATGTTAACCTCATTCATTGTTTTCCCCCTTGTCTACCACTGATTCTTGTACCTGGAATTACTTAATGTCTACCCCCATTGTTCAGTATGACCAAACTACCTAGTGACTAGTAATTTGTCTTCCATACAATAATAACGATCACATTGTTTCGACCACGAGTATTTAGATGTGATCCCGCTGCCTGGGTACTGACCCTGCCCTAGAGTTGCACCAGTGCTTGACTAGGTTCCTTAAGCGCTTCCCTTCGCGTGTGCTACGGTTGGGGCCTTGTACCACCTGGACATCGTCCATGTTGCGGCTGTGGCGCCAGGCTCCTGGAACAAGGTTGTGGTTCTCGTCCTCCGCATCGATCAAGTTGTTCTGTAGCCTGGGGTACCTCATTCTCATGAGATTGTGAAGGATGATGCAGGTTGTGACTATGAGACGAACTGTAGCCGGCTTGTGTTGCATTGTTGTTAACATTACTTGGAACCGGTTGGAGAGGATCCCAGACGCATTTTCTACCACCCTCCTTGCTCTAGACAACCTATAGTTGTATATGCGTTCATCCTGTGTCAGCTGACGGTGACCATAGGGCTTTAACATGTACTTTCTGAGTGCGAATGCATCATCTCCTGCAAATCAAAAAAAAAAAAAAAAAAAAAAAAAAAAAATTATTGACTGTATATGTAGGCTTTCATGCAAATTTAGTATAATTGTATCAGTCCCCTTCCCAATGAAGACTTTGTTTATTTACCTATGAAATAGTATGGAACGTCTTGGTTGTCACAAGGGAGCGGTCCATCCGCAGGTAACTCCACATCACCGGAGATGATTCCGTCTTGCAGATCAGACGCGTTCCAGATTTGAGCATCAGATTCCGCGCCCCGTCCACCGATATCAACCCATATGAATTTGTAGTCAGAGTCTGCAAGGGCTAAGAACAGCACAGAATAGAACTTTTTGTAGTTGAAGTAAGTGGATCCACTTCCCGGTGGGCATTTACAGGAGACATGTTTACCATCCAGAGCACCACAGCAATGAGGAAAATTCCACTTCTCCTGGAACCCTTGGGCTATTTCTCCCCAATCTTCTGCACCACAAGGGAGAGGCATTGCTTCAGCCAAATACTTGTCTACAATAGCATGGCACACCTGGAAAAATTGAAATGATAAGAAGAAATTTCAAAAATATTATTTTCAATGTTCCAGTGCTTAATAAAAGTTCAAATATCGTCGGCCAAAAGGGTATTACCGTTTTTGTTAGTATGTGCAGTGGTTGATCCAGGATTTTATTACAGAGGGAGCCCAAAATCGAAATTTCAGATTTTTGTACACCCAAATTTTTTCCCGTTACACAGGGCGAGCCAAAAGGTACACTCATTTTTTTTTCACTGCCAAGCTTGGCGAGCAATAAGTAGGGGGGGGGGGGGTAGGTGTTATTATCATTAATTTTTTTTTTTGCCTTCGTCATCAGAGAGGTCATCTTGTATCATCCATAGGGGTAAGGTTGGAGGTCAATCGGCCGCTCGTCTATTATTTACTTCGCTTTTTTATTTTTTTAATTTATTTTTGGCCGACGGATCCGCCCCCCCCCCCCCCGCTTCTGGATCTGCGCCTGATGTGTACAATATAAATGGCCAATGGAAATGTTAAGGCCTTTTTGGCATGGGGCTGACAATATTTACGTCTCAGATAGAAAATATTTTATATTTCAAAACAAATCAATGATAGGCACACCTGGAAGAATAAAAGTTGAAATGATATGAAGAAATTTCAACAATATAATTATTATTTTCAATGTTCCAGTGCAAAATAAAAGTTCAAATATTTTTACGTCTTAGAGAATTAAATATTTTATATTTCAAAACAAATCAATGATAGGTCTAATGCTTACCTCACGAACACAATTCGACATACTGTTATGTGGGACTCTCCATCCGAATCGCATGCTGCTGTATTTTGTACCGGACGCCAGATGTCTTAGTGTAAGTGCTAATTTCAATCCAGGTTCCAAAGCCTCACGAAAGTTTGTGGTTTGCTTGGTTATTCTTGGCCCAACTCTCAGCAAAAGTTCATCATACATTTCTGGAGGCATTCGCATAAAATTCACAAATGATGCCTCGTCCTCACGTCGTAACTCCACCATGAGCTGGTCATACAAGCCAAACCGACGACGTCGCTCAGGACTCAGCCAATCCCGGGTACACCATCTTCTGACCTTCCTCTTTTGTTCTCTATGTCTTCTTATTCGGTGGAGCTGCACCTGTGCCTGGATGAGACCCAGTTGTGCCTGTACGATGCCTAACTGTTTCTTGATGTGAGCTGTGTTAACCATCTCGAAACCAGGCTAAAAAACTCGGTGAAGGAATATCCCGCCGAAAGACTCGTTTTACGTCACATATTTTGGCGCCACAAAGACCGCGGGCAATCTGCGTACTTCAAGCGGGTTAATTGCGCGTGACTTGCGGCCGCTGCGGGTCTCCTACTGGTGTTCTGCGTGTACCTCTGCGGGCAATCACCCGTAAATTACCCGGAACAAGTTTTGAGCATGTTCAAAACTTTTCTGCAGGCAAATCAGACTTGCGTTCGCACCTGCGGGCAACTGCGTGCGAGATACTTGCAAGATACTGTCAGTGCGGGTGACCTGCGAGTAGCAAAAATTGTCACCCGCAACTCGCCAGTAACTCACACGCAAGGCTGATGTGACAGGGCCTTAAGGCTGAGTTTTGATAAGATCACTCTACAATTTCAGAGATGTAAATTGAAATAATGAATTTTAATATGCATCCAAACTGTATCAACATTCAAAAGAAAGTTCAAGTTACAATTCATTGACACACAATGTTCTATGTCACCCTGTTCAGCTGATGTTGCCAATGCCACCATGGGAGGCATCTCTGGAACTCCTGAATGGAAGTACCTCACATGTCCACCAGAGAATGAATGCCAGAATGGTAACCATGATTGCGGAGAAAATGAAGACTGTACCGACACATACACATCGTTTGAATGTAACTGCAAGGCAGGATATGAGAGAGAAAGGTAAACCATGAGGATAGCTTTCAAATATGTTCAAAATCTTACCACTTTTATTTGTTTTACTGGGTCATAAATATGTTTAAATTGATCATTTATTACATGACCAACCTATGTATGTAATGTAAATGCATGTTAAAGCAAATATGTATGAATCCCACATTTGATCATTTGGTAATTGATTTGCATGAATTTTTCTTTTCTTTGTCAGTGGGGACGGTCCTTGCAGGCCAGTATGCACCCAGATATGTGGTGAGCAGGGTGTGTGCGTAGCTCCAGAGCAGTGTGAGTGCTTCTTTGGCTATGTTGGACACAACTGCAGCACGGAGTGTCTTTGTAATGGCCACAGTAATTGCCTCAGTGAGGATGCCAAGGACGTCTGTCTGGAATGTCGTAATAATACCACGGTGAGTAAAAGTGCATCATAACTTGTACCTTTAACCCTAAAAAGACTGGGCTATTTTGACACACATAAAGACTGGGGGGGGGGCTCATTCAGCCCCCCCCCTAAGATCTCGGCCGTTGAGCGCGCGATCGCGCCGAAAATTGGCACGCGCGTTACCCATGGCATCCTTTCCAATATTGAGGAGTCATATTCTCCGAAAAATTTCAGTACTAATTAATTATGCTAATTTATGCATAAATTCAAAGATTTGCTCTAATTAATTAAATAAAACCCTGACAGTGCTAATTTTTGGTTTGCAGGCTCTTTGTAGGCTTCTGGTGAAACATGTGTAAAAAAAAATTCTGTATCAAGATTTATTTCTTATGTATTCTATTGTTTTTGAAATTTCTTATGTATTTCTTTGTTTTTCGACTTTTTGTTTTTTATTGTTTTTTCAATGGAAATCATCGGTGACACTATTTCAATCATAAACAACCTTAAATCAATTGATTTTAATCATTAAAAGAGAAAATAATGATACATTTATGAATTTTGGCTAAAAACATAATTTGCATTGGATTTGTACACAAAATCACGTATTTGAGCAAGTTTGGGTTTGACGCACAGTTACAAAATGTTACGTAATTTCGGAACCGCGTACCCGGGCATCACAAATTTGGTGTCAAAAGTTGCGCGAGACTTGAAAAAAAATAGTCACGAAGTCTCGGCGAAATTTTTTGCCGCGTTGCGAAGGTATCGCGAAAAATGTCGAGGGGGGGCTGAATGAGCCCCCCCCCCCCCAGTCTTTTTAGGGTTAACCCTAATCAGACTGGGGGGGGGGGGCCATCATGGCCCCCCCCCTCGACATTTTCCGCGACCACTCCGCCGCACAAAATTTTCTGATCGCTTGCTGACTTTTTACTTTTAAGTCTCGCGCATCTTTTGAAACCATTTTCGCAAAAATCGGTCGTACCGTTACGACGCTGCACGATTTTCAAAAATATCCGTTAGACCGAAAATGGATCAAAAACGTGATTTTGTGTACAAAGTCAATGCAAATTGAGTTTTCTCACCTAATTCATAAAGATATGATTATTTTCACTTTCGTTGGCTGAAATCAATTTGTTTTAGCATATTTATGCTTAAAAATTGTTCTTAAATGATTTTTGCGTAAAAAAAAACAAAAACAAAAGGTCGAAAAAACAAAGAAATACATAATAATTCATAAAACAATAAAATACATAAGAAATTAATTTTGTAACAAGAATTTTTTTCTAGCACAATTGTTAGGAATGCTATAAGGAATAATAATACACAAAATTAGCATTCTAGGAGCTTTATTTTTTCAATTAGAGCAAAAAGTATGATTTCATGCATAAATTAGCATAATTAATTCATATAAAAAAAAATTCTATTATTTTGGAAAAATTAACAGCGCAGTCTTGTAGATTACATGGCTCACTACCATCGTGCAAATTTTTGGCGCGGTCGCGCGATCGGCAGCCGAGATCTTAGGGGGGGGCCATCATGGCCCCCCCCCCCCCCCCAGTCTTGACAGCTACCAAAACACTCCAGTCTGATTAGGGTTAACTATAATTTCATGCATTTTGACTTTTATAAATTGGAAACTACTGAGGCAATGTTAATCAAACTATTCCAATGTATGTATCAGCATCCATAAATACATTTGTTTGAAAAAGGCTGGTTTTAGTCCACATCTCTGATGAGCTTGGGGGGGGGGGGTAGCCGATGTATGTGCCTTTTAAATTCTTACATAGCAATGTATCATGGGTTTTCATAACATTGTCGCACAGCTGTGAGCGCTGCGATCAGCTGATTGACCAGATTTCTGTCCCATCATGCACTGCAATGAAAGAACCGTAAATGCACGTATTGATATTTCTGGGTTTTAGTTTAAGGGAAAATCAGTATCATCAAATATTTTTTTGTTTATGATGCAGGGAGAACACTGTGAGCATTGCTTGCCATTGTTTGTTGGGAATCCAATAGATGGTGGGTCCTGCACACCTTGTATAGATCACTGCAATGGTAACACAAACCAATGTCTCTCAACCGATCAGCACACCAGTTATCGCAGCATGTTTCCTACAGCACCAATACACAATGTGAGTAGACTTCAAGATCTATTCTCAACTGGGTTTGTTTCTTGCCTGCATATTTTCATATTGCTCCATAAACTTTGACTGAAAGCCATGAAAATAAATCAAATGCATTTGTTAACCAAAATGTTATGAATTGTGGCTTTTTTTAACCCAATCTTCCCTTTTGATTTGATTAAAATATGTCACTTCCTGTCATGATTTCATAAACTCTATTAGTCGTTAGATACATTAGAATTTGCAACATGTTTAATAGGAAGTTCGAAATCCCTGATTTCAACTGTTCGACAGGAACTTCGCGCTGTGTAAAGAAAGTAGTAATGCCAGTGTTGTAAATTTCACGTTAATAGATTTTTTTAATTGAATACAATTCCTTTTCTGATTTTCTTTCTTTCTCTCTGATTGACATCAGATCTCACAGTTATTTAACAAAGGTCCCCTATCTGATGACGTCTTCTGCATTGGATGTAGTAACTTCAGCGAAGGACAACGATGCGAGTCATGTGTAGATGGTTACTTTAAACTGGGCAACCACTGCCAAGCGTAAGTAGACACAATATTTTAAAATCTGGCTTGATCAGAATGACCACAAGTGCCAGACGTCTTAATAATGATGCTAACGAGTATCGATTTATGATATTATGCCGTATTATCAGTAAGATAACAAGCTATTTAATTGACCCTTACTGATCTAATGCCCTTGGATAGTGCATTGAGTCCAATTTGTTTGTCCCTTGGATATTTTTTTTTTTACAGGAAGGTGACTTCAAGCATCAAACTTGCCAAACATGCCAAACAATTTACAATAGCCCTGCAATTAATTCTTCCTAAACTATCTGTAATTCATGTAGTTGACTGCATTCATCTACAAGCATTCCATTTTTTCCCCAGTAATCTGGAAGAAAGCAGCAAACAAACATGTTATGCATGTCACACAATGCATGGTTGTCTTGCACTTGATCCTTACAAACCATTGTTTGAAAATAAATGTCTGTAATAGCTAATTAACTGGATAAAATAATATTTTATTTTGTTTGTTAGGTGTGACTGTAATGGGCATGGAGATACCTGTAACAAGGGTGATGGAGAATGCAACGTGTGTCAGAACAACACCATCTCACCACAATGCCCCTCTGATGAATATCCAGAACCATGCTGGGAACATCAGGTAATGTATTGACAATGACCTTCAGGTTTTTCTAGTGCAGAGGTCATTGCAGATGACACTGAAATGATACTGTATTCGCTTTTATTTTCACCCTGAGCGGCCTCAAAGAATGTTCACAGGTTCTTGAATTCGCGCTGCATTTTAGTAAGCATGCAATTGAATGCACCCAATACATGCATTAAAAAAAAAGCTCATATATTCGCGCGTCTTTAAATTCGCGCCTGCCAATCTTCGCGCGAAATTCGCGAAAATTAATGTACCGCGAATATTTCCACGATTACAGTAGATCATTGTGTTTCAGAACAATATCTCACAGCAGTACCCCTCTAACAAGTACCCAGGGACATGCTGGGGTACACTGGTCAGGTAATTTTTGGACTGTTGTTAATTCCAAGTTGTAATGATTCTCCTTTGGATTTTTCGGCTCTTTTCTAGTTATAGATATATGCATCTGTTCTTTCAGGGTAAGGTTTTGAATGTCGCTTGTCTTTTAATGCAAACTGCATTATACAAGCTGAGGAAAAATGGTGTATTGGATAAGTCCTTAATTATGAATACAATCATCCAGGATTTAAGTCCCAAATCGTACACTGCAAACATTAGCTATAATTTTGATCTTCAAGTGTATATGTGCCACTCTATTCCTAGATGATTTCATAGGAAATATCACACTGGGCCTGGCATGATATGCTGATATATTTGTTGTTATATAACAGTGCACGTTAATACATAAAATGTCTCTTTCAATATTTTACAGTGTTCCCAATGTCTGAATGACCTGTTCAAGGGCACACCAACCGACAGTCACCAGTGTTACAGACAGATGCACGTTGATAATGATATCTGCTTCAACCCAGAGAGCCAAAATGGTAAGCACATCATCTATTTGAGGGAAAATTTGCCTCATTGAATACATGTAATTAGTGCATCGTATGGAATATGTATTTTATTTTTTTGTGGTGTATATACTTAATAAGGGAACTTACCCTCCAAGATTGTTTTAATTTTAAAACTGATTGAGGGGAGTCTTCCAATAATGCTCTTTTATACCTGTACATACTGTAAACATTTAAAGATATCATAAAATCTGATTTTACATTGGTGAGGGGATCCCATTTTAAAGTGTCATTTCATTAAAATGGGGGTCTAATATGGCAGCACTTCATTTTAGTCTCATATAGTGACATCACTTATTACTGTCCATAAAATCTGAAAACTCAGAAACTAAAACTTTTCCTATTGTTATTCTATATTGTAGATTGTCCAATCAATCCAGTGCCCCTCCCAGATGGTGCCTCATCTTTCTTTGTCATCATGCCAAAGTACTCAGACCTAGATATCAGGTTGACAGTAGATATAACATATGGCGCCCTCGATGTTTACGTCACATATGACTCAGATGTCTTCATTGTAGAATATGATGAAGAAAGTCGCCAACAGACAATCACCATTGATGAAGATTACGTTAGTGCATCGACACAACGCCAGAGAAGATCAATTCGCGAATTTTATACGGCAAACGGACGGGATCGTCGATCAGCAAACTCGTCCATCTCAACGACCGTCGACCCAAACCAGAGCGAGTTGAATGAGATCGCATCTCATGGTCTAAACACTTTCATCAGTA
Organism: Paracentrotus lividus; assembly: GCA_940671915.1. NCBI lineage: Eukaryota > Metazoa > Echinodermata > Echinoidea > Camarodonta > Echinidae > Paracentrotus > Paracentrotus lividus. Next base: position 33,711,653 of record CALNVZ010000174.1, on the reverse strand, counting down.
TCGAGGAAGAGCATTTCATCACTGTTGTACAAGACCTGCAGAATCGGCTAGTCATCACATTCCCGCGGAAGATCCACACCTTGACATCTCGCCGCTTCTACATCGCGCTGATGGGGCGTGGTGTAGAAAACTTAAACTTCACCCAGGGCATTATGTACTTCCGTCAGGACCAGCCTCATATTGACCTCTTCATCTTCTTCTCCGTCTTCCTCTCCTGTTTTTTTCTGTTCCTTGCATTCCTCATCGGTATCTGGAAGGTCAAGGTCGGTGTGGAAGCTCGCCAGCACAGACGCATGCACCTTCTTGAGATGGAGCACCGGGCTAGCAGACCGTTTGGTCAGGTGCTGCTTTACTATGAGAATCCTAGCATCCAGACGCATCCTGTCTCTACAACAACCACCAAGAGCCACTCTCTACCCAAGAAGCATCATCGGCTGGGTAGGATGCGAGGCAAGGCTGACTCAGTGGGAGGAGGAGGAGCGGCTAATAGGGACGAGGAAACTGCTCTTAATCCAGCTCAAATTATAAATGTAAGTATGGATGCCCTAGTTTTGTTTTCATTTAACAGGAAAAAATGTTACTTTTAAAGGATGCATGGGGGAAAATATACACTGCAGTTTTGAAGATATTTTTATAGTTATTTATAATAGAGCATCACAAAGTGAGAACATGTACAATGTTCATAAGATAAGAAAAATGATTATTTCTCTGTGAGCAAATTAGGTGCAAATTGATAACAGAAGATACCCTTCCCCATATTTATTTCTCTAAACAGAATTCACCCATGTTTATCCTCACTCATTGCTTATGATCTATTCTCAACAGGAGAGATTTACACCTGGTCTAATAGCATCAGAGCCAACCGATGATGGAATGGCTACAGTAGGGACCGTTGTCTTTGCACTACCTGGCCAAATGAGGGCGCCTGTCAGAGCATGTCTCGGATCCGCACTCGTCACATTAAAGACTGTGGCAAAGCAGGGGCAAGACACGCAGAACACCAATAGGCAACAGAGGCAGGGCAAGAATCTCAAGTCAAGTATTTTGTGCAACACTAATAACAGAAGATAGTAAACGCCATGTACATGTATTGCTACATATCTCATTTTGTCTTCTTTGTAATGTAAACTTTCAACCAAGGACCAAAAGGATATGAACTGGAGGTCTCAGGAATGGCCGAACGCATTTAGGAATCCGCTGGTGAAAGGCTCAACAGGAATACCCTCTTGCAGTTCACTGCTCGACAACGTTGTGTAACAAAGAACATGAACCAATAATATGAATTCATATGATGTCTCTATTCGAAGAAATACTTAAAATGTAGATTGAAATACATTTAGATGAAAATGTAATTTGAGGTAAACACAATCAATATAGTTGCAGAACATGCACCATATAACTTTCTCAACTTTCTCAAATTTGATGGACATAGTTTCCGATTGCATTTTTAAGATAAATGCCATTTCAGGTCGTGTTAGGCTACTTAAAACTGTAGGGTCCAACCGTGTTTGAATATATTAGAGATTCAAATAGGATAAATAGAGGAATAGCAATGATGAAAAGTATAATGTAAGTTTCTTGCAATGTACAGTCTTGTTCATGGTTGAATAATTCACTCCTGTTATAAAAACAAGAAGTTGGAATTATTAAAAATAAGAAATACTATGTCTTAAGTATTGTGATTGTGATTCCATTATAAAAATGTATTTGGCTTGATATCTAACACCTAATCATAACAGGAGTGGACTGTACATAACTCCTGGATGGCAATACCACAGATATCTCTGTGTAGATAACCATTAAACCTTTTTTGAGAGAAGTTAGGCTGGTATCTCACTTTGCGGAGACGTCTCCGCCATAGATAAAAAGTATCAGAGACGTCTCCGATACTTTATTCCGTCGCGGAGACATCTCTGAGACGTCTCAGCGACAATTTTCAAAAACTGACTCAAAGCTGTTTCAAAGAACCGTCTCAAAGTAGTTTCCGCGACTCATGAAACAAGTAGTTTCAAAACAGTCTCAAAGTAGTCCCGAATCGTTTCAAAGTAGTTTCCGCGAAGTGAGATACCACCCTTAGTTGTGCATGTCAAACATAGTTTTGGAACAATTGTTTGGGAATTTTTCCTGCAAGAACTTATGCCCAGCGAAGCAATTACTGAAATTTAATGAATATTTCATAATGAAGAAACGATATTCGTATAATAATTTCAAATTGTTCATTGCACTATTGATTAGACAAGAGAAGCTAGCCATGCATGCCACATTTTTAATGTTGCACAATCGTTGTTGGGGAGTCTTCCCTGTATTATACCCATGTTGATCATGGATGTAGATGTTTTCTGTCTTACTAGTAGACAAGTGGAAACAGGTTTTTGTCTTGTTTGACAAAGTATTTTTGTATTCATAGTAAAGATATGTATGTAGATATCTAACACAGAGATGACATGAGATTATCTATCTGAAACCTACTGTTTAATTTACAGTTCAAACTATGATTAGATTTTGGAAGAAATTGCAATGGCATTAGAAAGTTAGAACATGTGTGGGACTGGGGCGGGGATAAAAAAAAATACATTTACACTTATGCAGTGATGAAAAGAGTTATTACAAGATGTTCTAGTGTTTAATTGTTCAAGGGAAGTTTAGTTTGCCATTTCATGCAAATCACTCATGTTGTGAAATTCTGTGTGCAAAATTTTATCGTTTTGATTTTTATCGAATGTGATGAATCATGTTTGACCTATTCGGCGTCCGATAAAATACAGGTTGCAGCACAAGAGCTATATATATTTTATTCAGGTATATGATTTTCAGACAAGTTCAGTGTATGATGTATATTGATGTGCATATTATATTTTATACAAACTACTGCAGACAGCATATTAAAACCTCTTGTATATTTTGTAAATATGTAAGATATTAACTAAAAATTCCAGATTTCATGATCAAGAATGAGATTCCAGATATTAATACGCACTAATGAATGATTCGAGACGTGTGCTGTAATGTATGAAGGGTTATTAGGTATTACGTGTGTGTGTTAGATAATTAATTGCATGTGTAGCTACGAGCTGATGGTTACTGTGAGGAAATTAAGAAAAATAAAAGAATGTGATTGGAATTTTCCGCTTGAATTCACAGATGAGAGATTTTATAGCTCCCCATTTCAATCATTTGCACATGTGTCTCTCTGCCAAAGCTCAGTATAATGAGATTTAATATTATTATACATGTACTTAGTAATTGGTCATGGACACTTCATTATAATGGGAATGTGCTGTACGAGTGTGGTCTTGTGCCTATTGAAAAGGCAGTAGGTGGGCTGATAAAACCTTGTATAGTATCTCAAAAATTTCAATTGTTCGAAGAACAAAAAAAAAACAAAAAAAAAAAATGGCTGTCAACGCACTGTAATATATGAGATCGCCTTTTCCTTGACAGGCTGTGAGGGCTTTATTTGTGGGCTAAGAGGGCTGGGATTTGGACAGGCTGTTTACTTGGAGATTAAAGAACTCATCCGGGCTGGAGTTTGCATTATTAGAAAAATAAAGTAAAATCGAAAAAGCACAACACTGAAAATTTCATCAAAATCGGATAAGAAATAACAAAGTTATGATTTTCTTAGGTTTTGAAGTTTTTAGGAAACAGTTCTTCAAATTGGCAAACTGATGTCTCAGTCCCCCTACTTTCTTTGTATTTTATTGTATGAAATACCAATTACCGTATCAAGGACATAAAAACAAGGATTAATCCTTGTGGAATGTTCAAGGTCACAAGTGCTATTACTTATTTCAGTATGAGGGACAGATTTTCTGTATACGCAAAATATGAAAAAATGAGATAAATAGGATTTCATATAATAAAATACACAAGAAGTAGGGGGACTGTGACATCCAAGAACTGTTTTACCCAAAAAAGTCAATACCTAAAAAATGCATAACTTTGTTATTTTTCGTTCGATTTTGATGAAATTTTCTGTGTTGTGCTTGATGAATTTTACTTAATTTTACAAAACTTTTTCATTTCAGCCCGGAGTCCTCCTTTAAGTCAAACAGGAGATTTTTTTTAAAACCAAAGTTCGAGATACGAGGTTTTATCAGTCCACCAGGATAATATGCACTTAAACATCAAGTTCAAGCTTGAGGTTAAAAGCGTGGTTCATAAAACCTACTTTGTGAATTTAAACCCATTTAAGAATAAAAGAACAATCATCATCATTAGTCATCCCTTACTGTAGACCTACAAAACCATTTTACTTGATACATGAAATTTCTTTCATGGTTCTTTTGATTTCACAATTATTGCAAAACACGTTCATTTTTTCTTGTCAGCATTCTGTGTGTGTTTTTAGATTAAATATTGCTTGTTCTTGAAATCATACCACCAGTACGTAAAGTAAATTATTATCATAAATGTGATCATTTATTGATGAATCTTGAGAAGAAAAAATATTATTAGAAAGGTATATGTTTCAATCAACAATGAAACAGAAACAAAAAGAGCTTTTTAGTTTGTAATTATCCTGAGATTTAAATACAAGAGGCTGAAAACCAAATTTACACTAATGTTTGAGTTTGTTTAAGATTAACAGCTTTTTCTCCTTCATTTTCATTATTAGCAAGTGGTAGTTCAAAAGGTACAATATAGCATCATACCTTAGCATTTCAGTTATCACAATCATATTTCAGAACTTAATCACATTTGTACACACATTATGAAAAAAATCAGCTTATGCTTCCGTTCTTTGACAATTGATTATAATGTGTGAATATATGGAATGGTTCGAGTCAAAAATTGCTTTCAAGTACTTGCACATTATTATAATCTGCTTATTTTGATATTATTTACACAAAAGATAAAACCATGTAGTTAAGATTGATGGTGTACCCATTTAGAATAAAGCCCCAAATTATTTTATATTCATTGTAGATTTCAAGTTTGACCCATTTCAAACTATATTTCTCTGGCCAGTTCCCAAAGCTTACTACATGTAGTTGTTGCATTAAACCCATTTACCCCCTGAATTTTCTCACTCTCCTGGGTTTTATACCAGAAGCACAAACCTCCCATATTCTATGGATTTCATGTAAGTGGTTGTAAGAAAGTTTCCTACAACTGTGGTTCAGATCTTCTTAAGTCCTATATACATAAGTTAAATAAGTTACCCCGTTACTATCCATAGAATTTTGTGTAGATTTTAAGTAGTGTGAAATAGGGTTACACATGAAAAAAGTGGACAAGATTACTTGCTATATCGCCAATTGCCACTTGTATGGCAATTCCTGTTCTTTTGAAGCAATTTTTTGATGTATTGCAAATTTCCGTCTACAATCTTTTAACCTATGTATGCGATGAAATTATGAGAGATTAATTTTCCTGGTTTAAACTGTTGAATGTGTGGTTTTCGAGTTTGTTTTCTCTGTCATTGAAATGAGAGCTATATATTTTCTATTCATTTTAATTCATTCTAAATCCATGAAAAAATGTACATGACTTGATGATATCATTTTTGTTTTGCAATTCTTCATGTCTTATTTTAATAAACATCTCTGAACTTAGTTGTTGTTGTAGTTTTGTCTTTATATTTGGGTTCATCAATGGAATCTAATCAAGGGATGAGATATTGACATAACGAGACTGAAAGTAAGAGAGCGAGATGTTCGAATGATGAAGGATAAAAATAACATAAAGGAGGAAATTATTTGATATTATTTCTGGATTATCCAGAAATTGCCTTCCACTTAAATATTGTGCGCATACTCTACATACAATATGTAGTCTACTACCAAATGTTATGAAATTTTCTTAGATGCCATGTTGCATGCCTAATTTCAAGTATGTTTTACTTACTTTGGTTCAGAGCACCTTGTTATAATGGGAGTGGGCTGCACATGTAACAAGACTTGCATTTTATCTTTACAGTTTTAGTTATTACTTGAATTTTGAAGGTATTGTTTTTATTAGATAAGCTAACAAAGGTAGAAGCAAAAGTTAAATTTATTGATTGTTGCAATTTTAATGGTTGCATTTGTATCAAAGAAGGTGTCAAATACAGTCTACTTGTAATATAACTGACAAAAACACAACAAAATTCTGTTAGGAGGCAATTTTCTAGGTCCCCGTTTCAAATTTGCACATTTTCTTATATGCCTATCTAACGAGGTACAAGACAAGACAAGCCTCTTGTATACATTGTAACATTTCGAAACACAACCCCTGAATCCAAGTGGTGTAACTTTTTTAATACAGTAGCTCAGACCAAGGAATTTATGTACAATATGGCTAGCTATAGAAAAATGAAATACATGTATATGACCAAAAGAAATGGAAACTGGTCTTATCATGAAGTTTCACTGACTATACAGCCTACTCCGGTTAAATAACGAGTATCTTAGAACAGACAATTTTACCTGGTCCCAACTGCATGGCTACAGATGTTTGGCAAGGTCCCAAGTACCTCATTATAATGAGAGTGGACTATATATATACTGTGGCAAACATATAAACACGAAACAAGACCCCCAACACATATCCCAAAATACATGTACTTGGGGATTCAATCACCGATTCTTATGCATGTTATTTGCTTTAGAGTCCTCATTTCATTTCCATTTTGGTGATACAAAAAACCAAATTCATAACAGTCTGCAGTTTTAAAATGCTACAGTAACATAACTCTAAACCTAGTAGAGTAACTCAAATATAGATTTTTATGTTGATGTAATTAAAGAAAATATAAAATGATTAAAAAAAAAATAAACGTTTAATCTTTTGAAACACCATAGAATGTACATTTAAGGATCAGTTCAAAGTGTGACAAGATGTGTAGATTGTAGCAAATAAGATTTACAATGTAAAAAGAAAATTGAAGATCTATTTCCTCACTTTTTCTAATAGATATGTAGACATACAATGCAGTTAGAGTTAAGAAAAAAAAAAAAAAGAAACCTACACTGTAGCCATAATACGGTTCTCAATTTAGAAAAAAAACAAAACAATATCGTACATGTATGTCAAAGCCTTATCAGTCGGTGTCATATAGTATTTCCTGTATATTAGTGTATTTCAATATTCTACCTTTAAATCACATTGAAAAAAAAACATATTAGGCAACATATTAGGATCCTGGATTCATTTAAAATAGATTATCGAGATGTTGTGACTTCAACTTCAATTCATGTCAAAATTCAAAAAGAAATACTCAAATCAGGTGAACCATAAATTTTATGGTCAAACATATGGAATGCAAAAGTCACCCAAATATTTTAACAAAATTTGCACTTATAATCAAAGCCTGCAAGATCAACACCTCTCACCAAATGCATACTAGTACAAGAGAGATGTAACCATCTTACACAGTGATCACAGCTGATCCACTTTTGATCATCTCCGCTGTCTTTCATGCACACCGGACAGATATAGATTTTCTCATCACTGGTTAAGGTCATTATATTGGACTTTTTACGGACTTTATCTTTTACTTCTTTGATCGTGTCCTTCCGTAATGTCTCCTCGTTTCTTCCATCACATTCCATCTGCTTCGTTCTCTTGCTGCTTGCCTCCTTCTTCTTTTGTGCTTCCTTCAATAGCCTTTGATTAAGTTTCTTAGCCTTCTCTATCTCCTCCTTCAGTTGCCTTCGCAGCATTCCAGCATCAGGTTCACATGCAACTTTCAATAGTTGATTCACTTTCCTCTTATTATTTTGAATTTGAATTTGCTTCTTCCTCTTCTCCTGCACTTTCCTCCTTCTTTCTGCTTCTTGTTTCTTCCTCTCTTGTTCTGTTTGTGGAGCAGATTCCATCAACCCTCCATCCCCCTGTATTGTTCTCACTGCATCTTCATCTTCATCATATTCTTCTTCCATCTCCTCCTCTCTGTCCAACTCCATCTGTCTATTAATCCTTCTCTGCTCCATCATATCCTCGTGGTTTCCTCTGGCTCGTCTCGCACTCACGTACCTGAAGAATTCTGCCACAGTAATAGCTGGTGGAGGCAGTCCCTTTTTCTTTCTTTGGTCTTTAGACATACCTATAGGAACAACCAAGCAATCATCTCGTGAGGAGGAGGCTTCAGGGCCTGGAGGGGTTTGGGCTGAGAACACTGGTGTCTGAGGTGTGTGCGTATTTAATATTGGTGTAGATAGTGTCTGACTGCTGAATGCTGGTGTTGATGATGTGGATCCTTCAGGCTGAGCTGGTGTTGTTTGTGGGACAGAAACTCCATCAAGTACCCCATCCAAAGCCACTGAGGTTGATGTGGATGGTGAATGCTGCTGAGCCTGTGACGGTGCACTATGTCCTGGTGGTTTTGGTGCAGATAAACCACTCAGTATCCCATCCAATGGTGACTTACTCTCATCTTCAAACAATCTATGAGGTTCTTTTAACATTGACAGCGACCTCTGCCTCTGTAGACGTGCCTCAAAGTCCTCGAACCATGACTCGATTCTCTGATCCGATACCATGACCCGTGCCTTGTCTGCCGGTTGCTGCTTCCGGTAGATTAGGTCAGGATGTCTCTTCACAAAGCTTCTCCACCATCGTTGTCCAGGGGTGTTGTTCAAAAATGGGGTCTCCCTCCCATCCTTATCAAGTAGTGTCTTCACAACCTGAGGGATACACAAAAATGCAAGACCATTCAAGGGACTATTAAAGACAACAAAAACATAAAAAGAAACCCAATCATACTAGTAGGGCCTATGATAAAATTTAAACTAATATTTACAGCAACCTAAGATCCCGGAATTATGCATTTAACAAACCTGTGTCACTGGAGGCATTATCTTTGGAGAGTTTTCTGTCTGTCCTGATTTTCTGGTAATCACCATATGGCATCTGATTACACTTTAAAGTTAGTAGGTAAAAGTCAGGGTCATAGAGGCCAACTTATAATAAAATTCTAGGTATTGCCTTTTTATCTCAAGAGTTACTTCAGATCTGAACTACAGACTCACTTAAGAGTTTGGAAATGTAAGTTGACAAAATATCTCTTGTGAAATCAAAGTTGATAGGTCTACCACTACTTGAAGCAAGTAAATAAAAGATCATAAAATCAACTACCGTAATGAAATTCCGAACATTTTATCTTTGTTTTTCTCAATAATTCAACAAAAAAAAAAAAAAAAAACCCACTATAACTTTTTGAGATCACCATTAAAATGACAAGAGCTTTTGGAGTGGTCGAGAGTCTAAAGGTCACAGGTGTGAAATTCTTGATGGGGGCTTAGTATATGGAGCTTTTTAAAACTATTTTTCTCTAATAGTTCTCACTTTTGAAATATCAGCTCTGGACTGCCTGAGTCCCATCTTCCCCATTTTGATAGCCCAATCCACAATCTTCTCCTCCTCTTCTGCAGTGAGATATGTGCTTGGACCTGGACGACTGAAAATCTTGGTTCTTCCATGGAACTTGTCCCTGAGTGTGCTGCATGGTATTCCATATGCCTTGGCAGCAGCATTCAAAGAAAGTCCATCTGTCTTGACGCTCTTTAGAGCTGCAATCAGATCCTCCTGCTGCCATGATAGGTATTTCAGCTGACGCTGCGGCATCTTCCCCGAAATCTTTTGGATAAATTGAAACAATAATAAATCTAAATGATGCATATACTGTAATCTAGAGACCTGAAATGTATATCGGGAGATGAAGGTTCAGTGACAATAGCATTTGCAACATCAAAGTGGGTTAAAAAGAAAAAAGTACAAATAGAATGAAGAAATGGTAGGCCCTAAGGATAAAAGAATTGATACAAGTAATTAAAGGAAATACATAGGAAATAATGGAGAAGAATGTTATTAATGGATAAGAAAAATGTTCTGATGAAACAAAAAATGATATGAGAAAAACAAAGATAGGCCTAAACAAAAAAGTATTCTTATCTTACAAAGAAAATTAAAGGAGAATGAAATACGAAGGAATGATGAAAGAACAGATAAAAGGCAAAGAAAAACAAAGAAATACAGTATCGATGGAAGAGGAATTACAAGCAATAGACTCTACAAAGAAATAGAAAATAGCAGAATTTCAGGACAAAAACAGATATTGCAGGTGCGGTTCTATGGAAGGTTTGGAGTGAGGGCGATTGGCCAGTTCAATCAAAACCGTGTTTGCGAGGCCCACCAAATAGAGCTCAATGTCGATACCCCCTCCCCCCAACCACCCACAGCCCCACCCGAACAAAAATATGTTGCAAAATGAGCTAAAACTTAAAAACGGGACTATCAGCATAGATCCTATTTGTAGATTCTATAGATCTACATCAAGATTATCTAGATAATGTTACAAAGTTCAAAAATCAAAAATCAACATTTTGGGGCCCCGACTATTTACGTTAATTATAATATTTAATAATAGAGAGTCACTAAATGGCATGATGGAGCCTCCAAAGGCTCCATCATGCTTAAAAGTCACGTTGGAATAAAATTAATGTTAGCATGGTTAGACGTGTCTGGTTTGATGTGATGTCAGTTTCGCTTTTTTTTTAAAATGACTCTGTGATTTAACGCATCATGGTTGGTCAAAACTGCGTCACGTGTGATGCTGTATAGTTTCGATGCAAAGCACCAGCGAGCATTTTGCGGCGCAAAAAAGTGATAACACACTCCCAGGGGCGGATCCAGCATTTGCCAATAGGGGGGGCCGGATTTTTTAATTTTCACCCCAATTTCCCTTGATCAGCCGTTTGAAAGCTAAGCGGGGGGGGGGGGGGGGGGGGGGGGGGGGGGGTGGGGTTATAGGCTATGGACAACTTAATCTTTTTTTGTTTTATGAACAAGCAAATGTATTAAATCAATAATGCGAGCGCGAAGCGCGAGCCGAAAATTTTTACTATAACCTGAAAACATTGAATTTTAAGCGTTCTTTATGCTTAGCTCATAAATAAAATACTTATCATTAAACAATGCGAGCCCGAAGCGTGAGCCGAAAATTTTTGATAATAAATTATATCAACCTGAAAACAGTGCATTTTTAAGCGTTTTTATGCTATATTTATAAGGAAGATACATATTATCTCACTAAACAATGCGAGCGCAAAGCGCGAGCTGAACATTTTAGATGTATCAACCTAAAAACACTGCATTGAACTTTTTTTTTGTGCTAAGCTTTTTAAGAAGATACTTATCTCATTAAACAATGCGAGCGCGAAGCGCGAGCCGAAAATCTGTGACAATAATTTATATCAACCCGAAAACAGTGCATTTTTAAGCGTTTTTATGCTATGTTTATAAGGAAGATATCTCACTTAACAATGTGAGCGCGAAGTGCGAGCTGAAAATTTTAGATATATCGACCTAAAACACTGCATTGAAAGTTTTTTTTGTGTGTGCTATCCTTCTTAAGAAGATACTTATCTAATTAAACAATGCGAGCGCGAAGCGCGAGCCGAAATTTTTTTATAAAATATCAACCTGAAAACAGTGCATTTTAAAAGCGTCTTTATGCTATGTTTATAAGGAAGATACATATTATCTTATTAAACAATGCGAGCGCAAAGCGCGAGCTGAAAATTTTAGATATATCAACCTAAAAACAGTGCATTTTAAGCTTTTTTTGTGTGCTATGCTTTTCAAGAAGATACCTCTCATTAAACAATGCGAGCGCGAAGCACGAGCCAAATATTTTTGATATATCAACATGAAAACAGTGCATTTTAAGCGTTTATTTTTAACACCATGCTAATAAAGAAGATACATATTTTATACAATGCGAGCGCGAAGCGCGAGCCGAAAACTTTTTGATATAAATCAACCTGAAAACGGTGCATTTAAAGGTTTATTATGCTATCTTTATAAAGAAGATACATGTCTCATTAAACAATGCGATGGCGAAGCGCGAGCTGAAATCAACCTGAAAACAGTTCTTTTTGAGCTTTTTCTAATGCCACGCTTATAAATAAGATACATATTTCATTAAATAATGCATATGAGCGCGAAGCGCGAGCGAAATTTTTGATTATATTAACTTTGAAAACACTTTAATTTTAAGCGTTTTTGTGCTAAGCTCATAAAGAAAATACTTGTCTCATTAAACAATGCGAGCGCGAAACACGAGCTGAAAATTTGAAATATGGCAACCTGAAAACAGTGCATTTTTAAGCGTTTTTTAACGCCATGCTAATAAAGAAGATACATATTTTATACAATGCGAGCGCGAAGCGCGAGCCGAAATTTTTTTGATATAAGATCAACCTGACAACAGTGCATTTAAAGGTTTATATTTATGCTATCTTTATAAAGAAGATTATGCTATCTTTATAAAGAAGATACATATCTTATTAAATAATGCGAGCTCGAAGCGTAAGCCGAAATTTTTTGATATATTAACTTGAAAACATTTTTGATATATCAACCTGAAAACGGTGCATTTAAAGGTTTATTATGCTATCTTTATAAAGATACATGTCTCATTAAACAATGCGAGCGCGAAGCGCGAGCTGAAATCAACCTGAAAACAGTTCTTTTTGAACATTTTCTAATGGCACGGTTATAAAGAAGATACATATCTATTAAATAATGCGAGCGCGAAGCGCGAGCCGCATTTTTTGGATAAATTAACTTGAAAACACTTAATTTTAAGCGTTTTTGTGCTAAGCTCATAAAGAAAATACTTATCTCATTAAACAATGCGAGCGCGAAGCGCGAGCTGAAAATTTTTAACTCTGACCTATTTTCTTTTTCCTCTTTATTTTTTCTTACTTTTTTTTACTTTTCATCTTTTCTCTCTCTTTCTTTTTTCCCCTTCTTCCCTTTTCCCTTTTCTTTTCTCCTCTTTTTCTCTTTTTTTTTTTTTTTTTTTTTTTTTTTTTTTTTTTTTTTTTTTTTTTTTTGCGCCGCCAATAGGGGGGGCCGCGGCCCCCTCGGCCCCCCCCCTAAATCCGCCACTGCACTCCATCCGGGTCTTTTTTACTTTCTTGGATGACGATCATGATGTAACATTAGATCTTGAGTTACTTACCAAAAATCACAGAGCCATTTTATCATGTTTATAACGCTATAGAATCATGATAATCTAGACCCTAATAAAATCGAGACATTTTGCTAGCTCATCTAGATCTACATCATGGTCGTCATCCAAGAAACTTAAGAAGTTAATAAGCCCCACCCCACAGTGTGTTATCACTTTTTTAGCGCAGAAAAATGCACGCAGTGCTTAAAATACAGCATCGATATCACACCTGACCCGTGGCGTTAGGCCGTTTTGACCAACCACGATGTGTAAAAATAAAATCACAGACACGTCACAGAGTCAGAGCCATTTATTTTTATAACTTTAAATAACAAGAGTTCGGGTCACATACAGATGAGTGACAGACAGTCACAGATATGCTGATGGAATGGATCTAGAGCATGAAAGACGAACACTGTAGAGAGGAACCACCATATTAATTATCATCACAAAGTTAACCTGACTTGCATGCTTATCTCCAGCAGCGTGGGCCGGCGCGCCCGGCGGGCGCGGCCAGGCCGCCTGGGTACCGTACGGTCGGTCAGAGAGAGTTCACTGTCTGAGAGATCACGGATTGAGTTGAGAATCGACTGGGGACGATGGTTTGGTAAATAAAACCTTGCAATGAGAACAAGTTTCATCTCATCTATAAAACAAACAAAAGGTTGGGCTACCGTTCTGATCTGTGACTTACCTCAGCTATTCAGGCACGATAATACAAAATTAAAAAGGTAGATTATTTCGCTCGTCGTGCTCCAGTTTCCGTGCACGGTACGAAAAATCAAAATGGCTACAACAAAAGTAACACACAATTAATTGTGCTGTAGCTGTGCGCATGCCTAGTTTGCGCGGAGTTGGGGGTCGATCGGATGCATGCGGCCTACCCGGCCCGGTAGCCGCGTATGCCTTCGGCGGCTGGTCCCGGCGGCGCACGCGCACTGCACTGCTGTTACGTTGAGTGTACGGCTCAAAGATAATTTTGTTTAGGGAAGCAACCCGGTTCAAGTATTCCTGGGAAATGGCGGTCAGGCAGGCCGAAACAGTAGTTTTAGGTGGCGGAATTTCCGGTCTTGCTGCTGCCTTTTACCTTAAAGCCTCTCAAAACAGTGGAAACGAAGTAAAAGATCATCTTGGTCGAAGGAAGGTTAGTTAACCTAGATCCCTCTAGTTAAAAAGTTCGTCGGACCGAACAAAATGTTTGCCCCGAACCTATGGCGGTCAATTACAGGCGGTGTGCCGTTTGGTTGGCCGGAGTTGGCTGGGCACTCCTCCATGCACTTACCACTGACTGAATATCAGTGGAACTTGCCCTTGGGCCGGTATTCTAGATGTAGGAAACTGTGTGTATTTGTCATAACTCTGTGAGATAAAACACCGTTATTATTGTAAGATAAGATAATATTTGATTAGATCTAACAGTTAGATTCTAAAGTTAAGTCGTTAGATCTAACTTAGATAGACTAAGTTAGATCTCTAGACCTCGAACCTCTAGATTTCTAAAGTAAACTCTATTTGATTGATTGTCTTTTCTCTGTCTGACAGTGACAGTCTGGCCGCCCATCTTTTCTCAGATTAAAAAAAAAAGTATCAAAATCCCTGTTACTAGAGTAAAGATGGTAAGAACAATTTTTGGAAAAGAAAAAGGAGAGTAAATTCAGATCGAGAGAAAAATAGTAATTCAGATGGAGGGCCTGAACTGAAGTTCTAGCAGCATAGATCTAACGTTCTACTTTGCTAGGCCTACTAGTACTTTGCTAGATCTTGGAAGTTAAAGTAGAATTTTGTTGAAAATTTTAGTTTAGACCCTACATATTTTAGAGGAGGTGCACATGTCTTCTGCGCCCCCTTTGGATTTTTTTAAAAATTGTTAATCTCATTTAAATGTAAATGTGAAACCCATATCTATAAGGTCTAGCTCCAGGACTAAAATGTACTTTTCTTCCACTTTACCATGTTTACAGATCGTAGTGTTAGAAGGCAGTCAAAAAGTAGGAGGATGGCTGGACTCATTCCAAACCTCAGAGGGAGCTGTTCATGAACGAGGAACACGGAGCATTCGTCCTGCTGGCATTGTGGGGAAAAACACTTTGGATTTGGTAGGCCACATGGGTAACCTGTTAAAACTCTTAAAGGGAGATTACTGTAGGGCTACGGTTATTACATTGAATTGTGGAGTAAAAAAAAATCTCAAGAGTTTTAAAATAGTTCATAACCCTTTGATACCAAAGGTTTTGGAATCACCAAAAGGATAAGATGTGTTGGCTCAGTGGATAGAGCGTCCGCCTCATAATCGGAAGGTCATGGGTTCGAGCCCCGGCCGCGTCATACCAAAAGACGTTAAAAAATGGTAGTTGCTGCTTCCCTGTTTGGCGTTCAACAAGAGGGGGATAGAGCAACGTCCGTCTGGCGCTGCTCAGTGCCTGCCGGGCCCGCGAGAAAAGGGGCAAAATAAATATCCGTTTCGGACAATAAAATTTGGAGCATTTTCATTTTTTTCATAAGAAGTTAACTTAAAATTCTGCTGCTCACATAAAAGTGTAAATTAAATACAGTTTATCCCTAATAGGCCTACTAATCCATTCATGTAACTGTTCTCTGGGCAACTGATGTGATCAATAGGAACTGAGAATGTAACTGTCTGGGCACAATAGGCCAAATCCATAATAACTTTATAATTTAAGTAAATTTTCAGATGACTTAGGAAATAATGTACATGTAGGAGTTTATACTTAGCCAAGGATGTAATTGTTTCTTTACCATTGGCCAAAGTTAAGTTCAAGTGTACAATAATATTGACTGAACAACTAAAGAAATGATCCACTTCACCTATGATCCCTAGGTGTCGGCTATAGGCCTGGAAGATGCGATTGTCCCTGTGACCCGTAGCCACCCTGCCACTCAAAACCGCTTCATCTACACACAAGCTGGACTCCACCGCCTCCCATCCTCCCTCAGCACCTTTCTCAGACGACAGGACCCATTTTCACAGTCACTCCTCTCCAGGTTGCTCAGGGAACCGTTCGCTGTGAAGTGTAAAGAGGACGATGAGAGCATCCATGATTTCTTCTCAAGGAGGCTTGGAAAAGAGGTGATTTGTAGAGTTGATGATGATAGGCATTTAGAATTCTGAACTTAATTCAGAGGTGCACGAAGAAAAAGAAAAGTAAAAACCAAAAAGTGCCATACGTGTATGCGTGAAGCATCACTGAAAAAGAAGTTTCAAAGTTCTAAGTTTTAGTACTTCTATGGAATCAGATCTAGTTTTGCTTTGAGTCATTTGACTGATTTTCAAGTATTATTTGTCTGTTTCTATGCTCTATGGATCAAACCCAATCAAGTCTGAAATAAAGTTTTGATTTTAATGATATAAGAAAAGCATATATAGAAGTAGCAAGTTTTTAGGTTTGAACAAAGAGTGAAACTGAGCATAAAAATATATTATCCCATTTTCTTTGCTCATTTAATAAAAACATTTAGGTTGTAAGAATTCAAACTAAAGTAAATTTTCAGAAACAAAATTAGCACTAACTTAATGGTTTCGAGTATGATTTGTTTGTGGGTGAAGGGTCAGATTTAGAGAAAACGTTTCTTATTCAGGGTATATTGCTTTTCAACTCTGACAGTTAGTTCAGTACATTCTAATTTCTTGTGTGTTATGGTTATTAAATACGTATATTATTCATGATTTTAATTTCCACTGTTTTTAAAGTGGAATTCCCTCAATTGACTTCTTATTCCTGGCACAATTTCTGTATATTGTCCAGATTGCTGAGTACTTAGCCAATCCATTCTGTAGAGGTATCTTTGCAGGAGACTCCCAGCAGCTAAGCATGAGGGCATGCTTTCCTGCACTGTTTGATGCAGAGAGGAAATATGGCTCTATTATAATTGGAGGAATTCGGAGTAAACCTGGTAAGGATAAGTTTTGTTTTGTTTTGTTTTTTTTAAATTAAAGAAATGTATGTACCATTCTATGTTTCTGATAGTGTAATCAATTTTTCATCAATTGGTGTGCTTCATTTTAGTATTTGACATCTTTCTAATCTAAATACCTGTTTCAGATTCAAGATGGAAAACACATCCTAGGTCTAGCTTGTTACACAAATTCTTAAGTAAGATCTTCATGGAAGATATACAGTATATATACCTCTCACAATTTTTTATTTGTTTTTGTAGACCTACATGTAGTTTCTAATAATTGTATTATAAATGCATTTTCTAAAATGTTGTTGTTCAAATGCTCTTAGCATGTCATGTGTATCTATTTCCAGTTTTTCTTTGATTCTGATCAATTAGTATTAAAGACAATTTATAAAAACATGAATTATGTAAGAATTTCAATAATATTGTTTTCAGAGAAATTCCCCGACATCGGAAGAAATCGTATCGCCCAAAGAGCAACAGAGCAGAAATGGGCCAGCTGGACAATGACCAACGGACTGCAAACACTACCTCACAGGCTATCTGATTGGCTGGTTGACAAGGGGGTCGAAGTTCATAGGTCAAATCCTTGCAGCAGGATTGAATTCGTCCAAGGAGAAGGTTCTGGGGGAGGTGAAAAGGTAATTATGATTTTTTTTTTTTTTTTACATAATGTATACTTAAAAGACACTTAAACAGTTTGGAGAAATAATTGTCTTTTTTGGCCTACCCGGTAATTGATGATTTTTTTTGTGTGTTTGTGTTTTTTTTTTGTTTTTGTTTTTGTTTGTTTGTTTGTTTTTTTGTTTTGTTTTTTTTCCTTTTTGTAATCCATGAAAATGTTTTCATATTCGCTTCAAGGCAAGGTATTACTTTGATCAGATAATGTTTCCTATTCCAATAGTTAGACAATATTTTGCTGTTAAACATGGAAACTTTATACCTTACTCCTTCCATTTCGTATTGTGACCATTAAAAATAGAATACACCGGTAATGTAATACTTGTTATATCATATGTTTTAAGTATTGAAGGAATAAATATTATAAGTAGGCCTATTGTGCTTGGCAAAAAGGCATTAATGTAGTACTGATGCTTCAGTCCTAACATCTTCCAGCTACTCTTAAAGATACTAACTTGACATTGAAATGTTTTAAATATATTTTTGTATTTTTGTTATCCACTTCAGCGAGTAAGGATTATGACAGAAGATCAGGATATTTGGGAAGCTGATCATGTAGTATGTTCTACACCTGCACACGGTAAGAAAAAACCTCTTGTTTTGCCTAAATCCTTTACTGCCAAAAAATCGTGTTATTACACAACATTCAGATTGCTGATAGCAATACTTCATAGTATTAGAAATGTTGTTGATTTTCTTATTATTTCAGTTGTCACATTCATACAGTCCACTCCAGTTATGATGAGGTGCTATGAGCCAAATGAGTTACCTCTTTTAACACATAGACATGCATATATATTTTTAAATCAGGACTGGGATATAATAAAATCTTGTTTAATCTCTGCTTCATGATTGTCCAGAGTAGACTGTACTTCGAAACCTAATGGGGTTTTAAGTTAAGAAGTGATTGTTAGGGGTCTAAGAAAGTATAAACACCCTAGCCCTAGAATCATTTTTCAAGTATTAACAGGTGTGATTTACATTATGATTCAGGCATCCTATTCTTAGGAGCATCATAATATTTCAGAATGATTGTAGATCTCTAGAGATGGAAGTTATACACAGCAAAATGATATACATACATAGAAACACCATATTACCCTCTCCTGTATCGTAATCGAGGTAGTTATTTTATTTGTTTTTTATTTTGAACAGTTACTCAGAGGCTACTTCCACCTGAGCACCACCCTCTATCCAGCCTTCTCCAACGTATCACCAGTTGTACTGTGGCAGTGGTCAATCTAGAGTATGAGAATCTACAGTTACCAGTGACAGGCTTTGGTTATTTGGTACCTTCATCAGTACAATCCAACATTTTAGGTGTGGTGTTTGACTCCTGTGCATTCCCTGAACTGGATAGGAGGAAAAACCCTTCAACAAGGATGACAGTAAGTGAGGATGGAAGCCAAAGGGCATTATCTCTCTGAAGATGATTTCAGTTAACCTATTGAGGACTGAGCCCGAATATACTCGGGCTGAGGTCAATGGGAAATGTGTGTTATAGCCAAATAAGCTCATCTCCAACAGGTTAATATCATTTTTGGTCTCAATGGATATTATGTGGTACTTGGATCTTTAGAAATTAATAGGGAAGAGGTTTATGTGCCAACCTGCTATCCAATATTCTGGGTCTGGGCTTTGACTTCACTAGATAGGAGGAAAATCCCTTTTGATAAGGATGCCTGTAAGTGATGAGCTGCATTTCCTGTTGAGTTCCAGAAGTTTGTTACCTCTATGACAAAAATCTTAATGCCCCCGTCTATCTAGATGATGAAGTTTTGGCTCGGAAGTGACAGGGCTAGAAGAACAGTACTGCACAGTGAACTATTGAGAACAAAAGAACAAAAGCGTCCTATCTCTGTAAAGAGGAGATGAGTCAACACCCATCTTGCTGTCACTCAATATTGATTTTTAATTTTAATTTTAATTTTTTATTTTTTGTTGAAAAGAATCGTGTTCACAAAATATTTTTCACATGAGCAAAGGCAAGAAGAAATCAGTTTCTTTGAAGGAAAATATAGTTATACTGAATATGATTATACTGGGATATGAAACAGTTGGTTGGTAATGGGATAGGGACTTTATGACCAAATTTGCTGCTTTGTCCTCATTTTGTATTTCTTTTCAAACATCATAACTTGGTGTTTCAAGAGTAGTCTGATTTTTCTTAATTGATCAGCTCTCATTAAAAACAAATATTGTGCATGAACACAAGATGGGCTTTAACACATTTTTCATGTGATGTCTTTCATTTCCCTTGCAGTGTATGATGGGAGGTGCATGGTTCAACACCCTCTTTGGTGACCCTCACAGTGTTGACCCTGATGACCTCTTAGCATGTGCCTTGACCTCAATTAAAGATCAGCTAGGGATCAACCAGAAACCGACCTTTTCAAAGGTCAACATCCAGCATGACTGTATTCCGCAGTATAAACTTGGCCACACCAAACTTGTTGGTAAGTAAAAGAGATTTTTTGTTAATAAGGTGAAAACTTAGTGCTTACATTTTCATTTCTCTAGGTGTCATTATCAATTATCCCAAATTGTCTCGCTCTGAATTTATCAAAAAATTATTTGTTTTTGAAAATTAATTTCATTTGTCTCTAGATTATGTAAGAGTAAAGATTTTCAAGTAGGGCATAATTTCATGATTTTTGGCTGATATTGAAGTGGAAATATAAACAGTGACTGGGAACATTCATTGATTTTAAGAAAAAAATTAATGTAATTGATAGGTATAATATAATGAGGTTGTATCATAATATCCATTCTTATTAAAAAAAAAAAAAACAAACAAACAAAAAGGCATTTCATATACATTTTCATTAACTTTGATGATACTTTTTTATTATAAACCTTTACATTTCATTTTATGTGTATGATACAATATGTTTTTAATCATAGATGTTATCAAAATACAAAATACAATCAGTGTTCTTTTAATCTTTTCTCTGCAGATGACATCCACTTGTACATCAAGGATCACCATCTTCCTCTGACCATGGTTGGGTCATCTTACAAAGGAGTCAGTGTCAATGATTGCATCTTCCAGGCTCGCCAAGCGGTCAGTACATTCCAATCATGATCAAAGAAACCACACCATCAATCATCAATTATTTAAAGGTAATACCATCAGAAGCAAGCTCAGCAAGTGGTCAGTGTTTTCTCATATTAAAGTATTGAAGAAAACCCACTGCCATAGCCATTGAATTTCCATGATAGTTGCATCTTTAACATACTTGAGAAGTGGTCAATTCACTACCAAAAAAGTGACCTTAGATCCACTGGTCTCTATAAACATTCAATAGCAGTGAACTGTAAAGTTGATCGAAATTATTAGAAATACATGTACTCACATCTCTAATGACCTTGACTCAATTATGGAGGGATGGATGATAGCAGTTTGTAAGCTCATAAAGTGGTCACTTCACTCCATGAATAATGAAATTTGATCACCAGTGATCTGAATTTGAGTAAATTTTGGGGAATGCACAGTTTTATGATGAACTTGACTTCCTTTGAAAGAAATGAGAGATGGTTACATCTGTCAAGTTCACAGAATGGTTAGTACTCTTGCAAAGAACCAACGTTTTAAAGGACTCCTCCGGGCTGGAGATTTGCATTATTAGAAAAATAAAGTAAAATCTAAAAAGCACAACACTGAAAATTTCATCAAAATCGGATCACAAATAGCAAAGTTATGAATTTTCTTAGGTTTTGAATTTTTTTAGGAAACAGTTTTTGCCATCTTCAAATTGGCAAACTGATGATGTCTCAGTCCCCCTACTTTCTTTGTATTTTATTGTATGAAATACCAATTATCAAGATTATCTCCCCCAAGGACATAAAAACAGGGATTAATCCTTGTGGAATGTTCAAGGTCACTAGTGCTTTTACCTATTTCGGTATGTGGGATAGATTTTCTGTATACGCAATATATGAAAAAATGAGAAAAATAGGATTTCATATAATAAAATACACAAGAAGTAGGGGGACTGTGACATCATCATTTTGCTCATTTGAATATTCAAATATTCAAATGAGACAATGAGACAATGCCAAGAACTGTTTTACGAAAAAAAATCAATACCTAAAAAAATGCATAACTTTGTTATTTTTCATCCGATTTTGATGAAATTTTCTGTGTTGTGCTTGTTAAATTTTACTTTACTTCACAAAACTTTTTAATTTCAGCCCGGACTCCTCCTTTAAGTCAGGTGAAATTGGAAATTGGCAAATTTTATTAAACTTTGTTTAACCCTAAAAAGACTGAGCTATGATGACACCTATCAAGACTTTTTTTTTTGGGGGGGGGGGCTCATTCAGCCCCTCCCCCCTAAAATCTCAGCCGTTGACTAGGCGATCGCCCCAAAATTGGCATGCTCGTTGCCCACAGCATCGTCTACAAAATTGATGAGCCATATTCTCATGCTAATTTATGCATAAATTAAAAGATTTGCTCTAATTAACTAAATAAAGCCCCAAAACTGCTGATTTTTTATTGACAGACTCTTAGTAGGATTCTGATCAAATGTATGTAAAAACAAATTCTGTATTAAATTTTTTTTTTCTTATGTATTGTATTGTTTTTAAAATTTGTTATGTATTTCTTTGTATTTTTACTTTTTGTTTTATTGTTTCTTCGATGGAAATCATTGGTGACACTATTTAAATCATAAACAACATGAAATTAATTGAATTTGATCAGTAAAAGAAAAAATAATGATTCATTTATGAATTTGGCCAGAAATACAATTTGCATTGGATTTGTACACAAAATCATGTTTTTTAGCAAATTTGGGTCTGACGCATGAGTGCAAAATTTTGCATAACTCCTGAACCAGGTACCTGGGCGTCACAAATTTGGTCTCAAAAGTTGTGCCAGACTTGAAAGAAAAAAGTCATGAAGTCTCAGTGGTTATTTATTTTTTTTCTTTTTTTTTGCGTTGCGAAGTTATCGCAAAAAATGTCAAGGGGGCTGAATGAGAACCCCCCCCCCCAGTCTTATTAGGGTTAACTGCAAAATAGAGGGTTGTATATTCCAAAATCCCCAAACAGTCAGTACCTCAAGCAAACTTGCCAAAGAATCATGAGCATGAATTTATAAATCATCACTAGTAGTGTATTTCTAAGCTTAAGTCATCTGTGGATTTGACCATTGTTATTATTACAATGCCTTCTATTTTGGAAGGGATGAAAGTGCTTCTCAAAATTGGTAAGCAGTCAGTACCATTCAAGAATTCAAGAATTGCCAAAGGCATCTTGAAAACTACACTCTTTGTTTAATGATAATTCAGACTTGTAAAGTGATTAGTTCACACCATAAATGAAAAATAGTTTTATCAATTAAACATGGGCAGTCTGAAGCTCAGTGTGATAATGGGAAATGACCAGCATTCTGGTTGCAAACCCAAAGTGTCATGCCTTCTAAATAGGGTATGTAAATGTAGGTAAAACAAGCATTGATATTTTTTATCACTTGTTCACTTTAAACTGTGTAATCTAAGTCTTCCATCTTCCATATTTTTTTTAAACCAATTTTTTTTGGTTCTTTTGATTGATTGTTACCAAGTTATACAAAGTAAACATTTTACAAGTATGGTAATATTCTATCATACACTGTAGATTTTACATAATGTCAATCATTAAATACTGAAAACATTTTACTGAAATTGTATTATACAGTACATTGTAGCACTAAATGTTTCAAAGCTTGATACCCGGTAAACACGCAACCCAAAAGATCTTACATCTGTATTGTATGGTGGCCCTGAAGTACGCTGCGCGAGAGGAGACATATATACGGTCAATGCCGTACATTTTGTAACAATTGTGTAGCAATGTCCTAACATATAGAACACCGCGCTGTGCATATCAGGAATATTGGCGAACCTGCCGTGAACTTTGACTGAA
The DNA here is from genome assembly GCA_940671915.1 of Paracentrotus lividus. Lineage (NCBI taxonomy): Eukaryota > Metazoa > Echinodermata > Echinoidea > Camarodonta > Echinidae > Paracentrotus > Paracentrotus lividus. Next base: position 33,688,195 of record CALNVZ010000174.1, on the reverse strand, counting down.
CTCTTCCACCAGAGCATCTCCGCTGAAGACTTCAAATGTATTGAGGCGCCTCGCGCTTTCACGCCCCGAAAGGACGCTATGCAAAAACAAGCAACTTTGCCGTGGAATCTTTTGGAGGGGAAAGTGGAGCGCATGTATGCCACACACTTTCATGTAATCGCGCTGCACGGCCCGAAAGTACGGAAAAGCGATAACAGAAACATTTGTGGTTTTTACTGCAGACTTAATCTGCAAGCACAGACCCAATTTGACATTGTAACGAATTACAGTCTCGGGTGAAGCTGAGTCAGTACACACGTGACTCTAGTCGCAAACTCTCAACTCCATGTTTTACATTCTTGAACATCATGTCGCAAAATCTGCAGTCGATTACCATAAACTATACGAATCTTGCCAAAGACTTTGCATATTATAGTTCATTGCTGAAAAAATTTCAAACCTTTAAAACGTTATTGGGAATGGAAAAAAGAAAGAAATATAGAGCCTATTATAAAATGGTAGAGAAGGTATGGTAGATGGAAAAGAAATGTAATGAAAGAAGAGGGATTAAAAAAAAAACTTTAAGAAGAAATGATAGACGAACTATAAGTTATGATGAAAAGCACCAAAGGAATTAATCATAAAAGAGGTTCCAAAACTTAAAGAGGACCACCAAAGTGATCTTAAACCTTTAAGGCGCAAAAAAGACGCCAAATTTGTCTTTAAATAAGGGGAGGGTTAATTGATTACAAACGTATAGGGGGACCCCAATTGGTCTTGAACTTATTTTTCTCATCCTCTCGTCCAGCATTAATTACACACTCTACTCACTGGTATTGCAACATAGCTAAAATGCTATATTTGTTCAAGTTTGCAAGTCTTTTATAATTATGTTGTCATATTTCATTGCCAGAGATTTGTCGAATATTTTTGTATATTCTGAAAGAGGAGACTTGTCTCTTTTTAATTCCTGAGAGCAGTAAATACCCAAATAGGGGCATAGGGGCTCACGCTGCGCTGGATCGCCTGTCTTTCTGTTTAAACTTTTTAAAATATAGAAACAAGGGGTTCCTATACTATTTTGGTTGTGCTCAAACATCATTTAAGCCCCTCCCTGAGCTGTGGTGTTTTTAAGGGGGGCTCCACTCCTCAAACCCCCCCCCCCCCCCGTTCCGAACCCTAAGCCTATGCATAACCCATCGAGATTTTTCAATGAGGCATTTTACCACGCAGCATCCCAATAAAATCGGAGGGGCATAATCAAGGAAGAGCATACTTGAAAATTTCATTTGTAATACAGGGTTTGCAGATCGCCTTGAAACCCACTTCTTTGAGAAACTTTACTGGCTATATTATAAGTAATGCTTTCTTTCCATAACAATTGCTCACCAAGCATAATAAAAAGATATAGTCTTGACTCTTTCGAGAGGATTGATTCTAGATTTGATTTCTCCTATAGTGTTTGAAGAATGCCTAATAATTTATTGTTGTATAAAGAATGATGGACGAGAGGATGAGAGAAAGAATTTCAAAACCAAATGGGGGCCCCCGGCCTACGTTTCTAATCGATTTACTTTTTTAATTTTTTTTTATCCCTCTTCTTTCATTTCTTTCTTCTTGTATTTCGTTTCCATCTACCATACCTTCTCTACCATTCTATAATAGGCCCTATATATTTCTTTTTTTTTTTTTTTTTTTTTTTTTTTTTTCCATTAACGCTTTAAAGGTTTGAAAAGTTTTCAGCAATGAAATATAATAATTTTATGCAAAGTCTTTGGCAAGGTTCTTATAGTTTGCTGTAATGACTGCAGAGTTTGCGACAAGATGTTCAAGAGTTTGAAGCATGGAGTTCATAGTTCGCGACTAGATTCACTTTTGTGTTGAATTTAATAGCTTCACGCGACACTGTAATTTGTCAAATAGGGTCTGTGCTCGCAGACTAAGTCTACGGCAAAAACACGAAAGTCTTGTGTTTGTGCAGCGTACTTCTGGGCCGTTAAATCTCGATGACCACAAAACTGTACGGCGTAGATGCGCTCCAAAATATTGTTGAACAATTTCCCAAACATGCTATAGTTTTCGCATAGCGTACTTTCGGGGCGTGGAAGTGTGATTGCATCAAACATGTGAGGTTTTCGGCGCAGATGTGCTGGTTGAAGAGTGAATTCGAGGTTCACCGTAAGTTCACACCGCGGTGTTCTATATTTTAGGACATTGCTACACAATTGTTACAAAATGTACGGTGTTGACCGTATATATGTCTCTTCTCGCGAAGCGTACTTCAGGGCCACCATAGTATTGCATTGGGTTAAAATGAACTATTGCATTATTATTATTATTTTTTTATTATTATTAGTTTTTCTTATATATAAGAAGAAGGAAATAAAAGATGATAGATTTAGGAAAATTTGAAAGATAAAATAATATTTTTGAATATAGAAGTTTTTTAAATAATTTGTAACTGATCCAAGATTTAGTATGTTGCACTGGATATTATATCGGTTTTAATATTTTTCTCAAAGAAAGTACATATATACTTAATCATACTGTTTCTTAGAGTTATTGTTGCACTTTAATTTCATGACCGAATGTTGCTCTGCGATTAATTCCAATTCTGTTCCTGTTTGAGCTTACACAAAAGAGGGGTATTTATTTTATTATCTTCATTTTATAAAGATAATATTATTATTTTTTTTTTTTTCATTTTCTTGTACAACTCCATACATGATCACTAACTTGAAAAGTGAAATGCGGAAGGCAATGGTACAACAATAGTGTAATTTACCTTTATGAATAGAAACAACTAATGTGTACATGTGTAAATGAGATACATTTTATGTATACAAGTTAGCTACAAGCATATTTAAATCAGTTTCTCTACTAGATATAAATTTTGCAATAAATTTGATAATAAAATGGTATGACACTTTGTGAATTGTTTTTGTTAAAAAGTAATATCTTGTAAAATATTTCAGAAAAAAATCATCCTTATTATAAATTAGACAGGGTGGAATGAAATTTAAATAGAGTAATGGAAATACATACTCTATTTTATGTATTTAACATATAGATTCAATAGCATTTGAGAGTTGAACAGCCTTTGTTGAACAGCTTTTTATATGCATTTGTCCTAGAGAAAATAATGCCTTAGAAATGACCATGGCCCTGAAGTATGACATCACGTGTGAAATACCCATTCCACCTGTTGTTTTGCTCATCTAAGGGAGAACAAAAGAAATATGAGAGAGAGAGAGAGAGAGAGAGAGAGAGAGAGAGAGAGAGAGGGGAGGGAGATAGACAAAAGAGAGCGAACAGGGTAAAGATGGCAGATATTGAGAGTGAGAGATAAAGAGAGAATACATTTATAGAGAAAAGGGAGAGGGTTTGGGAAGAGGCAGATATAAAGAGTAATAAATAAAGAGAGTATGTATTACAGGGAAATACAGGGGAAAATAGAGAGATTAAGCTAGAGAAGGGCAGGTATGAAGAATAAAAGATAGGAGAGTCGAGAGAGCTTGTGTATAGTGGGAGCTCGATTTAGTACGTTCTGATATAACAAAATACATAATGTGACAAGCTATTTCTCCATTCAAAATGAAAATAATGTCTTAAAAAAAAGAGAGAATTGTTATGTGTTGCTATTGACTAATGATAGGCCCTGTAGCAATATAGCAAACAAAATTTTCAGGTCGCAAGGACCTCGTTATAAAGAGTTTCCACTATACAAAGACAGACAGAGAAAAGGAAATTGAGAGATAGAGGTAGATATAAAGGGTGTGAGAGATGGAAGCATTGCGGATACATTACGACGAGAGACAGAGACAGTGAGAGAGAGAGAGAGAGAGAGAGAGAGAGTAAATATAGTATGTATCATCATATAAAGACAGATAAACAGAGAGGGGATACTCAATAGAGGTAAAGACGGACACACATACAAGATATGGATGGAATAAGAGAGAGAAGTTGAGAAAGATAGATGAAGGGAGAATTGGGGCGAGGGAATATGAAATTCAGAAGGAATACCTTAGTGTTTAGAAAGGGGCAGGGAATATGGGCTAGAGAAAAGTCGGTCAGGGAGAATTCCAGAGAGAGAGAGAGAGAGAGGAGGGGGAAAAAAAATCGATCAGTCTGTCACCTTGAACGCAAGCAGACGTCATAATTCCCAACGAATATTTTACTATTTATCATTACAAAAAGCAACCACATGTATAATTGTAATTCATGACAATGGCATTTCATTTTTTAAATATCGTATACCAGTCATCAATATGGTATCTGGGAACTGTTGTCTTTATTTTTGTTTTTCCTCACCTTTCCGAACCAGAACTCTTGATATAAAACTTTTCACGTGTGATTTGGGATATGTGTAATTATGTTAATCCCTAACTATGGCCAGATCTCGTTCATCCGCTGAGGCTTTCAGATGGCGCTTCGTTATGATGTTTTTTCTGTGTTCGATATATTTCTACTTTATCAGCCTAGATGCAAACAATTCTGGGACAGGACACAAAAGTAGGACACACCATACATACAGCGGCTCCCTCTTTCAGGATGTGCCTCGAAACGATTTTCCCGCTAAATCGAACCCCTTCGAATTGAATCAAAATAACAAGGATGCACCAGTGAAGCTGGGGTGGCGGGAGCGCGTCCATTGGGAATCTAAACTTGATCCTCATCTTTATCCATACCTACTGAACCCGAAGAGAAAATGTGCGGTTACTTATGGTGCAGATGAAGATATCCTCAGGAATGTAACGTTGCTCATTTTAGTCAAGTCCGCTCCAGGTAATATAAATCGGAGAGATCTTGTGCGTAGGACATACATGCGAGGAGTAACGGAACACGACGTCTCATGCAAGGTCATTTTCCTCCTTGGAGTTCCAAGTAATGATCAGGGTGATCAGAAGCAAAAAGAGCTCGTGCATGAATCCATGACACATGGTGACATTCTTCAGGAAGACTTCATTGACTCCTACTACAACCTCACAACCAAGCTTATCATGGGATTTAAATGGGCCTCCAACTTCTGCACCAACAGCCACTTCGTGATGTCAACGGACGATGACGTTATGATCGACATAACCACTCTCGTCGATGACCTCGCGAAGATACCCGAAACACAACGCACTAATTTCGCTCTTGGTCAACGGACAGAGGGCGTCTCACCATACAGAAACCCAAAGTACAAATGGTACACACCGATTGAGATGTGGCCATCGGATGAGTATCCGGTTTATCCTCAAGGACACGGGTACATCATATCGCAAGATGTCAGTCACAGAGCTTACCAAGCCGCATTGGAAGCGCCTATACCATTGCCTTGGGATGATGTGTATTTTGGTATACTTCTTGAAAAGCTTGGTGTTACTCTGGTGGACAGAAAGCAGTGGTTTTTGGAACGGCACGGAAAAGATGATTTAAGTAAAAGATCCAATGTAGCTCCGGAATTTGACTATTTGAAGATAGAGATGTCTATTAATGATATGGATAAAGTTTGGGAAGCGATTGAAAATGGAGGTCGGACTAATTAGATCAGCGAGCAACCACTGTTCATCTGTGCTAATAGCAAGATAATAGTGCTAATTAGTGAAAACAATCTCCTTTATCATCTGCTCAGGAATTAAATTGACGTTTGGTGTAATCTAAAATACGTTTTCTAATTTCCTCTTTTTTCTCTCATCTTCTTCTTCATCCTATTTTTTCTTCTTTTTTTCTTTTCTTAATCCACTATTTTGTTCTTTTGTTTCCTGTTTCTTTTAACATAGAATTATGCCATTATTATTGAGCTGTAAAATGAAAGATAAGAGAAAGATCTGTAGTAAACCGTAATTCTTTAAGTGCATTTTTTTTTTCTTAAAATACGATAAAAAATTCAGGCGCGTATCCAGGATTTCACACCCGGAGGTATAATTATACGATGATATTTTGGCGACCCTGTCCACTTGTCAAAAGATGATGCACCCAACATGGCAAACATAGGCCCCTTCTAAAAAAAAAAAATTCTTACCTTATTTTAATTTGCTTTAATATATTGGAAATTGTGTCATTTTGTGTCAATATGACACCCCATAAAATTTAAGATCAATTTGGCACCCCTTACGTCAATTATTAATTTGAAGGTTCATAGCAGTCATGTCTCTTTTACCAAATCTATCAATGAGAGTAACTCTTCTTCCTCCAAGAGTAAATACAGATTTTAGCGATAAGTTCTTTACTTCGAGGCGTATGATTTGAACTTGTAGGCCTAAATGATGAAATAAAAATGATAACGCTTACTTTCTTTGTTTGAGTCTATTTGAAGTGTCATTGGAATGAAGAAGAACGTACAATAAGCAATAGTTACACAAACTGAGAGTAAGTAAACAGCGACAAGAGAGAAGATTAATAAAAAGTTTGTCGGGGAAAAAGCAATAAGATAGCTGTAATGGATTTGATATTACGAAGTTTAATGATGCCAAAATGTGTTTGATTGAATGAGAGAATAGAATCATATGGAAGACAATTAAGGGAGGGGGTGAACTTACGCAAGAAATCTAAAATGAAAAGGAATATATGTCTTCACTTAGGAAAATCATAGAAAGAGCACAAAGCAGCAAAAGCAAATAAATAAATAAAGGATTACATGTTAGAACGGAAAGTTGAAGGAAAGACAAAAGAAGAAAGTTAATGTTGAAAGTTGAAGTTTTAAGATTAACGCTTAAAGCAGTGTGCATGAAAACATTCACCCTTCTGTGCGAATCGTTTCATTGTTCCTAATTCGTCATGTATTATACATATACCATTCACCAAGTTTTCTAACCATTTGGTGTCAATTTATTAATGAAATAATAATTGGTGAACGTATATCTCCGAAAATATAAGGTTCCGATTTTTCTTGGACACAATTTATATATGGTCTAATTTCCGATAAAGTTTTGATAAACAATATTTTGCTTAAAAGAGTTAACCCTATTAAAAATATGCATTTTCCACTTTCAAGTTATTTTCCGTCCCAAAATGACTGGAGTTTATATTTAGTTTTTCCAATTTGCTTTTAAACGCAAACTAAAACATAATTTGATAAAATAATGCATGGCCGTCATCAGTAAAAGCTTTATGGGGTCTTAATCATTCTGTTCTTGGTATCAATATTAATTTATATCACTCTTTTTTTTTTCTTCTTTCATTCCTTCTTTTCTTTTTTCTTTTTTTTTTTTAAAGCCTAAATTAGTTGATTAATGTATTAGGATTGTATTTATTAATTTTTATTTCATGATGGTGCCAACTCATTTAAACTATTTCCTGTCTTCTATTTGGCTTTCTCCGCAATAATTACATGTTCTAAATTTCAGTATTATAATTAATGCTCATTTTTCTCTTTGTGAATGTATGTTATTTCATTTGTTCTGAACATGATAGACCCTATATGAATACAATTTTATGGAAAATAATTGAATTGAACTGAATGTCAGATATTGATATAAAGACGCGCACTTCGTCTTTTTTCATTATTTGTTTTTAATTTTTCATTTAATAATGTATCAAAATTTTTAATTGTTCCAATGAATTTGTCTTCAAATAAAATATTAAAATAGCATAACAAAAAGCGTAGGCCTGGTAAGTGACGTCTATATATTTGACACATTTTGACAAGAGGGAAACAACGAACTATACAAAACGCGAAAACTCCGAGGCATATAATTTTTCAATACGAGTACTATAATAATTAAAGTGGGCAAACAAACGTTTCAACAAAACTCGGGGGGGGGGAGGGGGTTGAGAGAGAGAGACAGAGAGAGAGAGACCGAGAGACAGAGAGAGACAGAGACAAAAACTGGGATTGAGGAGGGACAGAGAGAGAGAGATAAAATGTGATGCGTCACGTCGAAAGGAGAGACTATTCGCAATTTTTGAAATCCATTTTATTTGATATTATTGATCCCTGATTCATTGCCGAATTTGATATATAACCCGACTGTAAAGAGTAAATAGAAGTGGAAGATATTAGCCTCTGAACGCGAGGAGAATTGTGCTCTTGGAAATCAAAATCAAGAGAAAAACGTCTGCGAAGTTTGACTTCCTTTGTACCCCGCCGCCAGAAAAATAAGAACACTCTGTCACCGCTGTACTCACCGAAATGCCCTAGCAACCACTTGTTACAAAGGTGAAACGATTGACCAATGAGGAGCCTGCATTCAGGTATACAGAGAACAATACTCGTCCGTCACGCTATGATCGGGCAAGCGCATAACGGCGATGTTCATCTTCTCAAAAAAAGAAGCTGAATTTGGTTAGTTGTTTTATATCTTCGTAATGAAACGTCATGCTCTTTCTAATTGTTTAAGAAAAAGTCGCGCTCTTTTAAGAAAAGTGTTTCCTTGGCACTAAATTAGTTAGAAACAAACTATTTTAAAACCTTTTTTGGGGTTTTATTCCGATGTGTGCGTGCGTTCTTTGAATGTCAATCGCGTACTCTTACTCATAATAAAGCGAGTCATTTTGATCTGAACTTGTTGGAAATTTTAAACTAATAATGGTCTATAGACTAAATTATTCTTGTACAGGGGCTTATGCATTTTGTTTATATTCTTTGAATAAGTATATGATAGAGATATGCCCTCCAAAATGTTTTAATAAATTATTTGCGCCTCACGAATGTATTTAGAATTTCTCTGATCACCGTTTTATGAGTGGCTAGGTTAGCTTAAGACAATGAAATAAAAACGTAATGATTTGCTCGATCTCGTCTTTTATTGATCAAACTTGTTACCAGTTTTTTTTTAATTTTAGAAATGAATTATTTTAAGAGTAAATCGTATTTTGTTTCGTCGTGTTTAGTAAAACGCTACTTTCTTAAACACATTACTTTGTAAAAAAAACTGCAGAAATTTGCTAGTGCTATGGGTGCTATCTCACCTCGCGGAGACGTCTCCGCGACGTCTCAACAACTCGTCTCAAACTTGTTTCTAAGCCGTCTTAAAGTTGTTTCAAAGTAGTTCCCAAAAAGTGAGATACCAGCCGCAGTTATAAACTAGATTGATTTGCCACTCCCCCCCCCCTTAGCTCATTGGTTTCCACATAATGCAATATCAACCAATTTTAAAACCATATTTTTTTTCAATTTTAAATTAGCATCTCTTACGCGTCTTAAGACTTTAACCTAAATACTTGTATCAGAAAGTATAATGATCACGTCACCTCTTTTGTGTGCTCTATGTTTCCCTGATGGAACCAAATTTGTTTATAGGAGGTTTTAATTTCCCATCAGGACAACAGATATCGCGGCCCCTAAAATAAAATGCTGAAATTAACATTCATTTGGATCCAGATAGCTAAGTCAAGCAATAAGTAGCTTTTCCCCACATAACCCCCCCCCCACCCGATTGTTAGATTTGACATTCGTTTGCGTGCTCCGCTATCCGGATGAAACAGCTTTATTCACAGCAGGTTGTGTGGCATCGCACAGCTGAGTGTAGCTAAGAGAGTTTAGTTCGCTATTCGCTCACAAAAACGAAACAAAAAGCAATAGAAATCACACAACACATGACCGTGAACGTCCAACAAACAAAAGCCATGCGTTGCTAAGGGCGGAGCTAAACGGAGAGGGGAAATGAGCGTGGACGTGCGCTTGTATGTCCGGAAAAAAAAAATTATGACCGAAAAAAACACTCGCCGAAAAACTGCTTTTTTACCACTTTCCCGTTATCATTTTCACTCATTTTTACAGAGCAAAGATGAAGCATGGTAGAACCAGAAAATAATAAAAAAAATTTCTTCCAAAATTTTGAGTTTTTTATTAGTTTGTCGATTTACTCGGATCTTTGATCTCCGACTTCTCTCTCATTTCGACAAGACGTATCACAAATACTAGACGGATGATGGGCCTACTCCATTTCAACCATGCCATTGGAAAGGATTTACAAGCCCTGTCTTTGTAGTTTTTGAGCTAAAAATGTTAGAAAATATTGGGGAGAACAAATATTGATGATGATAAGAAGTATTCAACATTTTTTTTTAAAATTATTTATTTATTAATTTATTTTTTATTAATTTATTTTATTCTTATTTATTTATTTACCGGTATTTATTTATTTTTTTTTTTTTTTGGGAGCTTGGATAAAAAAAAAAAAAGGCTCAATTTGTGTCCCGACCATGTAATACACTCTATGGCCGACAACCCACCACTTTCTCCATTTCTGTGACACCAACCCCCCCCCCAAAAAAAAAAAAAAAAAAAAAAATCCTAAGATTAACCGCAGAGGGCGTTATAATCAAAACAATTTTAGAAGCGGTCTTTTCAAAACAGTATGAACTTGGATTTCGGAGACGTATTTGCTGTCATAATTGTTTTAAAGTCGACTGTCCACATTCATAGTGGAGAAAAGGTTACGAGGAGAAATGTCTGCCCTGTTTGCTAATGAAAAGAACAAGTAAGTAACTCAGACTTAGTAGATCTAGCCTAGTATTGTTGTAGATGAGAAAAGTCTAACTTTTTGTGTTGCCCCATATGTAGAAATTGATGTCATGTCTGTATGATGGATTTATTTACCTTGATTTACCTTGATGATGGGCATAAATAGGTACCCCCACAAACGCAAAATGGCGCTCTTGCGCACACCTGCAAATAGGTACACAAAAATTGGTATCTCGAGAACAAAAGACACTTCCGATATCGCCTGGGAAGAGCGAATGCAGCGCCTTGCCTTTGGTTTTCGTGAGTTTTTTTTTATTTTGTAATTGCCCCAGAATTATTGATTAGTCTAACGTTATATATATAAGTCATGTCTATGAGTGTAACGAACGGAAAAAGTCATTATCAACTTCCTAAACCCAGAAATTTTCCCCTGAAAATGTTACAAAGTGCTAGTACTTATTTTGAGGCATTGTTATCGAAACTTACCTTGTTTTTTCCCCTATATTTCGAGTAGCAACAAATGTCGTTAAATCAGAGTCTTTGGCATTTTATGGCTGTTCGTTTATGTGTCTATCCATACGTCCTTGATATATCTTCCCATATAAACAAACAATTAGATTTAGAGGCACAGAAATGGCTTGTCAAAGTAACAGTCAAACGGACGTCCTCCTTTGATTTTTCCGTGAATTTCTCTCGTTTTCCGCGCGTGTCGGCATGTCCTGTGCCTGCTGTACAGAAGCCCTGTTGTAAGGGCTCACCATGGTGCGTGCACGCATGACGCACACATGATGATCGTTTGGACTATCGATAGCTCATGCAGAGACACATATAGCTGCAAACCAACATCAGTCAGTACTGAAAAGTGGCTGTCTGTCACCCTCTTTGTTACTGAGGAAACTTCTCAATAATAATTAGCGAAACCAGCTTTAAACCTACCTCAAAATAAATTAAGATAATCTTTAGTCTCATTACAATATAATTCTTCAATTAGATATTTATAATTTTGTTTAGTAGAATTTTTAGACCCTTTTTTGGATATGCCACTTGACTTGGCTGGAGTTGCTCAAGACACTTTTCTGCATTGACTTTCCATTGGATGAAAACTGCTGCAGTATGGTACTTCCCAGTGCAAGGTCAATTATGAATTGACCATGCATAAGTGTAAGTGATGCAGAGCCAGCTTTCTCATTGAAATTTTCAACACGGTAAGTGAGCTGTTTTAGCTGTTTTTTTTTTTTGTGCTTTCTGAAATTTTAAAGTGAGTTTTAAGTTATGTACATGCTAAATGAAACATTAAACTTTTTTTTAATGTATGATTTGTGACTGTCAGAGCATTTTTGCTTTTTATCTGGGAGTACCTAGCATAAAGTATTATAGCATTAACACACGCCCGAGCGTGCGTTAGCGGTGAATGCAGTGCACCGCGAGATAGCTTTGGATAGGGGTCGCGCTGCAACGAGCCGCAGGCGAGTGCAGCTGCGCCCCATCCGAAGCATCGAGCGATCACTGCATTTACGTTTAATCGCACAATACAGGGAAGTGTGTTAACGCTTTTATAAAATTGCGACATTGCTCTAGTAGATCTTGAGTTACTTACCAAAAAAATTCCAAGGGATTATCCCTTGGAATTTTTGGTAAGTAGCTCAAGATCTACATCACGATCGTCATCCAAGAAAGTAAACAAAACACGGAAAAGACCCGGATGTATGTGTTATCACTTTTTTTGCGCCGCAAAATGCACGGTGGTGCATTGCACCGAAAATTCAGCATGCACACGTGACGCGTTTTGACCAACCACGATGCGTAAAATCACAGAGCTATTTTATAAAGAGACTTATTTCCCCCTCTGCATCCTCATTTAACTTGTCTTCATGTGTTGGCAGCGATGTTATTGTGTGAGCGTAGGTTTGGACGTGTTATGAGAATTCTGTGTCTGGGTCAAAACAGTTGTAACTGTTAGACCTAACTTAGATCTATTTGGTTTTCCAGGCTTTTTCTAGGTTTGATTTGAATACGTTTATAGTGTTAGTATTTACAACGCTTGAAGGTAAATTATTCCAGAGGTTGACCACTCGCTGGGAGAAGTCCCTTTGCCTGAGTGTTGAGTGGGCTCTTTTCTTGGTGTCTGGTGATCTTTCGGGAGTGTCCTCTTGTCCGAGATTGAGTGTCTAGTTGAAAGAAGTCTGCACAATCCAATTCATCAATGCCTTGAATGATCTTGACAGTTTGGATCATATCTGAGCACTCTATTCCTCCTATATGAAAGAGTCGCACTGAGAGAGATTCGTCGCTACCAGAAGAGCACCGAACTTCTAATCCGAAAGCTACCCTTTCAATTTCTGCTAGTTTCAATTTCTGCAGTCGTTCCATGTAGCTCAAGGTCTTAAGGTTGGGAATCAGTTATGTTGCTCTATGTTAGATCCTTTCCAGTTTTATAATGTCTTTCTTCAGATATGGATGCCAAACACTACTGCAATATTCTAGCGGTGGACGTATGATTGACTGGTAAAGTTGAACCAATCCTCTTTCATCTAGGTTTGAGAAAGTCCTTTTGATCAGCCCTAACAGGCCATTTGCTTTAGCACAGACTTTGATAACATGCTTAAAAAACTGTAAGTTGCTGTCAAACGTAACTCCAAGATCTTTTTCCTCAGTCACTTTTAGAATTGTTGACAAATCATCTTGTTCCAAATGATAATTCAGGCCTGGATTTCTCCTTCCAATAGACATAACTTTGCATGGAGGTACCTTAGTCCACTCACTTTGTTTTCAACTGCCAAAAAGTCAAATAATTGAATGTTTTTATCAAATATTATTCTCATTATCAAATGTTTAATATTCCAAAGAACATTTATAAAGAAAACTATGATGGAAACATTTGGCGAATGGGCAAGCGCCAAGCCGAGTTGATTCTGTGACCGTGTCAATTTTGCTTTGCCTTTGGCCTTTGCTTGGCAAAAAAGTTACTGAACGTTACATTAGTCCACACACATGTCTATTGAATCTACAGTAAATGAATGTAAATTTTCATATCCTGTCTAAATCAAGTTTAATTTTGATGATTTCATGAAATCATAAAAATACAAGTGACTTGTTAGAGTCTAGATCTAGATCTAACCACACATCGAAATGTCTACAAGTTCTTTCGTACAGAGCTGGAGGAAAATACATTTTGATTGTTGGGCGCTCCGAATAGCTATCGCATGAAGCTCCGCCTCCTGGTTGTGATGACTGAAGTGCGTTGACCGTAACTGAACAACGCGATTCAGCTGTTCCCGAAAGACCACTTTTATCGTGCGTGCTGTCAATCATAACCAAAGTGGACCCATTTCGCAAGAAAAACTGCATAACTCGACTTCACAAAACGTGCAGCGGAAAGCCACCCTTTCAATACTTTTTAGAATAAAGAAGAGAAATACAAATAGAAACTTCAACAAATCCACTGTCGGACTCTGCCCGACAGCTGAAAACGTATGAAAAAATGAGGACTTACCAAAAAAATAAATGACGAGTCTTAATTTTATTGTGACTATTGTTCATTGGAAGGCATAATAGTAGTGTATTTCATATGCTAACGTGATCATTCGAGCGTCGTGCATATTTGTGGAGTAAAAATTTCAACGAGAACCAATGATTTTTCTTCAAAGTTTTTGTGATATCTGAAATAAGCTTTTCGTTCCTCGCACATACCGTATCGCATCACGCGTATTATATTTGAGGGTGCGTTGACTAATGTACTGCATGGATTAAGGTACCTCTACCATACAGTTAGTATCAAACGTTAAGATGTCTAAGTCACTAAGTAAGAAGAGACGGATTCGACAATTCAATTTGTTCTTTAAACTAAAGTTATATAGAAAATGCAAATGTGACCATGCTTCCTTGTCAATACGTTTACGTCGATAGGCCTAGGCCAGCCTATGATAGGCTATGTCATTGTCATGTCAGTAGTATGTTTATGTGGGTGGCTAGCCCCGGGATTCGTGGCAGCGTCCTGAGTGAAACCCCTCAAAATTGTGAGAGTTCGATTTGGAATGGTTAAAAAGACCACTAAGAATGGGTAAAATATAGCAAAAATATATTTCATGTAATGTCACTTACCTAAAGAGACCCTTCGCAAATCAGATCTTCCTGAAAAGTGTGTGTATTAGAAGATTATTTTCCAGTCCATTTCAGAGTTTCGTCGGAGCGCCGTCAAAATACTAGCGTGTAGATCTTAGAGCATATAGCTGCTGCCGATGTCGCGCATGTGTGTTGCAAACTAAACAGCGAGAATCAATTCTGATGCCATTCTTTTGCTAGTATAATGGTCATCATGAAGAATGAAGATAGTCATGCACCTCGTACTGTAAGTACATAAACTAATAAACCAAGTAGTTGTGCCAATGTTTAATTCCATTATTTTGAAATTTTAGCCTGGAAAAGTGAAGGCACAACATGTTTTTGCAGCCCGTACACTTCGTGCACAGGCTGCTGCAGTAAGTGGGTGGCAGGTTTTGCATTCTTGGTCCATGCCCATGGCATTGGTTTTTCCCCATTGTTTTCCTACTTTTTGCAATAGGTATCGACTCTAAATTGAAGCCCTCCCTATATTTATATGTACAGTGTAGTTACATTTATCAGTGAATAGCTTTTAAATAAATCTAATTTCATTATCATGAAAAAAAAAAAAGATAAAGATTTCCAGAGGACTAAAAAAGGGTGTCTGGAAGTGAGCACCCAGTGAAAGCAGATTTTCTCATTCATTTTTAAATTTATTTTTATGCAGGTCTGAGAACCCCTTCTATGATGTCCCAGAGCCGAGAGCATTTTACCACCCAACATTACCAAAGAAACTTACAAAGAAAGCACAAGGAGTGAGTATTTCCTGCAATTAATTTAATTTGATGTTGTAACATGCAACATATTTTCAAATATACATTATTGTTCTTCTGTTTTTTCTTTCATTGGGCATAATGTTTGTAAAAAAGTAAAAGCAATTTATCAATTAGAAAAATAATATTCACATGTAAGGAGCATTTGGTTTTTGAAAATGAACTATTTACAGGGATACTAGTTTTCTGTTCCTGTCATAAATGTATCTGTTCCCTGTTTTGTAGCCTTCATGTTGTATGGAACATCTAAAGATCAATGATGTTTGCATAGCTTTCAGGCTAATTGAGTAAATCCAACTGATACTTATGTTATTTATCTGAGAATGTCACTTTGTATGACTGAAGTCATTTTTTGCTTTTCAACAGATTTCTTTAAGTCCAGAGAGATTGAAGTCTCATCTCAGAACAAGTGTAGATCAGCAGCATGTGAAAGGAAAGGAGTTGAGCCCTGGAGAGAAAGGGTTCCTGTCTGGATCAAACACCATGCTTGCAAAGGAACTACCCACCCATGACACCCCAAGTCCTGGGTAAGTCTAATTAAGTAGAATGAGGTACATGCTTACTGTACAGCTTTACATGTACAATCTAGGGGATACATACATCATACAACTGTCTTTTATATATCGCAACATCGAATTGATCATTGCTCAAAGCGCTTTACAAAGAAAAACATAGTTAACATAAAATAATACATGGAGCCTATGAGGGGTAATTACAAAAGAAAAGTTGAAAATTTAAGTTCATCCATTGAAAATATATGTTTTTAATTTTTTCTTCAATACTACTACAGAGAGGAAGGTACAGAGGTCGAAAGGGACATTGTTCCAAATCTTGGGGCAATAATAAGTGAAACTATACTCCCCTGATTTTGAATTCATACAAAGTATTTGGAGAAGTGTGGGGTCATTAGAAGAGTGGAGGTGGTACTAGGTGTACAGAGGAGAACAGAAAGATATGTTGGTTAACAATTATTCAGACATTGGTAGACAATTAGGGATAGAGTAATGAACATAGATCCCCCAATATGCAGTGTATTTCAAACATCACATCAGGTCTACCAGTGTCCGTGCAGGTACCCCACACCCTAGGGAATACTAGGGTAATGCACATGGACAAACCTGTGCAGAATCCTGGCACAACAGTATGTTGATTTGTTTACAAAATGAATGCAGGTACATCTTTTTCTACAGAGAGATAGAGAATGTGACTTGTGTATTTGTCATATGTCTTTTCAAAAGTGGAAACCCTTCTAAAAGCAGATTATGATTATGTTGGTAACCTGCAGTTTACCTTGAAATTTTTCTCAAAGAGGAGAAGGGGCAATTCAACTTTAAATCATTCTTATATTGCTATTTTTTTGGAATGAATGTTCTTATTGAACTTTTTATACCTTGGCATCTTATTTGTAGATATATACCCTTATCCACATTGTAGCTGTTGTTGTTTTTTTTTATTTTGACAGTGTAATAACATTAATTTCTTCTACAATGTAACAAATTCATTATTGATATCTAAACTTGAAGTTTCCTTTCTGGTGTAGACCTGCAGACACGTCTTCTAAGTTTGATGAGTCTTGGCCAGCAAGTGAACGCCCATCAACAATTGAAAGCCCGGGTGATGTTCAGAATGTCTCTTCTACATCAGCTGCTACAAGCCATGGCACAGGGTCAAGATCATCTCCAGCTTTACATGGTAAGAGACTACTGGCTAAGCAAGAATCCACAAGCATTACAAGATAAATAATCATTGGAACCTCTAAACTGGCAACACAAAGTACCATGTGTAGCTGCTATTTTCATGTGCAAATTGGCACTTTTTAATATGCAATTCAGATTGGAATGATGATGTATAAAGGAAATAAATGTATCAAAAAAGCTAACCCACCCATGAGTACTCATTAAAATAGCTAACTAATTGGTATTCATAAAAGATCAATGATATCTATCGTATGAAAAAAAGAAGGAGGCAATGAAGATATTCATCAAAAGTTTGTTATTTTTTTTTCAATTCAAAATTCAATTCAAATTTTATTCCATAAATGCAAAATGAATACATTTAGGAAAACATTCATCAGATACAAAATAATGAAATTACAGGTATCGACAATTAATAAAATAACAATAATTGCATATGTGGAGGGGGAAATAAAAAGTCACATGTGACTTGTCATGGACTTCCCCCCCATACATAACAATAAAGATACAAACAAATACATGTTCATACAAAATACAAACTTAAATAAAGTACAGATACGGGTGGTACCAGGGGGAAGGGAGGGGGAGGGAAGGGGGGCTTAAGAAAGGGGGAACAACAATTACATCTATTTATATGTGAATAGCGGGTTTTCAATCAGGAATAGTCTTAATTTGGCCTTAAATTAAAACAATGAAGAAGAATTTTTGATGTGTGGCGGCAGGGAATTCCAAAGCAATGGCCCAATAAATGGTATTGCTCTTTGTGAGAATGCAGTTTTAACCAAAGGTAAGCGATAATCATTTGAAATTCTAGTGGTATAAGAGTGAACGGAGGAATTTAGAAGAAACATTTCATTGAAGACAGGTGGGAGAATCTTGTGTTTAAACAGGAACATAAATTCACCAAGCTGCAAAGTATACATGGCTGTGTGTTATAAGTTCGCCCCCTTTTGCCAATTTGACTACAAACAGAACGTTTTTCACTTCAAAGACCTGTATCTCGAAAAGTATACACCCTACTATATCAAAACTATACATTTTCTGAAAGGAAATTCATCAAGGAATCTAAATCTTCATTGAAAAATTATACCAGGTGCAAGATAAAAAAGTTATTCTGAAAAATTTCAGGAAATTTTGATTTTTTTAAATAAAATTTTCATTTTTTATCATCAAGTTATCTATTATCAGCAAAATAGTAATGATATTATATTATTGTGATAGAGAATATTCCGACCTTTCAAATGAGGTATAATTCATTATGGTTTACAATTTTAAATTGAAAAATATAAAGATCTGAAATTTAGCCCCGAAAATATAGACTTTTTCAAATTCATGAGGGGGTTGAGTCCTGCCAAGTGCTGTTGCACCATCAAACATATTTTTTAAGTGATATGATGGTATAAAGCAGTTTATAAGCTTCAATTTGGTGCAAAGTTTACAAAAATAGGCTAAAATTTGGCAGAGATATTGCAGTTTCCCCAATGGTACTGCAATATCTCTCATTCCTAATGACTTTGTACAGGAGGCATTGCATTTTTAGGTCAAATAATGATTGTTGGGTCTTCCTGGGAACTATTGTGACATCAAACCTATTGTTCAGTGATTTTATGGTATAAAGCAGTTTATAAGCTTCAGTTTGGTACCAAATTTACAGTCATAAGCCAAAATTTGGCAGAGAAATTCAAGTTTTCCCCAAATCAACCACAAAATGTAAAATTTCCCATTGACTTTGTACAGGTGGCGCCGCTTCTGGCGGCGCCGCTTCCGGCACCACCCCTACTGTCCTCAATTCAAACCATTGTAACTCCACCAGAACGTGACCTAGAACAATGAAACTTCACAGGGAGCTAGCACAGTAATATAGCTTTAAAATGAGATCAAATGTTGTTAAATAAAACTTTCTACTTTGGAAAATATGAACAAATTCAATGTTGAAAAATAGCAAAAAAGCGTAATCAGCACCACCCTTTTTGGGTGCGAGTTCATAACACATGACCACATAGAATTGACATTTAAAATATTTAACTGCTTAAAGATAGGAGCTGTATGGGGCAAGATAAGAGATTTAGTTACAAACGAAGAGCTCTTCTTTTGTAATAAAAACAATCTATTCATTAAAAACAACCTGAGCAATTACCCCATACAAACATTTGCATAAGAGAGGTATGGGAGGAGCAGTGTATTGTAAAGATTCTTCTTCAATATACGTAAAGAAATATTTATGTACAACACGTATAATAACTGATTCGCACTTGAGATCTTAGAAGAGATATAATTTACATGAATTTTCCAGTTCAATCGTTCATCGATATGTACTCCCAAAAACTTGTTGAACAACACGGGATAAATTATAGAATTAAATTGAATCTGTAACTCATCAGAGTTAAATTGAATATTTCTGTTTTTAAATACATATAATTGTTTTACCCATATTCACCTTTAATTGTTAGCATTAAACCAAGAAGAAACTTTCCAAGTTCTTCTTTTAAGTAAATTCAGGTCATGAACAGATCTACCAGACAGAAAACATTTTGTATCATCTGCAAACAAAATAAATGTTAATATATTTGAGACATTTGAAGGTCATTATGAATATTAAAAAACAATAGAGGGCCCAGAATGCTGCCCTGTGGATTCCAATGTTAATATTAGTAATGAGAAGAATGATGATCAATACAAACAATTGTTTCCTGTATTCAAATAATTTCTAAACCATTCAAGAGGAGTACCTCGCAATACCGTAAAATTAGAGTTTTTGTAACAAAAAATGAATGATTTACAATCGAAGCTTTCGATAGGTCAAGAAAAATTTCCAACTGAAACCAATTTCTTTTCTATTGCACGGGATACATAATTCATGAATTCAATTAAAGCCATCGAAGTTGAATGATTTTTCCTATCCAAATTACTCTAGAGTACAGAATATCATTTTTATCAATATAATCAATGAGGCGTTTATAAACAAGTTTTTCTAAGTTTTGGAAAAGACTGGCAAGATAGATATAGGCCTATAGTTGTCTAAAAAACTCTTTTCCCCTACCTTTGTAAATAGGTATTACTTAGCAATTTTTAATTGATCAGGTATTTGTTCCAGTTATAAAGATTTGTTGAAGATATGACATATGTGATTTGCATATAAATATTAGTCTTCTTCACAAATGTTGGATCGATTTTCATACTCAGCACTTTTACCAGATTTCACTCCTAGCTTTGTTTATTATTTCTGTTTCAGTAACTGGTTTTAAGAAGAGAAGAGTTAGGAAAATTGCCTATCAAGAATTGTTGAAGGTTGTTCCTGAAGTAGTGTCAGAGTGATTAAAAGAGATTTCCCGATTGTACTGAGAATGAATCTATTAATGTTCTGACATATAGATTTGTTAGTTTATTTTTCATTTATCTTTTTCGATAAATTCAGGACTAGTTTTTGGTCGTTTTTGTTTTATAATTTCATACAAGTATCTTTTTTTCAGATCCAAGAACAGATTCCATGGGGAGAACATCAGACCACAGACCAGACAGTACTCTAGCCAGGTAAAGCGATACACTTAATTTTATCATGAATAATTTTTCTTGTCTATGTTCATTATGCAATAGTGAGCTTAAAGAAACCTGTCTCTTTTCTTTCAAAGAATTTACTCATTTTACTTAAAACCAAGTTCTATCCCTGTTATACATGGTTGTCTATAACTTGCAGAACACCCAAATAGTAAATGGAATTGGGTACTCATAAATACACATCTTAATAAATGGAACTCATCATCAGTGTCCATAATAAAAATACAAGATCCTAAGGCATTCAAGATCAGCTACAACAGCAGTTGAGTCCTACTAATCCAGATCTAGATTCAGATGTTAACCTAAAATTTGTTCATGTTGATTTGTGTGTAATTTCTATCATACTGTATAAGTGGTTATTTTTGCGGTGACTTTATTTTCTCGAATTTCGCAAGTCGGTCATCGCGAAAATTTCCACTTCAGTACAAGGCTATTTATAGTAATGAAGTCATCACCAAAATCGTGGAATTTTGCTCTCGCGAATTTCCCCAACTAGTCCAAAATCACGAAAATATCTGGACGTGAAAATATTGGCCTATACAGTATATTATGAAGCGCATTATAAATAATAGTATTATCATTATTATCATTATTATAATTATATAAAAGCTCATAGACAAGTTTTGTTTCAATGCCTCTCAGACTATGGAGGGTTTGGCCTTGCTACAAGCTACCGCTGGTATTGACTTCATATTTTGTTTTCTCTCTCTCTCATTTTCAAAGGCTCATAGACAGGTTCCGCTTCAGTGCCCCCCAGAGCAGGGAAGAGCGGGCGCAGCAGCCATCAACCTGTAGCAAGGACTTCTGGTGGCTCACCTCTTCATCTTCATCTCCCCCGCATCCTTCCCAGGAACTGTCTTCATCCTCCATCTCCCGCCACTCACCTATTGAGACCACACCCATCCGGGGAACTGGTCCTGTTGGTGGGTTGAGAGGGGTAGAAAGGCCTACAAGGGGTACAAGTGGTGGAAGGGGGCGAGGAAGAGGTGCATCAAGGTTACCATCCTGGTCTGGGGTTTCTAGGAGTGGGGTCTCATCTCTCAGTGAGAGCAAGAGAGTTAGTGGTGTCTCTACACTTTCCTCATCCTCCAGCAGTGTAAGTTTGATTAGTAATAATATCCCATCAAACCTAGATAGTAGATTAAAATGAGGCCTTTTCTGGCATACATGGTCTTTTTAATTTATATAGGTGGTTGCTAAAAGTGATTTTATTTTATAAGAAAAGGAACAAATCGTTTTCTACTCATGGCTATGATTAGAAAGGAATTTTGAGAAAGATTCTGAATACTGCACATGATTCACTCTCAAATTTGTATTTTAAGGTATCATTTGCATGTCATAGAAACAATTACATCTGTTTGAAATTCATAAGCAAGTTTTATAACTGTATACATTCTCTGACATAACTCTGCTACTGTTAATATTTTATGTTTTTAGGTCTGTTTGGGTACTTTGTTAAATGCCAAGTCAATAGGATGTATAGTGTATATATATATATATATATAATTGCTCTACACATGTGCATCTAACATGTGTATTTGGTAAAATACTTAATTTTGTTTATTTTATTTTTTTATTAGTCAATAAAGAGGCCTTCATCCAGTTCTGACAAGGAGACAGAAGAGATTCAGAGAAGAGCTGAAAAGCTGCTTGAAATAAGGTAGGATGTCTTTGCTCAAACAAAGGAATATGTGGCCATGCAAAGTAGAATTAATGGTTTTCAATTTTGTTGTCAGTGTTTTCTGAAACCGGTTTTCCGGTAATTGATTTGGAGGCTAGCTACAATTAATTTTTAGAATTTTAATATTGAATTTCTCAGTTGAGCAACTTTATATGTTGTAATGATATTTGTAATGGTTTTAAACAGTTCAAATGTAATATTTGATTGATGCGACATTCCTTTTTTCATCAATATATTTGATACTCTAGTCTAATGACTCAATTATTTTTGAGGGATTTTTTTTGGGGTACCTTATCATCATATACACTTTATTTTGGAGGCAATATGTTCTGCATAATAAATTTACATTTTGTTATTATCATTGTTTGTGACATCAGCAAAGTGCCTATTCTGAGTGAGGGAAGAATGAATTCAAATGGCTTGGGATCGTTCTCTACCAGTTCCAAATCACAAATAACACTACAGTACATCCTCTTTGATTGATTAAATAATTATCTCTTGTGTTTGTTTTTGTTATTTTAACATCAGTGAAGGGACTATTCTGAGTGAGCCAGCAGTGAGTTCAGATGGCATAGGATCATTCTCTACCAGTTCACCCATCACAGATGATACCACAACCCCAAGGGACCATGAGGGTTATGCATCAAGACTTCATGGTAAGACAAAACTTGAGGGCTGTAAGCCCTTCAATCACTCTACTTACATGTATACCTTAGCCTTTGGATATTTGATTCATATTTAGTATACACTCGGCCTGATTATTTTTGCTGTTGCATCATCTTTTTACATTTAACAATGTCTTTTTTTTAATGAAGTTTGAAATTTTTGCTCGTGAAAGTTTATGTTTGATAATATATATATATATATAAATATATTGAAACCAATTTGTTGAATAATGCACAGAAAATCAGGGGTAAAAAAGACTAGCCTTGATATAAGCGATTTGGAAATTATGTTTCATTTGGAAAACAGGAACCTTTAATTTTCTGTTTAAAAAAAATGTAGCAAGATACTATCTAGGTGAGGAGACTCCATCTTATCTTCTACTCTGACAATGCCATCAAATTACGATTTGGGGAATAAGCTCATCTTTTGTTTCCACTCTCAGCTGTAATACCTGGAAAATGTCTACTTTCAAAACGTAATGATGCAGTACAATTATGTGTATGTATATATATTTTTTCTCTATTTTGTTTGTACAGATACTATGTAGCTTATAATGTAGACACTCAAAGGAATGCCCTCTGTATTTCCAGCTAACATCATTTTACAACCTCAAACTTCTGAGGACATTCTCCAGAATTTCTTTGACTATTTTTTTCCCCCAATCATATTCCACTTTCTCACTCAGAAAAGGAAAATCTGCCAAGACCCCCTCTATTTCCAGCAAATGTCAGTTACACGAGGCGCCCTCAAGGATCCGAGGACGACATTCTTCAGCAATGGCGAATGAGACGAAGGATGGAGCAGGCCAAAGAGGGGACACTTCAAAGGGTCTCGGGTGTGATGAAACATGGCCCACTCAGACCGGCTCAGGCAGAGAATATTGGGCCAAGGAAACATGGAACTGCTATTAATGTGAGTTTTTTAACTGTATTTAAGCACTGTCAATCAGTACTGCTTCAAGTATACCAAATTTGAGAAGAATATACTTTCATACAAAAAAAGCTTTTCCAAAGTTTCAAATGTTTGCATGTATTTTTAATGAAAATACTGATTTCTTCATTAAAATCCTGATGTTCTGCATTTAGAATACTGGTTGTCAGTCCAGGGGGGGGGGGGGGTGTCATTAATATTTCTTATCTGACAAGTTGTCAGATGTGACATCTTTACTTGATTTTGAGAAGCATTGTTACTATGTTAACTGTCAGATAAAACGGAACTTGTCGGATAAAACGTCCGACAAGTCCCATCTTGAAATGCTCCCCAGAAGTTTCATGTAGTTTCAAAGTTTGATTTTGTAATATTGTGTTCCTTATGTGTATTTCTATTATATTTATACTGTCGTATACTCTTTTTCATAGTAAAATGTTGTCTTGGTTTAGTTAATTTCTTAATGAAATGTGAGTTATGGTTACCCATTGATTTTAATTGTGAAAAGTGAATTGCAAGTGAAGAAGAAACTTCATGTCAGACATGAATGGAATAAATAAAAAATATTTACATTTCTTGTTGCAATTTTATTCATTTCATTATAATACTTGAAATTAGTATTATCACTGTAAACTCAGTTTCTGATGGTAGTTAACTGTAAAGTAAATATGGAACTCTCAGGTTGTTCTCAGAAATAGTTTTGTAATTCAAGCCACCTTACATGGATTTACAATTTAGAATCCTCTTCAACATCTTTATAATTTCTTTTACTTCTGTTAAATGTTCAGGTAGACGCAGACTCCAAGCTTGCAGACTTCCGACGCAGGTTGCAACAGCAGAAACTCCTGACAGAAGCAGGAGTGGCAAGCAACATGCAATCAGAGCCAGCAAGAGATGCAACCACAACTCACACTGGAACGGATCCTATCCCACAATCCATTGCTACACAGACAGGAAGAAGGGTGCCATATTGTGGTCTCCAGAGTGGTAACCAATCCCTTTCTTCTGATCAAACTACTTGTCTCCAGCAGGAAAGAACAATGAGAAATGATACCATGCAGGGTGGGGAGGAGGAACCGCAATTATGTCAGAGTGCATACCCGGTAGCAAGCCCAAATGTGAAGAGTGTCGGAGACCAAAGAGGACATGAGCCAGGAAGAGTACCTGATGTCACTCCTCATTTGCATATGTCATGTGATATTCTGCCCTGCGATGAAAGAGGTCCTCATACACACACAATTAGGGATGTGAAGGGTAAAGCAGAATATGTAGAACATGGGAGAATGCACTATCAGCAAACAGAGATGGACTATATTAGTGATGATAGTGATCATCATTTTGGAAGACAGCCATTTGTTGGTAAATCAAGTAATATGCCTACCAGAATCTCAGTGGTTCCTCGTAACAGCCAAAGAGCGTCTGGCATCCAAGAGGCACAGCATCATAAGGAGAAGAGACAAAAATATGAGCCTGAATTGAGGACAGATCAAGCTGAGCGACATTCTCATAGATATGAGAGGCGTCATACAGGTGATGATATCAGAGGAGAGAACAGGACACATCAACATGATGTGGCAGGAACAAATCCTGAAACAACATCTTCAAAAGAGTTTGTGGGGAAAGAACCAAGTAGTTCTAGAAGTGATGGGAGTCAGATCCTTGACGTTGAACAACAGACAGCTGCTGCAAAGGATACAGGGAGAGCTTATCAGCCTCAAGCATCAAGAACAAGAATAAAAACCCTGGAAGACCCCTCAGCTGCCACTGGCTCTAGTGGAATTGATGCAGGCCCTGTTGCTAGGCAAGAACTGGTAGCAGATGATGCAGATGATACAGAGAGAGCAAAACGTCAGTTAGATTTTGGCTCATCCTCTCCCATCAACAATGCAATTGGACAAGTAAGTTTGTCAAAATAACTCCATTGTTTTTTATTAATCAAAGCTTCTTTGTCTTAATGCAAGATGTATTATAAGCTAAATTGAGAAATTCTGTCTCTACACTATGTCCTGTATATATTTATGTCATTTTCTTTGTTTTATTACATTTACAAGGAAAGTTAGTCTTCCTAAAAAGATTATTTTCCAAAGTACTTTATTATTCAGGAAGCCCCTAAATTTATCAGGGGCTTCATTTGGGCTTCATTTTACTCAGTCAGGTTTAAGTGACTTTCTAAGATATTGCACTTCAGGACTCTTCTATGAAATGCACTTTTAAAAAATAAATCACATTGTTACATGTATGATTGAATTTGAGAATTTGAATTACATCCAAACTTTGGAATTTGATGTCCTCTTATCAGAGTTATTCGTTCCTCTTTATATCGGTGTTCAAGTAACTATGACATGTAGGACATAATAAATGAGGCAATGCACATCAACTTCTATCTGTTGAAGAGAATAATCTAGTTATGAACAAATTCCTCTTGTTGAATTGTTTTTGTGAGGAGCACCATTAATGAAACAACTGAAGTACATGTACATGTGTGTTACATGTATATTTACATGCACAACCTTATTGCAAATGATTTATGAACACTTCAAGAAATGTAGTTCAAACAATGCCATGTCATTATGAATGTGGTTTAGAGAGCAATCAATCTCTCAGTTATGAAATGTTGCAGAGTGTTTAAGTTCTCCACATTTTTCAAGAGGATTCAGTTTCGTATCAATGAATCTTTGTCCTTTGTTTCTCTGTCATGTTATAATAATTTATGTCTCCATATATTTCTCCTTCATGCTTTTAAACACTTCAAATTTCAGTTAAGTTGCGAATGGATTGTCATTGAAAGAAAATATCAAGTGTGATAGATTGCTTTTTTTTTGTATCCTATCTGTAGAAAGATTCATTTTCATTTTGATAGATCTCGTTTTCTATTCATCTTTTGTTCTATGTATATATTAAGATTTTCTTTATCTTTCCCCTTCATGCTACATAGGCCTACTATTCAGGGTAACTTGATTCACCAACACCTCATTTAGGTTCTTATTGCATTTTTACTTTCATTTTCTATCCATCTATTTTTATTTCCTTTTGCTGTTAATCAATCAGGTTATCTCTAACAGGATGTTCAGCTCTCCAGTAGGTCAAAAGTCAATTCCATCCAGTCAAAGGTCAACTCCTTCCACCATTAAGTCATCTGTGCTGAGTCAAGACACTTTGATGTTTACTCCACCTATAAGTGACAGTGTTATGTCTAGACGAAGAATGGCCACAGGTACAGGATAATGTTAAAATTAAATTTGTTGAAAGAAAGATGGGTTTGCGGTGATAGATGGAAGGTCATGGATGTCATGTTTTCAGCATTAATATATATCTCTCAAGATCAAAAGTATTTGATTAAGAAGAAATTGAGTCTGTCGTTATGAACAAACATTGACTTGTAAGTGATTTGATTTTGAAAGCCCCAATATTTTGAGCACTTAATTCTCCCTCTCAATTAAAAAAAGAAAAAGAAAAAGAAAAAGAAAAATCATACAAAGCAGACATAATTTAAGTTTACTTAAGTGGACAAAGTCATGGAATATTTGTAAATGTTTTAAGGTACTCTTCTTAGTTTTTACTTTTTAATCTATGTTGTGGCTGATATTTTTGTTTCCTTTTGCCATACTAATGGTATAGGTATCTTTATCAATTTGTTGCCTGTTTAAAAAGAAGTGTGCCACGAGACAAAAATGACCCTTTAACCATTAATATCAGGTGTTTTGTTGTTTCAAACAATCCTCTATGAAAAATGTGGTTATAAATTCAATTCAATAAACATGTACGTCACCCAATAATAATGAATACCATCACATACATCCCCTCCATGTAATTAGTCACTGAAGGAAAAACACATTTTTTTTCTTCTAAAAATATGTGTCTGTCAGTTGCAAAATCAATCTGGCCTGCTTCCTTAAAATGATGACAAATTGATCTCTTTTATTTTGAAAGTATTCTTGACATACCTGGTGTCCTTGTATGATTGTTCTATGCATATATATGCTAGCCCCTCTCTCTCTTTATCTCTCTATCTCTCTTCCTTTCTTGACCTTGTTCACATTCATTCTCTATCACAATGTCCATTTTCAACTCTTGAAATCACAACCTCTGTTAATTGCCTTCCATGATTAACCTCTTGACTCCTGTTCTTAAATTTTCACACTTTTCACACTTTTTTTCTGTTTATTATTTTCCTTCCAATTCATTACCTTCTTTTCAGTTTCTTTTCACTCTCTCTCATCACCTTCGATCTGGTTGCACTCTTCTCAGCTTTATAACTTTTCCCCCCACTTTTTTTGTATGGTTGTACAATTATCATTCACTTCATGATTCTTTCATTTAGATGACACCCCAGAGCCTGTTGATACTGTTGACTCCAGAGCTAGCTCTGATGGTGAGGAATTTAAGAATGATGAAATGCTTCAAGTTCTCCGCAATCAGAGAGAGGAATGCATCCGCCAGCTGAATCATCTTGATAACCTGCTCTCACAAACAAGTAAAGATTAACCCTTCAAACAACATCATTGTTTTTGTGCAGCTTTTATTGAAATGCATGATGGAGTACATGTGCATTTGATATTTGACATGTACATGTATGTTTACCCTTATTAAATGATGTCCAGAATTTGGCAATATACATCATTGATGAATTTACCTATTGTGTTTAAATCTCAGAGACAATTCTTTCATTGTACAACACAAATAAATATATAAACACATTGATATTTGTGGCACAATGATTACCCATGCCATGTTTTTTTTGTTTTTGGAGGGGGGGGGGGGAGGGGTGATCTAAAAAAATGTCTGCATGCAAATGCATTACCTCTGTCAGTAAAAAGGATGTAAGAATTGAAACGGAGGATGGGGATAAAACACAGGAATAAAGGAAAAGTATTGGAATTACAAATGCAAGAACATTAAAAAAGCGATTCAGTTATTGCTTGTGCACTCTCCTGATATACATCTCACAAGTACATGTATGGTTGAATCATTTGATCAGGAGAGTTTGAATCAAAATTCATACCCTGGTCTCAATGTGATGAAAAAGAGCATGGTAGTGTTTTTTGATTTACAGTGCATGTCATTTAAATTCATTAATACATCATTTGCATATGTATAATCTAGAGCTATATTTGGTATTTACAATATGACCATTAATTGTTAATTTGATTGTCTTTGAAACATTATTTACCATTCTACTATACTAAATCATTTATGCAAAATCAAGAGACAATGTTTATTAATATTGATATTTGTATTTGCACAATTGGTT
This sequence comes from Paracentrotus lividus, assembly GCA_940671915.1. Lineage (NCBI taxonomy): Eukaryota > Metazoa > Echinodermata > Echinoidea > Camarodonta > Echinidae > Paracentrotus > Paracentrotus lividus. Next base: position 33,659,175 of record CALNVZ010000174.1, on the reverse strand, counting down.
GATATCAAAATATGTTGCATTCAATTATAGAAAGTACTCTAATATAAAAGTGAAGATTGCAACATGATCTGAGAATTTATACATTGCATCAGTTATGTTATTCAAGACCGACTTCAGAAGATGACTGAGCATTGTCGGTATGATGTTTGAAAAAAAATGAAGTTAACATAATCATCCCATGATATACATTTTCTTTTTCTTTTTTTTTCTTCAGTGCACTTTCTGATGCATTTTCATGCAATCCTACATTAGTTTAAAGATACAGTACTCCTGAAAATATATACATTAAATCACACTTAAATCTGAAATGTAATTACATACTTAAAATGGTACAAGTCTCAAGACTGTGAAAGTTCCTGATTTTTCACGGAAACTTCTTTTATAGAAGAAGTGCAATATGTCCACAATTTTATGTTTCTGTGATGGACAGCAAATTCCATTTTCCACTCTGGAACTGCCCCAATTACATGTAATCCCAAATCACACAAGTCTCTGGATGGGTAAATATCGGCTTATACACTAAGTGACAATAAACTTACATGAATTAGTACTACATTGGATAGGATCCGTGTCTTTAGCAGATTACATGAAGTACTGAGCAGAGTTGTTTGAACAACAGAACAGAGCAATACTTTTCTGACTCTCTTGATTTCTTTAACTTGATTAATAATACTGTAAATCCATGTTGAACAAATTCAAGAAGTGTTAAACAAACAGAAGAGCATGTTTGGCATCATGTGATTTTTCTCTAAATTTATTGCATGGCTATCTTACATCAATGTATTACATGAAGACAAAAACTAAACTACTATGTCATTATCTTTCTCTTTGTAAGACTTATTATTTAGTTTCAATATTATTGCTATATTTCAATTGTTATAGAAAGAAATATGTTTATAGTAAAGCTCTAATGCTACTGCTCTGACTTTATTGGGATACTTTGTACATTAACCTTTTCTGGGCTAGATATTAAAATCCAGACGTTTATATGTTAGATTTCGATTTCAAGAGCTTTGAAATGTTTAAATGCCGTACATCTCAAACACGTCAGGCGTACCTTTGTTCAATTTTGCCTGTTCTTGTTTACGCTGCTTGACCAAGTAGTTCCCGTACAGGGGTATTCCATCTGGTGTCGTAAGTTCTGTTGCGGCATATTTCATGTCTCTGTTGCGGCGGTCAATACTCCCACGATTTTGAGAAGCATCATCGGTCTGTATGGGCGGTGGCATTCTTGCCTGTTCCTGCTTCCGCTGCTTGACCAAGTAGTTCCCGTACATAGGTTGGCCATCAGGGGTCGTTGCGTTTGTGTCAGCGTATTTCTTCTCTCCCTTGCGGCATTCCATAGCTTGGGAATTGAGAGAAGCGTAGACGGTGGGTTCTTCAGTCTGGATGGGCGGGGCATTTGGGGGATGGGCTTGGTTGTGTGAGACAGAGATGTAGACCAAGCCGTCATCATCCACCTACATAAATAACAAATCAGTGGACGATGGAATGTAAGTGGTTTTTAGGGGACTTGTATGGAGAATGCTTGTCCGATTTGATTGATCGTTTGTGAAAATAGGATCTTGCAAAAAGAATTTATGTGTACCTGAGAAATAGAAGATAACTTTTAGATTAAAGCCTAGTGTAAGAAAATAGATTGATGTACAATTTTGAGCTAAATAACTTCTTTGATTGATTTTAATATTGTCCTTGCCGTTATGTAAGCTGGAGAAAGGCATGAAAACAAACGCCCAAATTGGATGAATTGACATCAAAATATAACTTTTTCTTTTAAGGTAATGATAATGTAATAAAGTAAATTTGATAAAGGATAATCATACCGTTCGGCCTTCTGGCTGATTGTTGTGTCCATTTCCATCTTAAAATGCAAAGATAAGATTAAGAAAAAAAAAAGAAGCAAAGGTATCAAAATTTTAATTTAAATAATTGATGAATAAAGTACTGCTTGTTGTTAATGTACTTCCCTTACTTTTGTGTAGTATAAAGTAACGTTAAAGTAAAGTATATGTGAATTAAATAAGGGAGCATTGTGTATTATGAAGTATTTTATTAAATAATATTCAATATCAAAGCATATTGTGTAGCATTCAATCTACAATATGTAGAAAGTGTTATACTGAGAAGTTTTAAACAAATTTAAAGATATGTGTAAATGATATGTGCTTCATATAGATACAAAGAATTAAATCTAAAAATATATTGAAAACATTATATTTACATGAAGAACTCAAGTGACTTTTACTTTGTCTTTAACTGCATTGTAAATATAATTGCAAATAAGATTTAAAGAGTTAACAAATTCAGAAGACTGGTATTAATATTCTTAACTCTATTATACATGTATGTACGTAATCCAATATCTCCCGAGGCATATAGCCATAAATAGGCATATAAAAGTGTATATTCTTATGTTACTTTTACTCCTCGATCCCTGTCATAGCTCGAGATATTTCATTGTAATTGATTCCAAGATAATTAGACGCTTTTAAAGCAGATAAAGAGAGAAAGAGATATGCAAGAGATTGAGAGAGAGAGAGAGACAGAGAAGAAAGATTGAAAGCGAAAGTATATTGAATAGGCTTATTTGATATATTTTTGAGAGCAGCATAGAATTTAAAGAAGACAACGGGAAAAACCGCAGAAGGAAGAGAGAGGCAATTAGATTTAACGGGCATTGATCGGGCATTCATATTGATGTAGTGAATATATACAATGCAAGGATATGAAAGAGAAGACTAAAATGAGAGAACAAAACCATCAACAAGTGGTAAAAGGAAACGTGACAAAAAAAAGTCAACAGTATGTCTATTTGGAGGCGGGGAGGGGTAAAACGATGCATAGCTAGCAAACCAAAAAAGGAAGGATGGTTGGTGTATGGATATGCTAGCATTTGTCCCTCATTTACCAAGATGATACCCACACAATATCAATTATCCAAGAATTTGTTATTAGTTGGTTTAGAGTAAAATAAATTCAGGTTAGGGGTTGGCATTGGGTGAAAGTTTAGTAACGTACCCTTCTTTCGATTCACGCAGCATAACACTCCATAAAAGTACATCAGTCCAACAGTTATTAGCAGGATTACTCCAGAAGATGCAGTCACTCCAACAATGATTAGCATGAAACTAGAGCCTGTGGTTGGAGGTGGTGGGTCCTTCTCGATTGGTGACTCTACCATGAAAAGCATATTACCATAAAACTTTTATCTGCATTTTTAACTTTTAAAAATATCTTTGGAATGGTTTATTTATTTTATTATTTTTTTTTAATTTAGCCTCACTTATCTTCAAATGACACATGCAAAGTTTTTATTGATTTCTATTGATTTCTTGCCATTAGTGCATTTATTACACCCTTTTGCCCCCAAAACAATCAGAAAATTAAAAAATGACATTCATAAAAATTGTACATACAAAACGCTACAAAACATAGGAATAAGTCATTAAATGGAGAGAAAAAAGTTGCAACAAACAAGTTGTTTTTGACTTGACAAACACACCCTCACAGATTGACACCGATGGAAATCAGTATTCAATCATATACTTCTCATGCTTGAAAACCAACACACCCACACAAGTTCCAACACCCAAACGCTAAACCCACCAACACACCCACTCTAAACCATCCCACACCCTCACGCACGATTCCCACCAACATATTGAGGGTGAAGGTCAGAATGGGGATGCCCTTGTAATCTTGAATGATCCACCCCCTTTTTAGTATCATCTAAATCACCTGTAATAGCTGGTTCACTGCACAACCCCCTTCCAAAGGTCACCACGACTGGGTCATCATCAGGGTCAACGCTGACCTCTGTTCCGGGTTCAATGCACTCTGTTGCATTCCTCAAGGGACAGTCTCCTCCCGTGGAAGTGTTAATGATCAAGCAGACGGCATCTAAGGATTGGTTTGCCTTAGAAATCGTTAAGATTTGTTTTTTTCTGTCAAGTGTGATGGTTATGCCTGTGTGATTGAAAAGATCAAATTTTTACATTGTAGAGAATATGAGATTGGATTTAATGACACCAAGTCATTTATAAACATTAATTTGCAATTCAACATTGTAAATTGTAAGCTGAATATAGAAATATGAGTATTGTTTTCCTTTTGTTAATATATTTTAGCATTAGAAAAATTAAATTAAACCAAAAGATTTTGACAAATTTTGAAAGTTAAGAAATAAAAATGAACATTGAAATGTTTCAATGATTTATTAGGTCTAAATAATGATCATCTACATGTACATTTAATTAACTTTTGTCTTACATAGTAGTACAAATACTATATTTGTGTTCTGTTTTGATGTTGCAGGAGGTATAAAACATATCATTCTGTGGAAGGTGTTTAACAGCTAAAAAAAAAAAAAAATAAATAAATTATAATAATATGCTTTAATAATAAACCCGATTCTTACCATAGCTCAATGGTGGTAAAGCTGGATAAGATTAGAAAAAAAAAGGAAATGAAGAGAAGAAAGAAACCAAATCCTTATTAATTATGACTGACAAGAACTCTATTAATTTTCTGCAATGAAATGAACACTATTGAAAGAAACAGAAACATACTTCTCGTTTAATGACATTTCAAAAGTAATATTTTATGGCTCACAAATATGTGGTCAACAATGTTTCGGTTTAAAATGATTATTTATAACCATGACGGAAAGTGCTGTCAATTGTCTACAATGACATGCAGGATCTCGAAGAAAATCAACTCGATGATGACTGATGGGGGGGGGGGGGTATACAAAACTCTATCTGTATCGTTTGATACTGCAGCATCTCTTTGCTTTTGATTTCACAGCTTGAATATATGAGGCGTATGACAATATATAATTGGGACTTCACAAAGAAAAATAACTTTTGTTATGTATCGTCTAATTGTATATTCAGAAAAATAAAATGATAGACGGTACACATATATGGTACACGAGCTTGTAGCTAATTGGGAACTTACGGGCTGTTGAAGCCACTACCTCAAGTGGCGTACTGTTCCCTGCGCTGTTCACCGCCCATAGAGTCAACCGGTACCAGTTAAAGGGTTTCAGTCCCTTCAATATATAGGATGTCCCTGTCAGGTTAGTAACACGACCACACTCCTCGTCTTGGTCTTGTGTGCCGTTTGAACAGTACTCCAGGGTGAAACTTTGGTCCAATCCGCCATCGAATCCAGGTTGCCAAGCAACGAAGAGAGTTGAAAATGTCGTCTGGTTTCGATCGACGATGAACCAAGAAGGTGGATCCGGGGATATACCTTACATTATATTCATGATAATATTACACAAATGAGATTCAAATACATAACTTTGTATTACCTTAAATATTATAAATATACTATATCTTGCAAGTATGTCATCCTGTTTAGTTTCATTTACAAAACACTTATATAACAATTTAGAGTAGATGTTTCTTTATGTTCTAACAACAATTAAGTAATCTAGTAACTATTGTGTTCTCTGTTTCTAGAATAATCCGTATTAAGCAGATAGCACTGACATTAAAGTCACTGTAATTGATACTATAACATGCAAGAACATGCCTTCTAATGTATATAACATGACGTACTTAGAAGATGAATCAATAAAATTCACGTATATAAGAATATCTTATTCTTCTGTTCTCATTTATTCTTGTTTTTTTTTACATATCCATTTTATTATCAGTTGTCTTTTCCTTTTCCCTTTTTTTTTGGCGGTGAGGGCAAAAAAATCCACTCAAAATCATGAATTAATTGATCACTTTTCATTATTCATTATACATTTTATTAGAGAGGAGAAGTCCAAAAACCAAAAGAATTTTGACATTGCCTTGTCTTGTAACAGTTCATTTCAGAACTTTGACAAAAAAACCAAACCAGCTGAGTGTTTTGGGAATCAGTTGAAGAATTAAATTACTTCATTAATGTTTTGTTGGTTTTTCTTTTTAAACATAACCAACTTAGCGTTCTTCTGCATGATTCAGATCATTCCATAAGCAAAACAAAAAAATGTTTATTTCAACTTATATTTACTTTTTTCGTCATTTGTAGTGCTATCAGTAATGTTTGGTTACGTTTCTATCACAATCGGGCTAGTTGTTTCCAGGGCAGTTGTCAGGATATGCTTGGGTTCATTGATCAAAATGAATCAGCGTAATATTTACGTACTCAGCTATTATAATTTCTCTTTTAACGTTACACATGCTAGAACTTTTTTTTTTTACCTGTTAAAGATAACCTGAATTGAATTCACGTTCGCAATTTATTTTATTATTTGGCCTTAAATGCGGTGAACGAAATAGTATATTTAATGTTTCAGTGTAGGTATTATGTATTGATCTGCGGCTAGAGGACGCAGTTGTCAAACTGAGAAAAGCAATATATAGCATTTTGTAACGTTCTTTAATTGGTCACAATACATTTTGTTTTCCAGCCGCCCATGCCAAAGTGAGTGTCATTATTTCGGTATATTAGCATCATTTTATCAGTCAATGTCAGTCCCGTTATCTGCAGTTCACACTTCAATTGAAAGTGGACATCATAGTTTATTAAAGACAATTTCCCTTTACAAGAAGATTTTCAACCATGGCAATGTCTTGTGAGGTAATATTAATGATTAACACACCTGGAGACGTATATCTTCCGCGAATCTGACGATCACAAGTGACAATGATGTGACAATGGACTATCGATGCTCGCTGAAACAAACATCAGAATACAATAAACACTAGTCTGTGCACATGCCATGTAGAATATTGTCTTAATTATCAGCAAATAGATCATTATTGTTTAAATGATAACAAACACTATGAAGGCTACGATTTAAATTTGATTGGACAGATCACATTTTACAACCATCTCCTTTTCTCCCCCGCCTATCTTTTAAACTGCCAACGTCTGATTGTGATTGTTCACGGTTGATCAAAATAAAAAGATGCTGAGAACAGCTGAAAAAAGACTAAGATTATTTCAAAAATCAATAGAATTGAACATCTATAACTTTTCTTACCAAATGGCTCCTTTTAAAAAAAAAAAAGAAGCTGAAAATAAGTGAAATCACAACATAAAAAAAAGCTGAATTCGCAAGAGGACTGACTCTACACCCTGATACTGAAAGCTACATTAAATACCCATTCTGATTCTGATCTTTTTTCTTATTGTTCTCTTCGCTATAGTAGATAACACCAATCAATTGCGGGTATCAGCAAAAAATCTTAAGATGGTGAACAGCCAAAGACCTGCCATCAACAATGAATCATCCCCATCATTGTTCCTAATTCAACAAGGCACAAGACTCTAATCTAATCTTACAATGAAATCAAACGCGAGGACCTACAATATCCTCCTACACCGTCACCTACTGGAACTTTCCTTAGTATACTTTTAGCGCCTTTATGCCTCAGGATGTACAAGGTTTTGATCTACTTGTATTTATAGTCAAATATTACACCCAAAAACGGATGCTGTTACGTGATGCCTGCATCTATTGCTCGGGAGAGTTTTTTTTTTTACTATTATCTATAAAAATGTAAAAAAATTTTAAAATCTGCTTTGAACATGTTGTGTCTTCAATCACATATTTATTCCATTGCGTTACCAATCGTGTTCTTTTGGAATTAATCTTTACAAGCTGGATCTTTATATTCGTCTATGCCCCTTTAATAGATTATCCCACATATGATTTTGTAAAACTTTTTCGCGTATTCTCTCTCCATTCTATTCTACTGCAGACTCTCCTCTCATTTTAAAACATTCTGTTCCGGCGATATATCGAGCCATGATACCCACATATCATGTACAACATGCACATCACGATGCCAACCAAAGCCCCTAATTCTATGTACACATATAAGATGCAGCTATTAACACTCATAGTAAGCCTAATTATTTAGCAAATGTAAGCAAAGACCGTCTCAGATACCTTTACCCATTTGATTAGCCAACAATGCGGGAATACAAATGTCTGTAATAACAATCTCTTACACAAATGTCTTTACACTTATACAGTGATGACTTTCTCTCTCTCTCTCTACTCCTTTTCCCTCTATATATTAAATCTTCACTTTATGTTGCTCTTTGCATCAAAATTATCTCTATTGTCATCTATGATGACAGTTTTATATAATAATAACTAATATTAATACTAAAAATGAATAAGAAAAAATCACAATGTTTCATCTACAGATTTTTCATTAATAATATAAATAAATAAATATAAAATACGATATCTATCATAAATGGCATAAGAAAAATATCAAACAAATTTCCATCTATCCCGTCCACCTTCCTTGGTCATCTCGTATCGAAAACCAGACCACTTATCTTTCAACTCTTTCGCTGCTGCACCTGGACTTCGATGGCGGCATTGACCAAGTTTCACCCTGGGTACTGTTCACGGCACACAAGCCAAACTGCAGTAGTGTTCTGTTATAACTACAGGACACCTAATATTTGAAAGCACGATACCGGTTATCCTATGGCGGTCGACAGCGCAGGGACATTACCCATTAGAGTAGTGACTCAACAGCCGTAATCCAAATTAGCTACAAGTGTCGTCCTATATGTCAGTACCGGCCTACTACTCAATTCATTTTATTTTTCTGAATACACATTAGACGAACATAACGAAACATTTCTTTGATCCAATTATAATTGTCTAGCCTCATTATCAAGCTTGAATCAAAAGCAAAAAAAGCTGCATATCAACATACAGATAGTTTGTATACCCCCCCCCCCATCATCTTATCGAGTTGCAATTTTCTCGCAGTCCTGATTGCATTGGAGCAATTGACACGTTCCGTCTATGTTATAAATAATCATTTAACCGAACAGTTGTTGCACATATTTAATAAAATATTACTTCTTGAAATGTCATAAGAGATGTATGTTCTGTTTCTTTCATAGTTTCATTAATTGCAGAAATTAATAGATTTTCAGTCTAATTAATAAGCGATTTGTTTCTTCTTCTTCATTTCCTTTTTTTTTCTATTATCCTTTCACAGAGTATGTAAGAATCGGTTTATTATTTAAGATATTATTATATTATATTTTTTTTTTTACTGTTAAACACCTTCCACAGAATGATATTTTTACCTCTGCAACATCCAACAGAACACAAATATAGTATTTAACTACTATGTAAGACAAAGTAATTAATGCTACAGTAGATGATCATATTTAGACCTAATAAAATCATTAAAATTCAATGGTTCATTTAATTTCTTAACTTTCAAATTGTCAAAATCTTGTGATTTAATTTCATCTTTTCTAATGCAACACAAATATTAACACAAAAGGAAAACCAATACTCATATTTCTATCATTCATGCTACCATTACCAATGCTATATGCAAATTAATGTTCATATGACTTGGTCATGAAATCAATCTCATATTTACATGTTAAAAATTTTATCTGTTTCAATCAACACCATATCATCAACTAGCAGCAGAGAAAAACAAATCTTACAATTTAAAGGCAAACCATTCCTTAGATGCCTCTCCGCGTCATCACACATCCACGGGAGGAGACTTCCCTTAGGATCATATCAAGTGCATATGAACCACGGACACAGACGTCAGCCGTTGACCCCTTTGACCAGTCGTGGTGACTTGAAGGGTTGTTCAGTGAACCAGCATGTACAGGTGATTTAGATGTACTAAAAAGGGGGTGAACATTCAAGATTACAAGAGCTCCCATTTCTGACTTCACCCTCAATTATGTTGGTGGAATCGTGCACGTGAGGGATTGGATTTTTAAGTGCGGGTGTTGGTGGAGTAGCGTTTGCGTTGTTGAACTGCTTGGGTGTGTTGTTTTCAAAGACATGAGAGTATTGATGAATACTGATTTCCCATCCAGTGTCAATCTGTGAGGGTTTGGTCAAGGTCAAAAAGCATACTTGTCGCTTGCAACCTCTTCATCACATCTCCATATTCAATGATTATTCCTATCATTTTGTAGCTTGTATGTACATTTATGATGTCATCTTTAATTTCTGATTGTTTTGGGGCAAAACGTGAATAAATGCACAATGGCAAGAATAATCAAAGAAATCAATAAAACTTTGCATGCTGTCATTGAAATAAGTGAGGACCTAAATTAAAAAAATAATAAAATAAAAAACCATTCCAAAGATATCTTTTAAAGTTAAAATGCAGAGTAAAAGTTTTATTGTAATATGCTTTCATGAGAGTCACCACAATGCTCGAATTGTAACGTCGCACACATCTCCCGCCCGCTAGCCCCCTCACACCCCGTCTGTAGGGCTCTAGTCTTCATGCTAATTATTGTTGGAGTGACTCAATCTCGAGATCCTGCTAATAACTGTTGGACGAGTACTTTATGAGTTTGCTGCGTGACGAAGAAGGGTACGTTACGTAAAAACTTCACCCAATGCCAACCCCTAACTGAATATTTACTCTAAACCAACTATAACCAACAATCGGATAAATTAATTGTTGGATCATCCTTGGTAACTAGGACAATGCTAGACATCTACACCACCATCCCTTCCTTTTTGGTTGCTAGAGCTATGCATTCTTTACCCCCCCCCCTCCAATAATCCATACTGCGTGAGCTTTTTTTCACATTTCCTTTTACACTGTGATGTTTTGTCTCTAGTTTTATCTCTCTTTCTATATCCTGCATGTATAGATCACTACATAATAGAATGCCCGATCATATGCCCAGTAATCTAATTGCTCTCTCTCCTCTGCGGTTTCTTCCCGTGTCTTCTTTAATCTATGCTGCTCTCAAAAATATATTCAAATAACCTATTCAAATACTTCCTTTCAATCTCTCCTGTCTCTCCTCTTCATCTCTGCATATCCTTCTCCTTATCTCTTAAAAGCTGTTATTATCTTGAATCAATTACAATGAAATATCCACTAACAGGATCCTAGAGTAAAGTTTAACATAAAATAACACTTTATATGCCTATGTTATGCTTTGCATCGGAGAATATTGATTACGTACATACATGTATAATAGAGTTAAGAATTTAATTACCAGTCTTCTGAATTTAACCTAAACTTATTCAATTAATTACAATGCAGTTAAAACAAGTAAAGTCAAACTGATCTCATGTAAAATAAGTTTCAATATATTTTAATTTAATTCTTGTATCTATAGCGCACATATCATTTACCCACATATCTCTTTAAATTGTTTAAAACTCCGTATAAACTTCTACATATTTAGATTGAATGCTACACATCTTATATATAACATTTAATAAACTTCATAATACAAATGCCCTTATTTAATTACATTACCTCAATACACAAAGTAAGAAGTACCATTAACAAAAGCAGTACTTTATTCATCAATTATTAAATTAAAATTTTAACTTGCTTCCTTTTTTTTCTACTCTTATTTTGCATTCAAATGAAATACACAACATCATCGCCAGAAGCCGAACCGGTATTATTACCTTTATCAAATTACTTTTTCATTACATACTTAAAGAAAATTAATATTTATTCAATTCATCCAATTGGCGTTGTTTCATGCCTTTCTCCAGCTTACATAACCGCAGACATATTAAATCAATCAAAAATTATCCGATCAACTATTCTACACTAGGCTTAATCTAAAAGGTATCTTCTATTTCTATACACATAAGTCTTTTGCAATCCTATTTCACAAACGATCAATCAAATCGACAAGCTTCTCCATACTAAGTCCCTAAAACCACACATTCCATGTCCACTGATGTGATTTATTAGTCGATGATGCGCTTGGTCTACATCTCTGTCTCACACAACAGGCATCCCAAATCCCCCATCCAGACTAAAACCCGTCTACGCTTCTTCAATTCCCAAGCTAGGAAATGCGCAAGGAGGAAATACGTGACACAAACGCAAGACCCTGATGGCCACTAGTACGGAATACTTGTCAAGCCGGAATCAGGAAACCAGGCTAAGAATGCACGCCATACAGCGATGATCTTCTCAAAATCGTGGTATTGCCGCGCCACCCACAGAACATGAAATTGCCGTCACAGACTTACGACACAGATTGAATACCCTTACGAATACTGTCAAGCAGCGATTAAAACAAAACAGGCAAAATTGAACAAATTACGCCTGACGTTTGAGACTTGTACCGGCATTTACAACATTTCAAACTCTTGACACCCGAAATCTACATATATAAGTCTGGATTCAATATCTACCCAGAACAGGTTTAATGTCAAGACCCAAATAAAGTCAGACAATAAGCATTAGAGCTTCACTATAAACATATTTCTTCATATAACAATCTAAATATATCAATAAATGACAACTAATAAGAAGTCTTACAAAGAAAGATTAAGACATAGTAGATTAGTTTGTCTTCTATGAAACATTGATGTAAGATAGCCATGCAATAAATTTAGAAAAAATCACATGATCCAGACAGCTCTTCTGTTTGTTTAACACTTCTTGAATTGTTCAACATGATTTACAGTATATTATCAATTAAGAAATCAAAGTCCAAAAATATTTCTGTGTTCAAACAACTCTGCTCAAAAAAAAAAAAAACAAACAAAAAAAAAAAAAAAAAAAAAAAAACAAAATCTACTTCAGAAATCTGTAAAGACACGATCTACCAATGTATACATCATTCCAGTATTTAATTAAATTACAGAATAAAAAAGAATAAACAATTTAATTAAATAAATTTAAATTAAAAAGAAACTGTACTTATTGTATAAGCCGATATTTACCATCAGACTTGTTGTGATTGGGATTAACAGTAATCTTGCTTGTGCGCGCTCCATGTCCTCTATCAAATGTAGCGAGTGTGCATCACACAGTCACTAGAAACACTAAAATCGTACATCAAGTATAGAACCTTGCTCCACATATTAGTTCTCCGCCTGATGCAATTCTGAGTAACCTATTTTCAGCTTTCTGTACACGAATCTATCATATTTGCCAGTACATCTAGAATTAATGTATATATTTTCAGGAGTACTGTATCTTGAAACTAATTAGGATTGCATGAAAAGCATCAGAAAGTGCATTGAAGAAAAAAAAAAAGAAAGAAAACTGTATATCATGATGATTATTAACTTCATTTTTTTCAAACGTCATACGATCCAATGCCCTCCCATCATCTTCTGACGTCGTCTTGAATAACGCCTGAAATAGCATATAAGTTACTCCAGATCTACTATACAATACCACACGCCGTCTACTACTTACTGTAGAGAAGCCGCATAATAGGGTTGCTCCTTCTCAACTTGTTGGCACATCAGTGACTACCATTGTCACCTGAACTGTCTGCCATAATACTAACGTTTTGAGCTAGATAATTACAAGTAACATATACGAGTCTCTCGCAACTTCGCCCACATGTCCGTCACTAGTCTATTACATTATAGAAGAGCTCCATCGAAGCTGCCGCCCTCATGATGTCTGACAGACCACGTCCGGTTCATTTCTTCAAGAGCTGTAAGATAGAACTGAATCCCCTCATAATCATTTGTTATTCATACCTGTTTCACTTATCAACGTAACTTGTATCCTTATCCTCCATTAACATCCATTCACTACTGACAGTACGTGATGTCCAGAAACACACAAGCATACCGACTAATCAACATATTGCGTAATCATTGCTCGTGCTCACACTACCAATGTATCTAATTATTCTATTGTACAATACAAGAATGTCATCTTGAATTTAAACATAGGTAAATTCATATAGATGTATGTATTTTTGCAAAATCGACATCAACTAAATCAAAACTCCTCCGCTTTCGTACTTCAACTAAACTACTGTCTATGGCCCACGGTGGCGACAATATCACAAATCTCATACTATATCCATTCATATTCGACTTAATAATGTGACCACGAGTGTCAGTTCGTATGTATTCATCTTTTTGTCCACAGTATGGGTGTGTGTCCTCGGCATTATCGTTATCTCTCCTCCTGATTGCGCCGAAACCTCATTCATTCCTCGTCCTAACCTCCTCTAAATCTCTCACCTATCCAGATCATTCCTGTCTGGACAATCAATCAACGTTTTGATCTGCTACTACTCTATGAAGTGAATGATTAATTTGTACACACCATCCAAAAATCGAAACCGTTAGAAGTAATTAGTCAACCTAAATAGTCTGCTAACAGTAAATGCGATAACTCTTACAACTTTATCTACCAAATCACATCTATAAGTTGAAAAAGTGTGAATTCACAAGCATCAGGAGTCATTCTGCTAATCATAAGGCATTACAATATAACTCATTTCAAGCATCGTTATGGACATTCTGATCTCTCAAACATAAAGAATCAAGTCATAAAAACCCCACACACAACGCGAGTAGCGAGAGGCAAACACTTACTATTTATGCATAGAAACAATCATACCTATAGGACACATATCATATCCCTACTAATATATCCAACTTTAAGAAACGCCCATAGATTATACCCCATTTTACATACATTAGCCACATCTGATCCTTTATTTTGAAAGATTCCTGACATACCTGTGTCCTTGATATGATTTTATGCTTATATATGCTCCTCTATCTCTTCTATAACTCTCTATCTCTCTTTCTTTTGACTTGTTCACATTCATTCTTTCACAATCGTCCATTTCAATCTTGAATCACAACCTCTGTTAATTGCCTTCCATGATTAACCTCTTGACTCCTTGTTTTATTTTCACACTTTTCAACCACTTTTTGTTATTTCCCTTCCAATCATAACCTTCTTTTCACCTATCTCTCTCAAATCACCCTCCGCCTTACCCTATATCCATCGTATCCAAATTTCTTAGTCTACCTTGTTCATATTACATCTCACTTATCATTTCTCATTTAAGACAACAACATAACCACTTCATTCGTGCAGACTCCAGAGTCCAATTCTGTGAGGATTATTTAAGAATGATCGAAAGCTTCAAGTTCTCCATTTCTAGTCCTCTATCTATCACAACACATCTCTAATGGCCTCATTCTCAATAGTTACACTGTCTCTCCCACACACAACATATTAAATCGTAGACCTTCATAAACATCTCATTGTCTTGCACTATTATATAATGTGCAAATGTGGTTATAACTGAGCATTCTGATATGATAATAGCATGTGTGTGTGTGTGTGTGTGTCCAATACTCACACTTCATCCTCTCCGCTGACCCTACGAACACACAAAAGCGCTCCTCTAACGCATCATCTTCATGATGTCATACATCTGAGGTCTCGATAGACGCGCGGTTATCATCTGTGCCATTTACCTCTTTGCCTGCAACAGATATACAATTGACAAACGCGACGATGATTAAACACCAGCGTCTAGCCCTATCTGGACTACCAGCCATACACTAGGCAATACTCTATAACAAACACAGTATCTATCTTCTTGTCACTCCATTACATCTCCACAAACATTATGGTGATATCTTGATCAGAGAGTTTAATCAAAATTCTACCCTGCTCAATTGATGAAAAGAAAGCTATGGTAGTTTTTTTATTACAGTGATGTCATTTAATTCATTACATAACATCATTTGCATAGTATTATCTAGAGCTATATTGGTATTACAATTGACAAGTTAATTTGATTGTCTTTGAAACATATTTACCCCATCTCACCCTATACTAAATCATTATGCAAAAATCAGCCGCATGTTTATTTAATTGATATTTGTATGCACAATGGTTGGATATCAAAATATGTTACATCAATTATAAAATACGTCTCAATACACTAACAAGCTGAAGATTCAACTCACGGCATGTATCGCGAATTTAAACTGATGCTCATACTGCTGCACGTAACAGTCGCAGGCCTGGCTTCATATCGTTCCGCGTTGTCACTACACTTACTCAATAATGTGCACTCCCACCCCCCCTCTTCACCCTACTCTCGACTCCTTTACATCCTCGCATCTCACCGTCACCTTTCAACAACTAGTTTAGCGCACAAAGTAAATACAGCTCCACGTAATACATTTATCATATCGAAACTAGCTCTCGCACGTCACTCCAGATTAACAGAACAGTGATGCAAGAGATACTCCGTTTACTTCTGTCTTACGTGAGCGAGTCCACCGCATCATAGCGCGTGAAACTGTAGAGTTATCACACTAATGCCGTGACTGTACCTCCTTTTTATATCTTAACTCGTTGATTCAAAACGATGCTACGATATGAATGTTGACTTATACATTCCTCCTGATTGCAATCGCATATACATCTCTATCGCGAATTCGCCTTGTACGTATCTAACACTCATAATAAACTGTTTTCCCAAGATCTATACCGTATAAATGTCCAGTTTGGATTCATTGTGATTTTATTGCATGGCATGCTTAGCGCGAATTTTACATACAATAAAATATCACTAACATTCTCTCACTCTATCTCGTCATTATTTCTCACTATCACTATTTGCCTACTCGTGAGAGTGGCTACCACCCACCGACAACAATTGCGATCTAGCTGACACCTCTTCCGACGACCTACCTATAGTGACATATGCTAATGTACTATATACATAATAGCTCTATAATTCCAGACGTTAATAGGATTTCGATTTCTAGCTGAGTCCCTCATAATCTCATTCATATCTTAACAAGCCGTTCACATCTCAAACACTTTCAGGCTACCTTTGTTTCCTAATTGCGTCTGTGTTACTGCTTGACCAAGATTCCGCTACAGGTATTCATCTGTGTTTTGGCATTATTCAGTCTCTGTTGCGCGTCCAATACTCCCATCTTTGGAGCAGTATCTGGTCGTTATGGCCTGCGCATCACTTTGCGCCTGCTGTCGCTGCGCTGCAGTACGATATTTTCTTATATGTCCTGTGTGTGCTGAGCTCAATATAAGAGTTATACCCCTCACTCTCCTGTTTTTTGTGTCTCTCTATATATTCTCCTATCGTGTCATCTCTATAACAGCTCTCTTCTAGTCTATCTTCTCTATATCCGTCCTATGGGATTTTCTTTTTAGACGAGAGCTAACCAATGCCATGTGTCATCATTACAACCCTAGCTATGAATAAAACTCAAGTGACGATGAATGTAAGTGTTTTTATTTGCTGTCCATTTATATCGTTTGGTGAAATGATCTCAAAACAATTATTGTAACCTGAAAATAGAAATAACTTTAGATAAGCCTAGTGTAACAATAGATTGATTACAATTTGAGCTATAACTCTTTAGATCTGTTTTAAAATTTCCTGCCTTACTGTAAGCTGGAGAAAGCATGAAAACAACAGCCCAAATTGTATGAATTGCATCAACTAACTTTTTCTTTAAGTACATATTAATAAAGTTAAATTGAAAGAACATCATACCGTTCGCCTCTCTATTTTGTGTCATTTCATCTTAAAATGCCCAAAAGATTAAGAAAAAAAAAGACGCAAAGTATCAAATTTAATTAAATAATTGCTAATAAAGTACGGTTTTGTTAATGTACTTCCCTTACTTTGGTAGTTAATGACGTTAATAAGTCATAATTGAATAACAATATAAGGAGCATGTATTATGAATATTTTTATTACATAATATCAACTATCAAAGGATATGGTAGCTTCATTACCAATAGTAAAATGCCATATACTGAGATTTTAAACAAATTAAGATATGTGTAATATATGTGCTTCATATAAACAAAAAATAAATCTAAAATATATGAAAATATATTACATGAAAAACTCAATGACTTACTAGTCTTTAACTGCATTGTATATAATGCAAATAAGATTTAAAGAGTTAACAAATTCAGACATCTGGTATAATTCTTAACTCATTATACATGCTATTACGTATTAATCCAATATCTCCGACGAATTACCATAAATGCGCATATAAAGATATTCTTATGTATTTACTCCTCGATCCCTGTCATGCTCGAAATTTCTTAAATGATTCCAAAATTAGCGTTTAAAGCAGATAAAGAGAAAGAATATGCAGAGATTTGAGAAAGAGAAGACAGAGAAGAAAGATTGAAGCGAAGTATATTGATAGCTATTGATATATTTTAGAGCAGCATAGATTAAAGAAGACACCGGGAAAACGCAGAAGAGGAAGGCAATTAGAAGTTAACGCATTGATCGGCATTCATATTGATGTTGATATTAACCAAGCAAGCGATATGAAAGAGAAAGACTAAAAATGAAGAACAAAACCATCAACAAGTTTTAAGGAAACGTTGACAAAAAAACGCAACTTAGTGCTATTGATGCGGAGGGTAACAACAGATGCTTAGTAGCCAAACCAAAGAAAGAAGATGTTGATTATGGAAGCTAGCATTTGTCCTATCTTACCAAGCATAATACCACACAATCAATATCCAAAATTTGTTATTAGTGCGTTTAGAGAAAATAAATTCAGGTAGAGGTTCATGGGTGAAAGTTTCATTATTACCCTTCTTTCATTTCACGGCGCATAACACTCCATAAGAAGAACATCAGTCCTAACATTATAGCACGATTACTCAGAATGCCAGTCACTTCCACATCACATCATTCAAACGTCCGCATTCGCTACTACACTTACAGCCTCGAGTATTAGCATGAAACTAAGCTTGTTGATTGGGTCCTTCTCGATTGGTACTCTACATGAAGTATTACCATAATCTTATCTGCTTTTAACTTTTAAAAATCTTGGATGTTTATTTATTTATTATTTTTTAATTTACCTATTATCTTCAAATGACAACATGCAAAGTTTTATTATTCTTTGATTCTGCATTAGTGTTATTACACCCTTTGCCCCACATCAGAAAATTTAAAAAATGACATTCATAAAAATTGTAATACAAAACGTCAAACAAGATAAGTCATAATGGAGAGAAAAAGTTGCAACAAACAGTTGTTTACTTTCTTAAAACAACACCCTCACAGATTAACGATGGAAATCAGTATTCAATCATAACTTCTCTATGCTTGAAAACCAACACACCCACAATTCCAAACCCAAACTAACCCACCAAACACCACTCTAAACATCCCACACCCTTCACGCACGATTCCCCACAAATATAGGTGAAGTCAGTGAGCCTTTAATCTTGATATCACCCCTTTTTGTATCTTACATGTAATAGGCTTCACGCCAACCCCTCCAAAGGTCACCGATGGTATATCAGGGTCAACGACTTATCCTCTGTTCGGGTTCAATCACTCTGTGAATTCCTCAAACATTCCTCCCGTGAGTGTTAATGATCCAAGCAGACGAATCTAAGATTGTTTTCTTAGAAAATCTTAGTTTGTTTTTCTTCAGTGTGATTGTTATGCCTGCTGTGATGAAAGATAAATTTACATTAGAGGATATGAGATTGATTAATGACACCAACATTATAACATTAATTGCAAGTAACATTGTAATTGTAAGCTGAATATACGAAATGTTGGTATTGTTTCCTTTTCGTATATATATTTTAGCATTAGAAAATTAAATAACAAGATTTTGACAAATTGAAGTGAATAATATGAAATTGAAATGTTTCAATGATTTATTAAGGTCAAATATGATCATTACATTACATTATTAACTTTGTCTTAAAGTAGTACAATCTATATTTGTGTCTGTTTGTTGTTGCAGAGGTATAAACCATTATATTTTGAAGTGTTTAAAGCTAAAAAAAAAAAAAATAAATAAATTTAATTAAATGCTTTATAATAAACCGATTCTTACCATAGCTCAAATGTGTAAGTGGATAAGATTAGAAAAAAAGGAATGAAAGAAGAAGACCAAATCCTTATTAGTTATGACTACAGAACTCTATTAATTTCTGCAATAATACATATGAAAAAAACAGAAACATATTCTCGTTTATGACATTTCAAAAGTAATATTTTATGCTCTCTAAATTATTGTCAACAATTTTCCGGTTTAAAATGTGTATTATAACCATGACGAAACGTGCGTTCAATGTCTACAAGACCATGCAGGATCTCGAAGAAAATCAACTCGATATACTGATGTGGGGGGGTGTTAATACAAAACTCTATCGTATCGTTTGATACATCGCATCTCTTTGCTCTTCGGGATTTTCCACGGGGCTGAATATATGAGGGTATGACATATATATATTGACTTCACAAAGAAAAATAAACTTTTTATGTATCGTCTAATTGTTATATTCAGAAAATAAAATGATAGACGTACACTATATATTACACGGAGCTTGTAGCTAATGGTGAACTACGCCTTTAAGCCACGACCCATGGTACTGTTCCCTGCCTGTTCACCGCCCATAGATGCAACCGTACCTAAAATGGTTTCAGTCCCTTCAAATATAGGATGTCCCTGCATTACAACGACCACACTCCTCGTCTTTGTCTGGTGCGTTTGAACAGTACTCCATGCATGAACTTTGTCATCCGCCATCTATCCAGTGTTGCCAAGCAACGAAAGAGAGTTGAAATGTCGTCTGGTTCGATCGACAAAACCAAGAAGTATCCGGGATTACTAGATGTGAAAACATTTGGATTTTTTTGTTTCTACCTTATGATGATCTATTTATTATTTATTTATTTATTTATTTATAATGAAAAATATTAAGATTGAAAACCATTTGTGATTTTTTCTTATTCCATTATGTAGTATTTAATAATTTACGTTATTTAATTTATTAATAAAAATTGTCATCCAGATAGATGACCAAATTAGAAGATCAATACATCATGCAACACGAGCAGACTAAAGTGAAGATAATATAATAAGAGTATAAGTCAGAAGAAGAGAAAAAATCCACTCACTGCTATTTTAAAGACGATGTGGTGTTACCAATCTTCATTACCAGCATTGTATTCCCCGCATTGTTTGAGCTTTAACATCACAATGGATAAGATCGTCGACGTTCCCTTCATTGCTCCTACTCTATATATCTAATCATATACATCGTCTGCATCCACACACTCGATATCACTTACTCCCAATCAGACTAAATCTGATTCTATAGACTATAACATGTGCTACGTTTAATGCTTATTCATCACTTAGACATCGATATATATAGATCTACGTCCTCAATCATCTATCAAACTCCTCACACAAATCCTCACATACATCTATACATCACTATCAGATGACACTCTGCCGATAACCTCTCAACATATATTGTAACTACATATGTGACTATTAAATCATAATCGTAATATAAAGAAGCCACTTGTCTAAATAAGATTACAATCATCCCTAAAAGATACATCTATAGCCTAACACCGAGTGCACGTATAACATGATCGATATAAAAAATAATTACATATACTCTCTTATCTAATAATCTACCAACTCCATAACTTCTTATTACTACTATCATCATCCTCCTCCTTACTACTATACACCATTAACAATATATCCAGATCATTCCATCTACTAAAGACTTTTTGTTAATCCATTTCTATAAAACTTTACAAAGTACATCAAGAACCTTGCATCATCCTGACGCATTAAAAGAGGGCCTAACTGTTTCACCTTACAGAGCAGACGTTTTAGTACTGGACACTGCTATCTGCTCCCGTCTACCTCTCCCATCCTCCTATCTATCCTTCATCCCCACTCAATACACCATCTATCTAGCACATCAGACACTCACTTCTGATATATCCTCCCTAATCATACATATTCATCAGATGCTCACCTATACTATCTCCTCTCTTATCATATCAGCACATACTCTCTCATCTAACTCTATGACCCTCACTACACAGTATACCACAGATACATCATCATCCACTCTTCATCCACACTATCTAGTCTCTGTTATCTATATATCCTAATCACTCTATCATACACATATCCATACATCTACGAATTATTCCACTCTCTACCAATCATACATCTCATACACTACTATTATTTTAAATTCATCTCATCTCCCCTCTTCTATATCCCTATTCCTCCTCCTCGACGATCATATCAGTTATGTCATTCCACACTCCGTAAAAAAAATAAGACACATGAATGGCTGTATATTGTATTTACTTGTTGCCATTCAATTAAATCGTAGCCTCATTATTTCTTTTCATTTTAATAAATAATACTAGATCCATTTTGTCTGTAATAACTCATCATTCACCTGCTTATCGCACATTATTTATACTACTGTCCTTCAACGACCGCCATAGTCCGCATCATCTCATTGTTCACTTGTCGATCTTCAATCCTAATGAACTCGTCTCCAGTTAGCTTTCTATCTTAATACTCTATCCTCACAACACATTCCATAACATTCGTACTTGTAAATGGTTCGAAACTTTCTTGAAAAATATATCCACATTCAACTTTAAAGGTTACCAGACAAGAACATCTTGACAAATCTAAATGCCAATAGACACCACTTAGCGGCTGCAAACAATAATTTGACCCAATAAAGATCTTCAAAATGATTATTCTTTCCCACAGTTGACAACTGGCTCTTAAGCCCATCAACCTAAACCTCACAAAACATAAATATACTTATCCACCTCATTTAAGGTCCAATAATTAAAAAAATAAAAAATCGACGAATCTCATCAGTATTACTTTTACATGGTTAAAAAAAAATTTTATATCATTTTTCTAAAAAGAGTAATAAACTGCGTAACTAATATAAACCTTAACAATGTGGCAATGAACCCCAGGACTGAAATCCCGACAACATACCCCAATTAGCTAGAAACTAACACAAACTTACATGATACCACCATATATAAAAATAAATAAGTAATATTACAACCCCATTATTTGTTTCCAGAACTATATTGATTCAAGAAGACTAATTCATAAAAAAAAAACAACATATGACAGAATTTACTTCAAATGAATTCCCCAAACACTCAGCGGTTTCAGCTGAAAAAACGACAACATGCTAATGTAAACTCTTTCTGAACTTCCCTCCCCTAAAGAACTTTTATCAAATGACACTAAAATGATCCAATAAATTCAGTATTGAAGTGGATTTATTCCCCCCCCCCCCAAAAAGAAAAAAGAAAACTATAATATGAATATTAGAAACAAAACAGAATAAAAATGGACAAAAAATCATACATAACGTTTAATTTATTATTCATCTCTAAAAGGCTAAGTATTAATTAGAACAAGCTCATCGATAGATATTACAGACTTAATCTACCTGCATAGCAATTTCTAGGGAACACGAAAAACAACAATAATCGTACTATATAGATTTCTGCACATAAATACTTATCTAAAGGTTTGTAAATAAATAACAGAATTCAAATAAATATATATAAATCAGTAAGTACAACGTTCAAATTTCAAATCTCATCGGTAATATCATACAGGAAATCAAACTATATACTTCTCTTTCTCCTCTCCTTGTTGAAAAATATAATTACATATTCCATAAAATACAACAAAGAATCGAAACATACGTGTACCTTAAATGATATTAATATAATATAACTTTCAATTCATCCGTTTAGTTATTACAAAAACATATATAAGCTAATGTATTAATGCTTTATGTCTTCAGACAACCATATTATACGTAATCTAGAAATTGTTTCTCGTCTGAAAAAAGCTATAGATAGCACTGAATTAACGCATGTAGACTGCCGACAGCAAACACATTGTCCCTACTGAAATAATCACCTACTATAGAAGATGAACTTCAATAAAATTCTTTATCATAAAATATCTTCTCCATTACTGTAAAATTCAATCTATTATTCATTCTTTTGGAGCCACCCACCCCCCCCCACAGCATCCTCAACCATCTCACCAACCCCACCCCCCTCCACCCAATAAAAAAAAAAATCCACCCATCACATAAAAATTCATCACATCATAGACAATTTAAATCGATTCTATCCAATAAATAAACATAAGTTGCATAAAATAACCAAAGTTAGATCCATTCGTTTCATATAGTCAGTCTGAAATACAGTTCTAATTAGACAATTCGAATATCAGACAATATATACACAAGTAACCAAATAGAAGTAATGCATTTAGCAAGCGTATATTAAATCTTCAAACGTAGTTTTTTTTTCTTCAAACACAAGACACTCTATAACAGCTTTTAGCTTAGGAATTCAACTACATATATCCCCAAAAGAAACAAAAACAAAATACAAATAATGTTGTTTTTTGGGTTAATTTACTATTCATCTTTATGTATGCACAGAATTGTTACTTCTCACTAACCTTATGGTCAGGCATTCAGGATCTGTGCATACAACAAAATTTCTCAGAATTTACGTACCAGCTAATAATCATCTTTAACAACTAACAGCATAACTTTTAACTGTAAAAGTTTAAACCGTATCACGTCGCGAATTTTTAAATACCTAAAAGCGGAACAAATAATATAATTCAGTTATTTATATTATGTTAAGAACGCATGGTCAAACGTAGAACACAATAATAGCATATTAACCATCTAATGGTTCCCACAACAATTTCCACGGCCCATTCCAAAGCAAAGTCAGATTCGAAATAGCATCCCATTATCACTCAAATGTCGCTGTCATCACACCTTCAATTGAATACATAATTTATTAAAACAATTCTCCCTTAAAAAATGTCCACCATGGGATTTCTTGTAGAATATACTATAACCACCTGAAACGATAACCTCCCCATTGGACATCACATGACAATGAACCAAGGATACATGCCGTTGAAAACAGACAGTCAACAATAACACTAATGGACAGCCAAATATTCATATCGCAGCAAAATCATTATTTGTTAAAATAAACAAACACTATAACTATTAATTTACACCAGATCACACCCTATACACCTTCATTATCTTTTAAACACAACTTAATCATAGTTCACCGCTTGATCAATAATAAAAAGAGCTAAACACTGAAAAAAGCTTTAAAAATTATTCCAAAAAATCAAAAATGAATAAAGCCTCTACCTAACTTTGTACAAATGGCTAAAAAAAAAAAAAGAAGCGAAATACTTGAATACAACTAAAAAAAAGCTAACACTACTATAGGATGGACTCTAACACCCCGATAGGAAAAGCCTGACTTAAATAACCCATTTGAGTGGAGTCTTTTTCTATGTTCACTTCGGCTATTTGATATAGCACTTCACAACAAACTTGGCAGATCACAAAATCTTTAAGATGTGAAAGCCAAAATTCACCCTGCACATTCAAAACAAGGAATCAGCCCCCAATTATCCATTGTTCTAGATTCAAACAACGTCACAAAGAACTCTATCTTTAATGTTACAATAAATCATAACGTCGAACGCTACAGTCCTCACCTTACACATCACGTCACCTACATGGAACTCTCTCTGCAATACTACAACGTGAGCGCCCCTAAGCCTCAAGTTGATACCATTTGATACTTTTAAGTTTAAAGCCAAAATACATTACACCCAAAAAATCGGATGTGCTCGGCTTCATTGCATGGCACATTAAATGTCTCATGTGATTTTATTTTTAACTATTATCATCGCAAATTAATAAAAAAAACATTTATAGAATCTGTTGAACACGTGTCTTCATCAACAATATCATTCCACTCGTACTTATCAATCGTGTCTCTTTTGGTGATAATCTTTTTACAAGCGGACTTCTTATATACTCCTATGCCTTTAATAGTCTAAACTGCACCATATTGCACTTTTTAAAAACTTGTTTCCATTTCTCTCTCCATCCTCTCCATTCTCATGCAGTACTCTCCTCTCATTGTAACATTTCGACATCCGATTATCTATCGAGCATTGATCAACCATAGTTCATGCTTACATGCACATCAGATGCAAACCAAAGGGCCCTATATTTCTACTGGTACCAATAAAGCAGCTACTAACACTAGAGTAGCCCTATTTATTTTGCAAGATGTTAGAGCAAAAGGAACGTCTCGACGACACTCCTACCCATTCCTGATGTTAAGCCAAACAGATCGGCGGAATACAAATGTCTGGAAATGGACAATCTCGTACACCAACTCGTCTTTACAATATAGCATGAGGACTTTCTCTCTCTCTCTCCGCCCTTCCCTCTTATATATCTAAATCCTTCACTTTATGTCTCTCGTTTGATGACATGTATGATCTTCTATTGCGTCATTCTATCTGGATACAATTTTCATAATAAATAAATAACTAAAACTTTAAATACATAACATAAATAAAAGAAAAAAATCAAAAGTTTTTCCACATCTACAGTAATTTTTCATAATAAATAAATAAAAATAAATAAATAAATAAACATACATAAGGAATAGAAAAAAAAATAACAAATTTTTCCAATCTTACATAATCC
>CALNVZ010000174.1:33568790-33626472 GCA_940671915.1 Paracentrotus lividus | reverse complement strand
AGTCTCACTTTATTTTGACACTTCAAATGACATAGGTAAAGTTTTTATTGATTTTATTGATATCTTGCCATTAGTGCAATTTATTACACCCTTTTTGCCCCAAACAATAGAAAATTTAAAAATGACATTTCATAAAAATTGCTACGTACAAAAGTAAAACAATCACCTAACTCTCTACAAAACATAGGAATAAGTCATTAAATGGGAGAGAAAAAAGTTGCCAACAGACCAGTTGTTTTTGACGGTGACAAACACACCTCACCACAGATTGACACCCTTGGAAACCAGTATTCAATCATTTACTTCCTCATGCTTGTAAACCAACACGCCCACAATCCACATCAAACAACACACCAACATACAACCCACTCTAAACTCCCAAACCCTCACGCACGATACCCGTTTCCACATATTGAGGGTAAGGTCAGAATGGGGATGCCCTTGTAATCTGAAATGATCACCCCCTTTTTAGTATCATCTAAATCATCCTGTAATAGCTGGTTCACCTGCAACCCCTTTCCAAATGGCACCACGACTGGGTCATCATTTCCAGGGTCAACGCTCGACTTCTGTTCGGTTTCAATGCACTCTGTTGCATTCCTCGCAAGGACAGTCTCCTCCCGTGGAAGTGTTTGATCAAGCAGAAACGGCATCCAAGGATTGGGTTTTGCCTAGAAATCGTTAAGATTTTGTTTTTTTCTGTCAAGTGTGATGGTTATGCCTGTGTGATTGAGGAAGATCAACTTTTACATTGGAGAGATATGAGAATTGGATTTAATGACACCCAAGTTATTATAAACATTTATTCAAAACCAACATTGTAAATTGTAAGCTGAATATAGAAAATATGAGTATTGTTGTCCTTTTGGTTAATATATTAGATTAGAAAACTTAAATTAAACCAAAGAATTTTGGACAATTTTGAAAGTTAAGAAATAAATGACCATTGAAACGTTTCAATGAATTTATTAGGTCTAAATAACGATCATCTACATTTAATTAACTTTTGTGTATACATAGTAGTACAAATAAATATATTTGTGTTCTTTTTGATGTTGCAGGATGGTATAAACATATCATTTCTGTGGAAGGTGTTTAAGCAGCTAAAATAAATAAATGAATAAATAAAATCATAATAATTATGGCTTTAATAATAAACCGATTCTTACCATAGCTTCAATGGTTGGGTTTAAAAGCCCCCCTGGGGAAAGATTAAGAAGAAAAAAGGAAATGAAGAGAAGAAAGAAACCAATCCTTTATTAATTATGACTGAACCAAGAACATCTATTAATTTTTCTGGCAATGAAATTAACAACTATTGAAAGAAACGATACATACTTCTCGCTTTAATACATTTAAAAGTAATATTTTAATTGCTCACAATGTGTGGTCAACAATGTTTCGGTTTTAAAATGATTATTTATACCAATGACGGAAAGTTGCTGTCTAATTGTCTACCAATGACATGCACAATCTTGAAGAAAAAATCAAACTGCGACGGGTTTGGAGGGGGGGGGCTATACAAAACTCTATCTGTTGTCAGTATCGTTTGATACTGCAAAATCTTTTCTTTTTTTTTCTTTTTCATTTCAACAGCATGAATATAAAATGAGGCGTATGAAATATATACTAATTGGGACTTCACAAAGAAAAATAAAAAAAAAAAATTAATTATGTATCGTCTTAATTGTTATTGAGAAAAATAAATAATAAATTAACTATGTACACGAGCTCGTACTTAATTGGGAACTTACGGGCTGTTGAAGCCCTACCTCAAATGGCGTTACTGTTCCCTGCGCTGTTCACCGCCCAATAGAGTCAACCGGTACCAGGTAAATGGTTTTCAGTTCCTTCAATCTATAGGATGTACCTTCATGTTAGATAACAAGACCACACCCCTCGTCTTGGTCTTGTGTGGTCGGTAATTGAACAGTACTCCAGGCGGAAACTTGGTCCAACCGCCATCGAATCCAGGTTGCCAAGCAACGAAGAGAGTTTTGAAATGTCGGTCATGGTTTCGATCGACGATTGACCAAGAAGGTGGATCCGGGATTACTTGTAGATGTGGAAAAACATTTGTTGATTTTTTTTTTCTTATTCCATTTATGTAATGGTATCTATTTATTTATTTATTTATGTTATATTATTATTAATGAAAATTACTTGTATGAGATGGCGAAAACATTTTGTTGATTTTTTTCTTATTCCATTTATGTATGTATTTATATATTTAGTTATTTATTTATGAATGAAAAAATTGTCATCCAGATAGTATGACCAAAATAGAAGATCAATTACATTGTCATGCAAACGAAGCAGAACATAAAGTGAAGATTTAGATATAATAAAGAGGGAAAGGGCAGAGGAGAGAGAGAGAGAGAGAGAAGTCCACCTCACTGCTATATTGAAAGAACGATAGTGGTGTTACCGAGATTGTCATTACCAGACATTTGTATTCCCCGCATTGTTTGGCTTAACATCACGACATGGATATAAGTAGTCGTCGAGACGGTTTCCCTTTTGTCTCTTACATCTGCAAAAATAATAGGGGCTACTACTAGTGTTAGAGGTAAGCGCATCTATTATTGCGTTACCAGAGAATATCAGGGCCTTTGGAGTTGCATCTGAAGTGCATAGTGAACATGACTATGTTGGTATCATGCTCGATATATCGCCGCACAGAAATGTTAACAATGAGAGGAGAGTCTGCATGAGAATGAGAGATGGAGAGAGAAATACCGAACAAAGTTTTTAAAAAGTGCAATATGTGCAAGATTTAGACTATTAAAGGCATAGACGTAATATAAAGAAGTCCAGCTTGTAAAAAGATTAATCACCAAAAGAGACACGATTGTAACACGAGTGGAATAAATATGTTGATTGAAGACCAACATGTTTCAAACAGATTCTATAAATGATTTATTTTATTACATTTTCGAAGTAATGAATAACTAGTTAATAAAAAAAAAAATCCCCTGAAGACAATTTAAGGCATGCAATGCACCGTAGACACCTCCGATTTTTTGGGGTGTAATTCATTTGCTATAAAAACTTACAAAGTACATCAAGAACCTTGGTATCATCCTGAGGCATTAAAGAGGGCGCTACACGTTGTAGTACTTGACAGAGAAGACGTTTCCCATGTAGGTGACGTGATGGTGTAAAGGTGAGGATACTTGTAGCGTCCCTCCGACCATATTGATTTATTGTAACATTAAGAGTAGAGTTCTTTGTGACGTTGTTTGAATCTAGGAACCAATGGATGATTGGGGCTGGATATCCATTGTTTAATGTGCAGGTCAATTTGGCCTGTTCACCATCCTTAAGATTTTTGATCCCGCCAATTGTTGGTGTATCAGATGGCCCTATATACAAATAGCCGAAGTAGAACCATAAGAAAAAAGACTCCAAATCAGAATGGGTTATTTAAAGTCAGGCCTTTTCACTATCAGGGGTGTTAGAGTCCATCCTCTTAGCTGATTTCAGCTTTTTTTTAGTTGTGATTTCCAGCTTATTTTCAGCTTCTTTTTTTTTTTTAGCCATTTGTACAAAAGTATATAGAGCCCTTTCAATTCATTATTATGATTTTTTGAAATAATCTTTTAAGCTTTTTTCAGCTGTTCTCAGCTCTTTTTATTTTTGATCACGCACACCCGTGAACTATGCACAATTCCAACGTTCTGGTGTTTAAAAGATAAGACAAAATGAATGGGTTGTAAATAGGATGTGATCTGGTGCCAATCAAATTAAATCGTAGCCTTCATAGTGTTTTGTTATCATTTTCAAACAAAATACATGATCTATTTTGCTGGAAAATGTAAGCCATATTTACCTGGCATGTGCACATCTAGTGTAATTGTATCTGACTGTTTTCAACGACGCATCGATAGTCCCCATTGTCACTCATTGTCCACTTGCTGATCGTCAGATTAGCGGAAGAGTTATCCGTCTTCCAGGTGAGCTTATCAGTAATATCTACCTCACAAGACATTCCATGGCTGAAACATACTTTACTTGTAAGGGGAGAATTGTCTTTTATAAAATATATGTCCACATTTTCAATTGAAGGTGTGAACCTGCAGACAAGCTGAACATCTTGACTGATAAATGGGATGCTAATATTAGCCGAAATATTGACACTCACTTTGGCATGGGCGGCTGCAAAACAAAATGTAATTTGTGGGACCCAATTAAAGAATAGTTACAATAATGCTATTATTTGCTTTTCCGTACAGTTTGACAACTGCATCCTCCTAAGCCCATCCCATACCTAAAACCTCACACTGAAACATATAAATATACTATTTCGTTCACCGTCATTTTAAGGGTCCAATAATAATTAAAAAATAAATAAATTGCGACGTGAATCTCATTTCAGGTTATACTTTTTATACAGGTAAAAAAAAAAAAGTTATAGCATTGTGTATTCGTTAAAAAGAGTGAAATTATAATTAGCTGAGTAACGTTATATTAACGCTGATACAATTTGTTGATCAATGAACACCCAAGCATATCCTGACAACTGCCCCTGGACAACAACTACCCCCCCCCCCCCCCCGATTAGTGTAGAAACGTAAACACAACACTTACATGATAGCCACCATACGATAAAAAGATGAAATATAAGTTGAAAATTACACCCCATTTTATTTTGGTTTTGTCCTTATGGAACTATGATCTGGAATCCATGCAGAAGAAGACTAAAGTGTTTCATGTTAAAAAGAAAAAAACAAAACAAAACATTATGACAGTAATTTAATTGCTTCAAACTGAATTCCCCAAACACTCCAGCTGGTTTGTTCAGTGTCTGAAAATGAAACTGTTACAAGACATAATTGTCAAACTTCTTTTGTTTCTTTTGGAACTTTCCTTCTCTCTATAGAAGAACTGTATTATCAAATGACTACCGAAAAGTGATCCAAATTTAATTCATGTATTTTGAAGTGAATTTTTATTGCCCCTCCCGCCCCCCCCCCAAAAGAAACAACTTGAATAACTATAATATGGAATATGTAATGTAAAACAAAACAAGAATAAAAATGGGAGAACAGAAAGAATATAGATATTCTTACTATCATACAGTAGAATTTTATTGATTTCATCTTTCTAATAGTAGCGTGAATGTTATTTACATAGAGAAGGACAATGTGTCTTGCATGTCGGCATAGTATCATTACAGTGACGTATAAATGTCAGTGCTACTCCTCATACGCAATTTATTTTCTAGAACACCGAGAAAACAACAATAATTATCTAGATTACGTATAAATATGGTAGTCTGAGCGGACATAAAAGAAACATCTACTCTACATTCGCTTATATAATGTGTTTTGTAAAATAAACTAAACAGGATGACATACTTGCAAAGATATATTTATATATATATATCATTTAAAGGTAAAACAACGTTCAATGTATTTTCGAAATCTCATTTGTGTAAATATTTACATGGAATATCAATGTACGTTATATTCCTATCCATTCATTCTTGCAGTATTACATTTTATATTCATAAAGCGCCGTAATATCTTAAATCAACAACATTTGACTTTAAGAAATAATGTATTGATGTTTCATGTAATATGTGCTTCAAATTCATATCTCGATATATTACCATAAAGTGTACAAATATTCGTGACAAATGGTACATTGTATTAACGGATATTTCAATACCAAATAAGCACCACAATTGATTTTATTAATCATTTTTAAAAATTATTATCCTTAGTCTGATTACTTTTTCAAAACAATGGACAACGTTCTGTAACTTGATTACTAGACAATAATTTATCCCTAATATTGATCATTTTAGGCATAATTTGTTTATATTTTTGATAAAACACTTTTTAAGCTCTAATGTAGATTGACTGTTAATTACGTTTAAACGTTCCTTTAATTCTACGTAAGAACTTTTGTCAAATTCTTGTAAAAAGAGCAATAATTTTTTTACAATCGTAGGACCTACAAAATGTTTATAGAATGATACGGCAATCCCTTGTTTTTAAAGAGCGAAATGTGTTTTAATGTAATTCTTTGTTCCAAGTAATCTAGCTTTCGGGGTTTTTGCGTACCGTTGTTAAAAACATTTTTTTAAAGTATTGTTCTACCGTTAAGTTTATATCTTTTCCTGCATCTTAGATTTCCAGCACATGCATGTGGGATGTCTAAACCTATACAACTTTACCTCATCTACTGTTTATCAGCATGTCTTTGAATAATTTACATTCAGCATGAAAGTCAGAGTATCTGGATAAACATATAAATAAATTCGTTGTCTTTCGAAACTTCACATGCATGTAGTTCATCCAGGTTTATGGCGTAGATGTTCCTTTATGGTAAATTTGGCTCAACATATAAAACATTCAAACTATTATCAAATCCATTATTTTATTGATTTATATTTTGTTGTTTTTGTTGTGAACAGTACTCCAGGGTAAAACTTTGATCCAATCCGCATCGAATCCAGGTTGCCAAGCAACGAAAGAGAGTTGAAGATGTCGTTTGTTTCGATCTACGATGAAACCAGAGGTGGATCCGGACGGATGATGGATGATATTTGTGAAGGCAATTTTTGGAAAGTTTGTGTATTTTTTTTATATTTGGTAGTCTCAGAGCCAACAAACATTATAGAGACGTTAGGAAAGAAAGATGGATTCCAAATAGAAGGTCGATCTATAATTATAACTTTCCTCACGAACAAATAAGGACACAGTAAATTGAATAATATATATATAAGGCCCAGACTGACGGAGAAGGCGAAAACAGAATTTAATGAATATTATAAAAAAAGAAAAAAGAAAAAAAAAGATGGAAACCGAAACTATAAGCCAAATTTAAGGCATGTTACTCAGATTTCCGCTATTGTTTACAGTCAAATTTATTTTTTATAAAGACGGTGACTCACAAAGTACATTAAGAACCTTGGTATCATTCTGAGGCATTACAGAGGGCGCTGTACGTTGTAGTACTTGACAGAGAAGACGTTTTCCCATGTAGATGAGGGTTGGTGTGAAGGTGAGGATCTTGTAGCGTCCATACGACCATATTGATTTTTGTAGTATGAAGAGAAGAGTTTTTTGTGATTTTGAATCCAGAACCAATGATGAGCGTGGCTGGATATCCATTGTTTGATGTGCAGGTGCTCTGGTTGTTCTCCTCATCATTGTAGCTGCCGCAATTTCAGGTTTTCAGGTGCGTCCTTTATACAATCCGGAAGTAAGACAAATGAGAAATAAATACCAGAGTGTGCTGATTATTTTTATGCACGATATCTGGTTATTTGGAAGTTCTCGTATTGGAAAAAGTTTTGTACTTTACATTAGAAAAAACAGTTGTAAATGGATGTGAATTTGTTCATTTTAGATATGGCTTTATTATATATATATATTATATATATATATATTATTTTATTTTTATTATTTAAACAGGAATACATATATGCCAGATATAACGATTTAAGGCCATATTTACTGGCAAGTGCACATCTAGTGTTACTGTATTGGACTGTAGATTGTACAAAGATGCATGATAGTCCCATTGTCACTCATTGTCACAGTGCTGATCGTCAGATTCGCGGAAGAGTTACCGTCTCCATTGACTTATTCTAGGACCAAATTGACTGTTTTAAAGACGATGACTTACTTGAATTTTTTTCGATCATATGTAAACTGCATGGCATTGGAAGGTTTAAATTGAATTTAGGAATTTCCTCATGATATAGGAAAACTCTAAAGGATTACACCGGATAGCCAACATTTTCTTTATTACTGGCTGTTAGGGCGGTCTGACTTTTTGTCTTATTAGTGGATTAAGTGCGAGTGGAGGGCACCCAGTTTGCACTCT
Source organism: Paracentrotus lividus (assembly GCA_940671915.1). Classification (NCBI taxonomy): domain Eukaryota; kingdom Metazoa; phylum Echinodermata; class Echinoidea; order Camarodonta; family Echinidae; genus Paracentrotus; species Paracentrotus lividus. The sequence continues at coordinate 33,618,630 of CALNVZ010000174.1, read as the reverse complement.
TGGCAACATACCATTCTTTCGATTCGCACAGCATAACACTCCATAGAAGTACATCAGTCCAACAGTTATTAGCAGGATTACTCCAGAAGATGCAGTCACTCCAACAATGATTAGCATGAAACTAGAGCCTGTGGTTGGAGGTGGTGGGTCCGTCTCGATTGGTGACTCTACCATGAAAAGCAAATTACCATAAAACTATTATCTGCATTTTTAACTTTTAAAAATATCTTTGGAATGGTTTATTTATTTTATTAAAACTGTTTTTTTTTAGTCTCACTTATTTTGACCTTCAAATGACATAGGTAAAGTTTTTATTGATTTTTATTGATTTCTTGCCATTAGTGCATTTATTACACCCTTTTGCCCCCAAAACAATCAGAAAATTCAAAAATGACTTTCATAAAAATTGTACGTACATAAGTAAAACACAATACCTAACTCTACAAAGCATAGGAATTGGTCATTAAATGGAGAGAAAAGAGTTTCAACAAACCAGTTGTTTTTGACTTGACAAACACACCCTCACAGATTGTCTCCGATGAAAACCAGTATTCAATCATATACTTCTCATGCTTGAAAACAACACACCCACACAAGTTCCAACACCCAAACGCTAAACCCACAAACGCACCCACTCTAAACCATCCCACACCCTCACGCACGATTCCCACCCACATATTGAGGGTGAAGGTCAGAATGGGGATGCCCTTGTAATCTTGAATGATCCACCCCGTTATTTAGTATTCGTATGAAAGTTGACCTGTTAGAATAGCTGGTTTACTGCACAACCCCCTTCCAAAGGTCACCACGACTGGGTCATCATTCAGGTCAACATTGACCTCTGTTCCGGGTTCAATGCACTCTGTTTCATTCCTCAAGGAACAGTCTCCTCCCGTGGAAGTGTTAATGATCAAGCAGATGGCATCCAAGGATTGGTTTGCCTTAGAAATCGTTAAGATTTGTTTTGTTCTGTCGAGTGTGATGGTTATGCCTGTGTGATTGAGAAGATGAATTTTTTTTTATATTGGAGAGAATATGAGAATGGATTTAATGACACCAAGTCGTTTATAAACATTAATTTGCAAATCAACATTGTAAATTGTAAGCTGAATATAGAAATATGAGTATTGTTGTCCTTTTGTTAATAAATTTTAGCATTAGAAAAGTTAAATTAAACCAAAAGATTTTGACAAAGTTTGAAAGTTAAGAAATAAAAATAAGCATTGAAATGTTTCAATGATTTATTAGGTCTAAATAATGATCATCTACATATAATTAACTTTTGTCTTACATAGTAGTACAAATACTATATTTGTGTTCTGTTTTGATGTTGCAGGAGGTATAAAATATATCATTCTGTGGAAGGTGTTAAACAGCTAAAAAAAGAAAAAATATATAATAATATGCTTTAATAATAAACCTGATTCTTACCATAGCTCAATGGTGGGAAAGCTGGATAAGATTAGAAAAAAAAAAAAGGGAAATGAAGAGAAGAAAGAAACCAAATCCTTATTAATTATGACGGACAAGAACTCTATTAATTTTCTGCAATGAAATGAACACTATTGAAAGAAACAAACACATACTTCTCGTTTAATGACATTTCAAAAGTAATATTTTATTGCTCACAAATTTGTGGTCAACAATGTTTCGGTTTAAAATGATTATTTAAAACCATGACAGAAAGTGCTGTCAATTGTCTACAATGACATGCAGGATCTCGAAGAAAATCAACTCGATGATGACTGATGGGGGGGGGGGGTATACAAAACTCTATCTGTATCGTTTGATACTGCATCATCTCTTTGCTTTTGATGAATATATGAGGCGTATGACAATATATAATTGGGACTTCACAAAGAAAAATAACTTTTGTTATGTATCGTCTAATTGTAAAATGAGAAAATTAAAATGATAAACGGTTCACATATATATATATATGTGTATGGTACACGAGCTTGTAGCTAATCGGGAACTTACGGGCTGTTGAAGCCACTACCTCAAGTGGCGTACTGTTCCCTGCGCTGTTCACCGCCCATAGAGTCAACTGGTACCAGGTAAATGGTTTCAGTTCCTTCAATCTATAGGATGTCCCTGTCAGGTTAGTAACAAGACCACACCCCTCGTCTTGGTCTTGTGTGTCGTTTGAACAGTACTCCAGGGTAAAACTTTGATCCAATCCGCCATCGAATCCAGGTTGCCAAGCAACGAAGAGAGTTGAAGATGTCGTTTGGTTTCGATCTACGATGAACCAAGAAGGTGGATCCGGACGAATGACTGGATGATTATTTTGTGAAAGGCAATTTTTGGAAAAGTTTGTTGTATTTTTTTATATTTGGTAGTCCTCAGAGCCAACAAACATTAATAGAGACGTTACAGGAAAGAAAGATGGATGTCCAAATAGAAGAGTCCGATCTATAATTATAACTTTCCCTCACGAACAAATAAGGACACAGTAAATTGAATAAATATATAAATATAAGGCCCAGACTGACGGAGAAGGGCGAAAACAGAATTTAATGAATATTTTAAAAAAAGAAGAAAAAAAAAAGAAAAAAAAAGATGGAAACCCGAAACTAATAAGCCCAAAATTAAGGCATGTATCCTCAGATTTCCCGCTATTGTTTACAGTCAAATTTATTTTTTATAAAGACGGTGAACTCACAAAGTACATTAAGAACCTTGGTATCATTCTGAGGCATTACAGAGGGCGCTGTACGTTGTAGTACTTGACAGAGAAGACGTTTCCCATGTAGATGAGGGGTTGGTGTGAAGGTGAGGATACTTGTAGCGTCCATACGACCATATTGATTTTTTGTAGTATGAAGAGAAGAGTTTTTTGTGATGTTATTTGAATCCAGGAACCAATGAATGAGCGTGGCTGGATATCCATTGTTTGATGTGCAGGTCGCTCTGGTTTGTTCTCCATCCCTCAGATTGTAGCTGCCGCCAATTTCAGGTGTTTCAGGTGGTCCTTTATACAATCCGCGAAGTAAGACAAATGAGAAATAAATACCAGAGTGTGCTGATTATTTAATTATGCACGATATCTGGTTATTTTGGGAAGTTCTCGTATTGGAAAAACGTTTGTACTTTACATTAGAAAAAACAGTTGTAAATAGGATGTGAATTTCGTTCATTTTAGATATGGCTTTAATATATATATATATATATATATATATATATATATATATTTTATTATTATTATTTTAAAACAGGGTATACATATATGCCAGATAATAACGAATTTAAGGCCATATTTACCTGGCAAGTGCACATCTAGTGTTACTGTATTGGACTGTATGTTGTCAACGATGCATCGATAGTCCCCATTGTCACTCATTGTCCACGTGCTGATCGTCAGATTCGCGGAAGAGTTATCCGTCTTCCAGTTGAGCTTATCAGGAATATCTACCTCACAAGACATTCCATGGCTGAAACATACTTTACTTGTAAAGGGAGAATTGTCTTCAATAAAATATATGTCCACATTTTCAATTGAAGATGTGAACCTGCAGACAAGCTGAACATCTTCACCGATTAATGGGATGCTTAGGTTGGCCGAAATAGTGATACTCACTTTGGCATGGGCGGCTGCAAAACAAAATGTACATTTGCGAAACCCAATGACAGAACGATAATCATGATATTATTTCCCTTTTCCCCTATAGTTTGACAACTGCATCCTCTTAAACCCACCCCATATCTAAAACCTCATACTAAAACATATAAATATACTATTTCGTTCACCGCCATTTTAAAATCAAAATCAAAATTATTAAAGTGGAAGAAAAATTGCGACGTAAATCTCATTCAAAGGTTAATATACTTTTAAGTTACTCCAGCATTGTGTATTCGTTAAAAAGAGTGAAATTTTAATTTTAGCTGAGTAACGTTATATTAATGCTGATACAATTTGTTGATCAATGAACACCGAAGCAACTGCCGCTGGACATCTACTAGGGTAGAAACGTAAACAGAACACTTACATGATAGCCACCATACGATAAAAAAGATGAAATATAAGTTGAAAATTACACCCCATTTTATTTTGATATTGTCCTTATGGAACTGTGATCTGGAATCCATGCAGAAGAAGACTAATGTGTTTCATGTTGAAAAGAAAAAACAAAACAAAACAAAACATTATGACAGTAATTTAATTGCTTCAAACTGAATTCCCCAAACACTCCAGCTGGTTTGTTCAATGTCTGAAAATGAAAGTGTTACAAGACATGATTGTCAAACTTCTTTTGTTTTTTTTGGAACTTTCCTTCTCTCTATAGAAGAACTGTATTATCAAATGACTACTGAAAAGTGATCCAAATATAATTCATGTATTTTGAAGTGGATTTTTATTGCCCCTCCCCCCCCCAAAAAAAAAGAAACAACTTGAATAACTATAATATGGAATATGTAATGTAAAACAAAACAAGAAGAAAAATGGGAGAACAGAAAGAAAATAGATATTCTTACTATCATACAGTAGAATTTTATTGATTTCATCTTTCTAATAGTAGCGTGAATGTTATTTACATAGAGAAGGACAATGTGTCTTGCATGTAGGCATAGTATCATTACAGTGACGTGTAAATGTCAGTGCTACTCCTCGTACGCAATTTATTTTCTAGAACACCGAGAAAACAACAATAATTCTCTAGATTACGTATAAATATGGTAGTCTGAGCGGACATAAAAGAAACATCTACTCTACATTCGCTTATATAATGTGTTTTGTAAAATAAAGTAAACAGGATGAAATACTTGCAGAGATATATCATTTCAAGGTAAAACAACGTTCAATGTATTTTCGAAATCTCATTTGTGTAAATATTTACATGGAATATCAATGCACGTTATATTCCTATCCATTCATTCTTGCAGTATTACATTTTATATTCATAAAGCGCCGTAATATCTAAAATCAACAACATTTGACTTTAAGAAATAATGTATTGATGTTTCATGTTATGTGCTTCAAATGCATATCTCGATATATTACCATAAAGTGTACAAAAATTCGTGACAAATGGTACATTGTATTAACGGACAATTATTCAATACCAAATAAGCACGACAATTGTTTTTATTAATCATTTTTTTTTAAATTATCCTTAGTCTGATTACTTTTCCAAAACAATGGACAACATTCTGTAACTTGATTACTAGACAATAATTTATCCCTATATAATATTGATCATTTTAGGCATAATTTGTTTATATTTTTGATAAAACACTTTTTAGGCTCTAATTTAGATTGACTGTTAATTACGTTTAAACGTTCCTTTAATTCTACGTAATAAAGAACTTTTGTCAAATTCTTGTAAAAAGAGCAATAATTTTTTACGATCGTAGGACCTACAAAACGAATAAAACAAAATGTAAATAGAATGATACGGCAATCCCTTGTTTTTTAAGAGCGAAATGTGTTTTAATGTAATTCTTTGTTCCAAGTAATCTAGCTTTCGGGGTTTTTGCGTACCATTGTTAAAAACATTTTTTTTTAAAGTATTGTTCTACCGTTAAGATTATATCTTTTCCAGCACATGCATGTGGGACATCGGAACTTACACAACTTTACCTCATCTACTGTTTATCAGCATGTCTTTGAATAATTTACATTCAGCATGAAAGTCAGAGTATCTGGATAAAGCTATAAATAATTTCGTTGTCTTTCGAAACTTCACATGCATGTAGTACATCCAGGTTTATGGCGTAGATGTACCTTTATGGTAAATTTGGCTCAACATATAAAACATTCAAACTATTATCAAATCCATTATTTTATTGATTTATATTTTGTTGTTTTTGTTGTTGGTTAGATGTTTAGAGAATTCAGGTCATGTGGTACATCCTGTTATAATGTTCGTGTTCGTATTAACTTCGTCTGCAGAGTCTAATGAATGACCACTCCTCCTCTTCTTAGTCGTCTTCTTGTTAGAAAGAGTATCAATTCTTTCAATTTTTGTCTGGTCCAAATGTTTTGAAGAGATTCGAACAAGGTACATTGGTTCTAATTTTAGGCTATATCTCCATGTAAGTGGTCGTATCATCATCTTGTGGAGTTCTGCGAACAGTATTGATATATTCGGGATCATGGAGGACATCCTGAAGAACCCTACCCTCTGTGTTTATATACACAGTGTCTGTCCTTTCCTTTGGCTGTTCACATGGCTTGGGAGAAGGACCAACGTGTTCTTTGCGCTCTACTCCGAATGGTTTAGAACGGATTGAAGAGGGCTTGGTGGGCACTTCAGGCTTTACGTTATCATCTCACCGTCATCTTCTGTCCTAGCGTTATTGACATACTGAGGATCTTCCGAATTTTCATACATCGGCTCAGATTTCTTCCGTCCAAAGCTAGGACTAACATATTCATCGCTACCAGGGACAGCAGAATTACTTAATGGTATCGGCTTCATGTCCATGTAGGAACTTGAATTTGATTCGGAAGGTTTATAATTGTGTTCCTCAATTTCAGCGTAGACTTCCTGTATTACCTTGAAAATAGATAATAAACCATACTAAGTTCATAAGATGGTTTACTTACACTATAATCAAACATTTTAAAGGCTCATATTCTAGAAATTAGTAAGACGCTTATTGAAAACGAAGACGACACAAAAAATGAGATACTTAAATGATTTCAGCACATCCAAGAATGCTTTTGTGCTGTTAATAACCGAATGTGACTTTTTAATGTATTTTGAAACATGATTAAAACTCTAAATTGAAAACTTTAAGAAAATAATACACGAACCTGTTCAGATGCTGTGCTTTTTTGTCGTTTTTGTCACAACTACACTCCGTGCTAAGAAAAGGAAAGGTGTAAGCATGGTTAACTAAATTTACGATTGAATAATAAATGTGCAATATGTGATAGATAAATGATGGATGTTCCATTTGGTATTATAGATTGTAATTGTCCTTATTGAATTATACAAGGATACACAAAAAAGGTTGATGAATGTAACATTATCTGTTAAGAAGTGTCTTGTACGAAAACGAATTAACGGAATAGTTAGTATTTTTATAAGACGTTGACTTAATTTGAATTTTTCGTCATGATGTAACTATTTTGAAAGATCATCCATGTTAATCACATGTAATGAATGTGGTATTGGAAGGTTTTAAAGTTGCATATTTGTTTCCTCATGATAACGACAACCAAACGTAAATGATTACTCCTAATAGCCAACATTTTCTTGATTACTGGTTGTCATTACGGTCAGACTTTTTTTTGTATTAGTGCAGGCCATCCGGTTTGCCACATACCAGTATTTCGATTCTGACAGCATAACACTCCGTAGAAATACATCAGTCCAACAGATATTATCAGGATAACTCCAGCAGATGCAGTCACTCCGGCAATGATTAGCATGGAATGGGATCCTCTTGTTAGAGGTGGTGGCTCATTCTCCACTTGTGACTCCTTCTCGACTGGTGACTCTACCAAGAAAAGGATATTAACATGAAATTACTATGTGCTCCATCAATTTCTAAAGAATATCATCAGATTGGTTTAATAAATTCATTTTATTTAAGCCTATCTATTTTCATGATTTTAACACTTCTAATATGAACGTCAACATGCATTTTGTTAAGCCCATGCAACTCTTGAATGGCACCTTCCTCCCCACTGTCAGATGGTAAATACCTGTAAGAGAAATTTCATATTACCCCACCTGTTAGAATAGCTGGTTCACTGCACAACCCCCTTCCAAAGGTCATCACGTCTGGGTCATCATCATCCAGGTCAATGCTGAACTCTGTGCCGTGTTCAACACACTCTGTTTCATTTCTCGAGGAACAGTCTCGTCCCGTGGAGGTGTTAATCATTAAGCAGATGCCAACCAAGGATTGGTTGGTTTTAGAAATTGTCAACATATCTATCGATCTGTCAAGCACGATGATAATGCCTGTAAGATTAATAGAAATGGAAAAGTACAATTTGGACATGTTGGAGAGTGTGCCATGATACATTCCATTACACATAGTTTTTAAGGACAATTGATATTTGATTTTTTTTTTGTTGTTGTTGTAGTCTTTTAAAATTTATTTAAACCAAAATTGTTCCAATTTCAAATCAGAGAGTAGAAATTTTGAAATAGAATATTTCAGTGATTTGTTTATTTAGTATACAAGATGACCAACATTTATGTATAATTAATTTGATTTTAAATTGTAATACAGATATTGAGATAGTATGCATTTTTTTTAAAGTCCTTTTTTATCTCGGTGGTTCCGTATCAATTAACTACGTGACTTAAAACGTTCTGGAACTGTTTTATTGATTACAAAATGATATATTAACTTTCTTCTTACCGAAGCTTGATGGTGGCAAAGCTGGACAAAGGTAAAAACAAGGAAGTAAAAAGAGGAAAGAAACCAAGCTCTCGTAAGTGACATTAAAAAATGACCATTATCTTCTTACCAGTTTTGTGGGTTCTATAGCCATGGCCATGATAGCCTGGTTTCGGTTTAAGAAGAGAGAATGATTATTGATTGCTCCGCCAAGACCTTTATCAATTGCGTACAATGTCATACACGTTTATGAGAGAAAAGACTTTTAATTTCACCGGATGAATATGGATGAAGCGCTACAACATGTATGAATGTCCAAAAACAAATCATTATGAAAGACGGAAATAATATGGTTTTACAGATATTTGAAAATTGAGACTTAAAAAACAAGTAGAACGCCGAACCTAATGTTTTGCTTCATTTATGAGTATAATAAACACGAGAATAGCGACCTAGAAACTTACGGGCTGTCGAAGCTACTACCCCAACAGGTGTACTGTTCCCTGCGCTGTTCACCGCCCACAGAGTCAACCGGTACCAGGTAAATGGTTTCAGCCCCTTTAATCTGTAGGATGTCCCTGTTAAGTTAGTAACAAGACCACATCCCTCGTCTTGGTCTTGCGTGTCGTTTGAACAGTACTCCAGGGTGAAACTTTGGTCCAACCCGCCATCGAATCCAGGTTGCCAAGCAACGAAGAGAGTTGAAGATGTCGTCTGGTTTCGATCGACGATGAACCAGGAGGTGGATCTGGGATGACTGTAGATGTGGATTTTTTCTCTCTTTTTTTTCTTTTGAAGGTTGTATTTCATAAAAAAAATCATTTTAAAAGTCATTTCATCAGTAATTCATTTTCGCTGTCCTTAGAACCAACAAAATTAAATAGAGACATACATGACAGAAAGAGGGATGCCCTAATGGAAGAGTCCGATAAATAATTATAACTTTGGCTATAATACAAATAAACACACAGTAATTCAAAGAAATTAGTAAGGCCCAGACTACTGAGACTGACGAAAAACGGCGAGAAAAGAATTAAATTAGATTTTTACTCACTGTTGTATTGTAAAGACGCTGTGGTATAAACGAGATGTGTAATTACATGGGCCGCGACGCGACAAAAGGGCCTAGGCCCTTAGCTCAACTGAGCTGAGCACCTAATTATATGCGTGCTAAATCAACAATGACGTCACAATCAAAATAGTGTGCGCGCTCATAGCTACTTCTGACACAATTTAGTGTAGAGGCCTATGTAGTTTTGTGTGCAAGTTATGTTAATATTTGGCAACATAATAGGCCTATGTGATTGTGTTGTATTATATTTGATCATCAAAATGATTATATATGTTGTCAAACTTTTAATTGCCTTTTTGTTTGTGACCCAAAATAAAGAGGCAATTTTTATCAAATTGTGTTAAATTCGGTATCAAATTGTAGCTATTCAAAACCAGCAGTAAAGTCTATTATCACTTTTTCACGCAACCAAATTGTTTTAAACAAATTTCAAATTAGTCTACAATTGAATAGACAATATTATAATTGTAACTAAATGTAAACAATAATACTGTATCCTACCAGCATAATTATGTCGGCACACTCGAGGGAAATCAAGTTCAATTTATAGGCTTTAATGCTTAACAACCAGGAAATGGATTCATTTTACCACAAACCTAACTTTTCTCTGAAATTTGGCGTCTTTTTAAAATCAATTATTTCTGCTTAAATTAAGACTTTTTGATTATTTATTATTTATTTATTTATTTAATTATTTATTTATTCGTGGTATCATTAGATTCGATTGCTTTGTTAAAGTATCCTGTCTTGCTCTTAGGTCATAATAATGTTGTTCATCTTTGATTTTCTCTGACACTGTTGGTCAGAAGGTTCTTTTTTTTTTTTTTTTTTTTTTTTTTTTTTTTTTTTTTTTTTTTTTTTTTTTTTTTTTGTGTGTGCATCAGCAACTTTCTTTTTACTCAGGCTTAAATTTCTTGAAAAAAAAAGTGCAATATGTGCAAGATTAAGACTATTAAAGGCATAGACGTAATATAAAGAAGTCCAGCTTGTAAAAAGATTAATCATCAAAAGAGACACGATTGTAACACGAGTGATATAAATATTGTTAATTGAAGACCCACATGTTTCAAACAGATTCTACAAATGATTTATTTTATTACATTTTCATAAAGATAACTAGTTTTTTAAAAAAATTCCCCTGAGACAATTTAAGCGCCATGCAATGCACCGTAGACACCTCAGATTTTTTGTGGGTGTAATTCATTGCTTATAAAACTTACAAAGTACATCAAGAACCTTGGTATCATTCTGAGGCAATAAAGAGGGCGCTACACATTGTAGTACTTGACAGAGAAGACGTTTCCCATGTAGGTGACGTGATGGTGTAAAGGCGATGATACTTGTAGCGTCCCTCCGACCATATCGATTTATTGTAACATTAAGAGAAGAGTTCTTTGTGACGTTGTTTGAATCTAGGAACCAATGGATGATTGGGGCTGGATATCCATTGTTTGATGTGCAGGTCACCCTGGCCTGTTTACCATTCCTAAGATTTTTGATCTCGCCAATTGTGGTGTATCAGATGGCCCTATATACAAATAGCCGAAGTAGAACCATAAGAAAACAGACTCCAAATCAGAATGGGTTATTTAAAGTCAGGCCTTTTTACTATCAGGGTATTAGAGTCCATCCTCTTAGCTGATTTCAGGTTTTTTTAGTTGTGATTTCCAGCTTATTTTCAGCTTTCTTTTTTTTATAGCCATTTGTACAAAAGTATATATAGAGCCCTTTCAATTTATTATTATGATTTCTTTAAAATAACCTTGTAAGCTTTTTTTCAGCTTTTCTCAGCTCTTTTTATTTTGATCCGAGACACCCCGTGAACTATGCACAATTCCAACGTTCTGGTGTTTAAAAGATAGAAAAAAATAAACACGATCGATGACTCATTATGGGTTGTAAATAGGATGTGATCTGGTGCCAATCAAATTAAATCGTAGCCTTCATAGTGTTTTGTTATCATTTTCAAACAAAATACATGATCTATTTTGCTGGATAATGTAAGCCATATTTACCTGGCATGTGCACATCTAGTGTTATTGTATCTGACTGTCTGTTTTCAACGACGCATCGATAGTCCCCATTGTCACTCATTGTCCACTTGCTGATCGTCAGATTCCGGAAGAGTTATCCGTCTTCCAGGTGACTTATCAGTAATATCTACCTCACAAGACATTCCATTGTTGAAACATACTTTACTTGTAAAGGGAGAATGTCTTTTATAAAATATATGTCCACATTTTCAATTGAAGGTGTGAACCTGCAGACAAGCTGAACATCTTGACTGATAAATGGGATGCTAATATTAGCCGAAATATTGACCCTCACATTGGCATGGGCGGCTGCAAAACAAAATGTAATTTGTGGGACCCAATTAAAGAATCGTTACAATAATGCTATTATTTGCTTTTTCCTGCAGTTTGACAACTGCATCCTCTTAAGCCCATCCCATACCTAAAACCTCACACTGAAACATATAAATATACTATTTCGTTCACCGTCATTTTAAGGGTCCAATAATAAATAAATTGCGACGTGAATCTCATTCCAGGTTATACTTTTTATACAGGTAAAAAAAAAAGTTATAGCATTGTGTATTCGTTAAAAAGAGTGAAATTATAATTAGCCGAGTAACGTTATATTAACACTTACAATTTGTTGATCAATGAACACCCAAGCATATCCTGACAACTGCCCCTGGACAACTACCCCCCCCCCCCCTGATTAGTGTAGAAACGTAAACACAACACTTACATGATAGCCACCATACGATAAAAAGATGAAATATAAGTTGAAAATTACACCCCATTTTATTTTGGTTTTGTCGTTATGGAACTATGATCTGGAATCCATGCAGAAGAAGACTAACGTGTTTCATGTTAAAAAGAAAAAAGAAAACAAAACATTATGACAGTAATTTAATTGCTTCAAACTGAATTCCCCAAACACTCCAGCTGGTTCGTTCCCGGTAGGGACGCCTGCCAATTACCACCCTCCCCCACCCCTCAATTATTAGGGTAGAAACACAACACTTACATGAGAGCCAACACACGAGAATAAGATGAAAATAAATACGTTGAACTTCACACTCCATTTTATTCAAATCTTGTCCCTATCGAACTGTAATTTGGAATCCATGCAGAAGAAGCTATTGCTTTTGAATATTGAAAACGTTTCCAACACTCCAAAGTCTGAAAATGAAAGTGTAACAAGATTTGAGTGGCACTTAATGTTTTGTTTTCTTCTGTAAACTTCCTTCTTTCTATACAAGAACTGCATTATCAAATAACTATTAAAGAGATGATCCAAATTTAATTCATGTATTTTTAAGTGTAGGTGCGGATCCAGGGGGTGGGGTGGGGGTTGGACGGAGGGTGCGAGCGCCCCCGTAGGATTGGGAAAAAAAAAGCGTTAATTTTGGAGCAAGGACCTTTTTCTTTTTTCTTTTTTTTTCTTTTTTGCTTTTCTATTTCTTCCTGGCCGATTGAGCGACGGCACCCGACCCCTATAGGTAATATATGGTGACCTTCTTGAAGGCTGAAACAAAATTTAACATCGCACCTGAAGTGTATTCTATTGCCCCATCCAAAACCTAAATAATTCTGAAATGGAATACGTACTGTAAAACAAAACAAGATGAAGAATGGAAGAACAGAAAGAAAATATGTATTCTCATATCATACAGTAGAGTTTTATTAATTCCAATTTTAGTGGTGTGAATAATTGTTAAAGAAGGCTTACAATGAGTCTTGCATGCACACATAGTATCATTACAGTGACGGTGACGTATAATGGCAGTGCTACTCCTCATACGCAATATACAGTCAGTGTAAAAAAAAAAAAATCGTACAGTCAGGGAAAAAATAATTAGGTGTGAAATATTTTCAAATAATGTGTGGTACCAAATTAAAACCAAAAGATTTTCCTTGCTGATGCAGTTTGTTCTGTATAATTTGCTTTCGCAAAACAAAAGTTATGCTGAATTTTGTTCGACGATAAACAAATCGAAATTACGCACTTCTATTGTTCTGGAGCGCTGGATTCATGGCCTTTATGCTACAGTTACACAGACATTTACGTATAGATAGGTTTGTGTTGTTTAAATCTTATTTCATCTTCTATTCTATAATTTCTTATGTATTTCTTTGTTTTACTGGATGAATTTTTTTTCAATATTTCCACTGCTGATTATGACGGGTAGACATCCGTGGGGATATGCAGAAAAGAAAATGATTTTTGGACGCAATCAGACGTAACTCAACGTAAGTGTCTGTGTGACTGTAGCATTATGCGAAACCCACACCAAGGCATGGGACGTCGTGCGAAAAATGATTTTTTTTTCCCCTTTATTGTAGAAAACTGGTGATATCTAAAAAATTACAGCACTAAATATGATGAAAAATTGCAGAAGAAAGTCCGATTTTCCTGCTTTATGAATATACCAAACAATACCAGATTATTATTAATCTTCATTATAAAACAATGTTTTCCACTTGTACCATTTTATTTGACACAGACTGTATTTTCCATAGCAATAGCATTATACGTAATCTAGATAATTGTTGTTTTCTCTGTTTTCAAGCAAATGAGATTAAATGGACTTAACAGAAACATCTATTTTATATTCCGTTATGTATTGTGTTTTGTAAAATACAATAAAATAAACAGGGTGACTTACAAATATATGATAAATATACACCAGTGTAGAGAAGCATATAATATTATCATGTATGCCTCGTTCTGTGCATTTTTAGAATCTCATTTGTTTCAACATGTGATGTCGATCTATATCATATTCTTATTGATCAAAACATTCATATGAGATTTGACTGTAAGAAAAATGCATTGATATCTTATGTTATGTGCTTTTAATATTCATACGTCGATGAATTATCTTTACATTCATAGTTACGTCGATTATCATAAAATTAATGTCCAAAATTTCAAAGACGAGTATTAGTGGACATAACAATTATGCAACACAAAATTAGCACAATTGATTTACCTTAGTCTAGTTATTTTTCCAAAGCGATGAACTACGTTTTGTACATTGATTACTAAACAATCATTTCGCACGCTTTACATGATTGATCAGTTGAAAAACAATTTGATAATACAACATTTTTCTATACTCTAATTTAGAATGACGTTTTACGATATTTAGAAGAAACAGAACTCATTATTAATTGTACATAATGTACGTACACACATTTTCCTCCTCAATATGTCCACCTCCCCTCACCAAATAACACAACTGACATCTGCGCTGCGTGCCATTCATAGCTCGTCTCAAATGATCAGGATGTGCCCAATGTCCACCTCATGCTGGATTGTTTACCGTAGATCTTGAAGGGTAGGCCTGCTTGGCGGAGTTACAAAAACCCTGTACTTCAGATAGCCAAATAAGAAAAAGGTCACAAGGTGTCAAATGAGGTGACCTTGGGGTGATGCATCGCAAATACTCTCCGATTCGAAAGCAGATGATCTGTGACAGCCGCAAGACTATATGGGCTGGGGCTCCGTTTTTGAGCCCACCACAGATAGCAATATCTCACATTGGCTAGTAGGGGAAGCTGTTTCCCATTTCCGGGACCACTTGCTCGTTGATCATCCGTAGATAGGCTTTGATAGACACTGTTCTCAAAGAAGAAAAGACATATGACCACTCCGTTCTCACACATATTCCAACCCGTTACCCTTTCCTTAATTGCTCAATATACTTTCGAAGTTAAAGGCAGGGGGATGTCGAAATGGCGAGAACTGGACGTTGTTCTGGCTGTTGACCTCCTCGTTGAGAGAAAATCCCGCTTTATCCCTAGCTTTTACCAGATGTCGGATGAAACTCTCGTCTCGGTTGTTGCGTTCAAGAAGCCATTGACAGAAAACGCGTCATCTGTTCAGATCGGCTTCGAGAAGTTCATGTCAAACATGCGCCCTGTATGGATGGAGACGGAGGTCAAATCTGGTTATCCGATCAAAAGCAGCCTGGAAACTGTATTATCAGAATGATGGAGGCAGAGACGGGAGTTGTTACAGGTTTACAGTCACGTTTATTATGTGATCTTCGCCATGATGTTGCACTGCTTGACCCCGTGCCTGGGAGGTCACATTAATGTTTTGCTAGCTAGCCTACGTTCAATACATATCATCACGTAGGCTTTACAGATATCGCCACATCTCCCTTTCTTTAAGAAAGATGCAATATTTCTTTTGAATCTTTAACATGCATAATTTATATATATATATATATATATATATATAACTTCTTTTATGTATGCTCTTTGCATAATAATAAATCCTGTAAAGTTTCAACTGAGTCTTTGAGTTTTGTTCTTGATGATAATATCTTTCAAATCCGGAGTTTTCGCTGGGTGTTTGAGTAGGTGTTCCAATTTCAATATAACAAAATGCTTTCCTCTGTTATAGCTATTTTAAGAGTTCTTACTTTTATTTAACTAACTCTAAACCTAAAAACACTCGCGAAAGGTCCTTTGTGATTTCGCTTTAACTATTTACAAAAGTTGTGGATCGCTTTATATTTATAAGTCCAAACGATCTGGTGGTTTTACTCGTCGTCCACTTCTAGTTCTAACTGAAGACGTATCGCTTCCTGCAGATGCTCGTTGTTCGTATGCGTTGTCATCTTCGTCATCTAGTTCGAAGTCATCAGATGAATTAGACTGGGCTTGCTGTCTTGGATCAAGTCTGAGATGTCGTCTATTTCTTCTACGTATCTCTCCTGACTCAGTCTCTACCGGGTATGACCTATTTGGTTTGATCGATTTGACAATACCACGTTTTGACCAATTCTTTGTCTTCATGTCCTGTAGCATGACATTTTGACTTGGTTTCAGTTCTTTCAAGTCTTGAGCATGTCTGTCATAACGCTCTTTCTGCTTTACCTTCTCTTCTTCCTTCCTTCCCCGAACAAATTCAGTGTCGATTTGTTGGTTGTCTAGGAGATTATCTACCATTGGAAGATTTGACCTAATTCTGCGGTTGAAGAGTAGCTCTGCTGGAGACTTTCCGCAAGCTAGAGGAGAGCTTCGATAGACTTGTAATGCTCTGCGAATATTCTGTCCACTGTGCTGTGCCTTGCGTATGAGATTCGTTGCAATCTTCACAGCATTCTCCGCGAGACCATTGGATTGTGGATAATGAGGACTCGACGTCGTATGATGGAAATCCCATTCTTTTGCAAAGTTTTGGAATTCTTGACTTGCAAATTGCGGTCCGTTGTCCGACATCAGTTCCATTGGCGTCCCGTGGCGAGCAAATACTGCTTCCATATGAGTTATCACTGCTCTACTACCTGTTGAAGTTAAGGAACATATCTCAAAGTACTGTGAATAGTAATCAACTATGACTAAGTATTCTTTGTTATTCAGTGTGAACAAGTCTGCAGCTACCTTTTCCCAGGGTCTGTTTGGTACTGCATGAGGATTTAGTGTTTCAGCCTGTTGCTGAGGTCTGTATGTTAAGCAAGAGTTACAGTTTTGAACCATTTCAGTTATGTCTACATTGATTCTTGGCCAATAGATAACTTCTCTTGCGCGCTGCTTACACTTTTCTATCCCTAAGTGACCTTCATGCACTAAGTTTAGAATGTACCTTCTCATGGATTTAGGTATTACTATCTTGCTGCCTTTGAAGATGATGCCATCTGCTTCAGAGAGTTCACCTCTGATGTTCCAGTATTCTCTGATTCTAACTGGACATTGCTGCTTTTTTTCTGGCCAACCATTACTGATTGCAACTAGCAGTTCTTGCAGTTGATCATCTTTTCTTGTCTCAGAGACAATTTCTTCTCTTTTGTTTGTTGTTACTGAACTGCTCTGAAGAATAGCATCCACATCTACTCTCATGTCTTTTATGTCTTCTTGACATTCTTGATCAATGTTCTGATCTGTGATTTGTTCTGTGTGTTCTGTTTGTTCTATCTGTTCGATTTGTTCAACATTCAACACTCTTTTCACAAGAAGCAAATCTTCAGACGTCTGTAATCCTAACAGAGGCTTTCTGTTTCCATGAATTACCAGACAAGACACTTTGTGTTTGATTCCTTTGTACTCAACTTGTACACAACAACTACCTAAGACTGGAGTAGCTTTATCATCAAAGTATCCTACTAGTTCACTTTAGACTTTTGCAACTTTGGTTTTGGTGTTAGTTCGTTGAAGACTGTTTCAGATATTAGGTTTGCTTGCGCACCTGTGTCTAGTTTAAAGTCTACTAACTGATCATTCACTTTTAGTTTGACTATCCACTCTTTCTTGGATTCTTTTGACTCTACACTACAAACCATGAAACCTTGCGAATCTACTTCTAAGTGCTGAAGTTCATTGACTTTTGCTACTTTGCTTCGGCATACTTTTGCAAAATGATTTAGCTTACCGCACTTATTACATTTTTGACCTTGCGCTGGACATTTGTCTTTGCTATGCCCGTATCCACACTTAGTACAAGTTTCACGACTTTGTGGTTTTGACCTTGAACCACTTTGTTTTGGCTTTGCACCATTCTGAGGTTTAGACTGTTTCGATGAGGTGGATTCACACCTACCCGATCAGGAAAAATTCTCGAAATTTACGAGAACTGTTTCAATCACCAAAATACCCGTAAATTGGGCTTTGTGTTCACATCTGCCCGAACCGTCTTTTTCCAGGGAAATACCCGAAGTTATAAACAAGGGAAGAAATAAGAAAAACAAAGAAATACATAAGAAAAAGCGGGGAAAGAAGGAAAAACAAAGAAATACATAAGGAACGAAAAGAAAAAAGGAAAAACAAAGAAAATAAATAAGGAAAGAGAAGAAAGAAGGAAAAAAAAAAAAGAAATACATAAGGAAAGAGAAGAAAGAAGGATAAAACAAAGAAATACATAAGAAAGGCGGGAAAGAAGGAAAAACAAAGAAATACATAAGGAAGGAGAAGAAAGAAGGAAAAACAAAGAAATACATAAGGAAAGAGAAGAAAGAAGGAAAAACAAAGAAATACATAAGAAAAAGAAAGGAGGAATAGAAAGTTCCCGTAATTTATGTTCACACTACAAAAGTTCCCACGACCTTGGCAAAACTACGCGTAGTTTCGACGAAGTACCTTCTAATTTACGGGAATTTATCTTCGGGAATATTACGCGTAGTTTGGTTTCACACTTGCAAAATTACGCGTAGTTTGGTTTCACACTTGCAAAATTACGCGTAGTTTGTGATCGGGGTAAAAATACCCGATCAGAGATTACGGGAACTTTTCCAGATCGGGCAGGTGTGAATCCACCAGAACTTTTTCTTAGTCCTATCGAAAGAATCAACCGGAATTGAGGCGCTTTCACCTGCGGAACTCGGTGCTTTGGCCTGCACTCGAGTTTGTTCACCCGCACAACAAACTTGTAACGTTTTATCCAACGTGAGATTATCTTGCCTCAAGGTGGATTCACACCTGCCCGATCGGGAAAAATACCCGTAAATTACGGGAACTTTTCCAACCACCAAATTACGGGTAATTTGTTTTGCATGTTCACACCTGCCCGAACCGTCTTTTTCGGGAAAAAATACCCGAAGTTATAAACAAGGGAAGAAATAGAAAAAACAAAGAAATACATAAGAAAAGCGGGGAAAGAAGGAAAAAAAAAGAGAAATACATGAGGAACGAAAGAAAGAAGGAAAAACAAAGAAATACATAAGAGAAGCGGGGAAAGGAGGAAAAACAAAGATATACATAAGGAACGAAAAGAAAGAAGGAAATGCATAAGGAAAGAGAAGAAAGAAGGAAACCACAAAGAAATACATAAGAAAAGCGGGGAAAGAAGGAAAAACAAAGAAATACATAAGGAAAGAGATGAAAGAAGGAAAACAAAGAAATACATAAGGAAGGAGAAGAAAGAAGGAAAAACAAAGAAATACATAAGGAAAGAGATGAAAGAAGGAAAACAAAGAAATACATAAGGAAAAAGAAGAAAGAAGGAAAAACAAAGAAATACATAAGGAACGAGAGGAAAGAAGGAAAAACAAAGAAATACATAAGAAAAAGAAAGGGGGAATAGAAAGTTCCCGTAATTTATGTTCACACTACAAAAGTTCCCACGACCTTGGCGAAATTACGCGTATAGTTTCGACGAAGTACCTACTAATTTACGGGAATTTATCTTCGGGAATATTACGCGTAATTTGGTTTCACACTTGCAAAATTACGCGTAGTTTGGTTTCACACTTGCAAAATTACGCGTAGTTTGTGATCGGGGTAAAAATACCCGATCAGAGATTACGGGAACTTTTCCAGATCGGGCAGGTGTGAATCCACCAGAACTTTTTCTTAGTCCTATCGAAAGAATCAACCGGAATTGAGGCGCTTTCACCTGCGGAACTCGGTGCTTTGGCCTGCACTCGAGTTTGTTCACCCGCACGACAAACTTGCAACGTTTTATCCAACGTGAGATTATCTTGCCTCAAGGTGGATTCACACCTGCCCGATCGGGAAAAATACCCGTAAATTACGGGAACTTTTCCAACCACCAAATTACGGGTAATTTGTTTTGCATGTTCACACCTGCCCGAACCGTCTTTTTCGGGAAAAAATACCCGAAGTTATAAACAAGGGAAGAAATAGAAAAAACAAAGAAATACATAAGAAAAGCGGGGAAAGAAGGAAAAAAGAAGAAAAAAGAAATACATAAGGAACGAAAGAAAGAAGGAAAAACAAAGAAATACATAAGAGAAGCGGGGAAAGGAGGAAAAACAAAGATATACATAAGGAACGAAAAGAAAGAAGGAAATACATAAGGAAAGAGAAGAAAGAAGGAAAACACAAAGAAATACATAAGAAAAGCGGGGAAAGAAGGAAAAACAAAGAAATACATAAGGAAAGAGATGAAAGAAGGAAAACAAAGAAATACATAAGGAAGGAGAAGAAAGAAGGAAAAACAAACAAATACATAAGGAAAGAGATGAAAGAAGGAAAACAAAGAAATACATAAGGAAAAAGAAGAAAGAAGGAAAAACAAAGAAATACATAAGGAACGAGAAGAAAGAAGGAAAAACAAAGAAATACATAAGAAAAAGAAAGGGGGAATAGAAAGTTCCCGTAATTTATGTTCACACTACAAAAGTTCCCACGACCTTGGCGAAATTACGCGTATAATTTCGACATAGTACCTACTAATTTACGGGAATTTATCTTCGGGAATATTACGCGTAATTTGGTTTCACACTTGCAAAATTACGCGTAGTTTGTGATCGGGGTAAGAATACCCGATCAGAGATTACGGGAACTTTTCCAGATCGGGCAGGTGTGAATCCATGCCACAGATAATTCTATCCTGAATTAAACTCTCTTTCAACGAAGAGAATTCACACGACTGAGCTAGATTCCGCAATTCAGTTGCATATTGATCAATACTCTCATGCACTAATTGATCCCTAGTGAAAAATCTATGTCTCTCATATGTCAGATTCTTTTTAGGCATGCAATATTCCTCGAATTTCTCTAGCACTTTCTTCAGCTTCAGACTCTCTCCCTCGGCAAATACAAAGGTATTATAAACATCCAAGGCAGAATCGCCAATCACATGTAGAAGCATCGAAGTCTGAGACGTGTCATCTTTTTCTGACATTCCTGAGGCAACATTGTACAGAGTAAACTTTTGCTTAAACTTTTTCCAGTTTTCAGCTACATTGCCTTTCAATTGTAGCGGTGCAATCTGTGTAAGATGCTGAGACATCTTGACTGTGTTTCAAGTGTTTCGTTTGTGTCTGACTTTATTTATTCGTTTCTGTGGAAATCTTTTTAGTTTCTTGATGAACTATGCAACATTTACAGTCTGGTCTCATGTAGGGGAGACCGGGGACAATTGTAACACGGGGCAATTGTAACAGAGGCTCCCATTCCTAACAGAAACACGCTAAAAACTTAACCTGTGTACAGAGCATGTACATTTCATCGCTCCACATGCTATTTGAGTGTAAACAGTTTTAACGGTTATTTGAACTTTTTACAGCAAAAAAACTGTTTTTTGAGCGAAAAAGTAGTATCTCACACTACCCAATGTTTTTTCTTCTGGACAAATATGTGGTTGAGAAATGGCTGTCATTTTTATTTATTTAGAAATGATATTCTTAGGCCTGTATTTTGTTAAAATTTCAACGATGAATACCAAAGTTAAAAATCTCTCCAAACATGATCACCCACCTCAGGGGCAATAGTATCAATAGCATTAAGTGCCTTTGCCCCGTACCTAGCCCCGAGACAATTTAGCGCTCTGCTATCGCCCGTACAGAGCACGTAAACTTCTGCAATAATCCCATGCCATGCATATAACAAGTGAAAAATATAATGTAACTTGAGTCAAGCATTGTCATCTTTTATTATAATTAGCTTATGTGGTTAATGTTGTTTAAATCTTGGATCTGTCAAGTGCATAGCTTTGATAAAGAAAAACAAAATATTGCCCCGTGCGTCTGTTACAATTGCCCCTGGACACGGGGCAATTGTAACACTCGACATCTTGTTTTGAAATGGTAATGGCTTCAAAATAACTTGTTGTACTTAACCCAAACCTATTCATATGTCAAGCTAAGAAAGATATGCATTGACTATTTCATTTTATTTAGTTTTAAGCAAGTAGATCTATTTAGCTTTAATAAATTTGATAGGTCAAATTTGGAAAAAACTGTTACAATTGTCCCCGGTCTCCCCTACTTTTAAACAATTATGACTCTAGACCCTATTCATGTTCATTTTCATTGTGTAATTCATGTGTTCATGATGTGCCGATTCTCTGTGCTTTTATTCATGCACTGACCGCTACACGATACAACAACAATGAATCAGCTGTTCGCTAAACATGCACACAATCAACCTGCATTTTCACTCTCGCCGTCTCATAATCTCGTAACTTAAAATTACGAATAATTGGAATGAACTGGCCTGATTTAGAAGCTTGAATGTTCCATTCCACAGCTCGTTTCTCCTACTTTCTAGTAGATAACTTCTGACATCATGTTTTTATCAGAATGATGGAGGCAGAGACGGGAGTTGTTACAGGTTTACAGTCACGTTTATTATGTGATCTTCGCCATGATGTTGCACTGCTTGACCCCGTGCCTGGGAGGTCACATTAATGTTTTGCTAGCTAGCCTACGTTCAATACGTATCATCACGTAGGCTTTACAGATATCGCCACAGAACCCTGCTCCATTTCGCCTTGCTCTTGTAAGTCGTTGGCGAATTAACTGCCTCAATGCCTCTCCTGTCCTTGCTGATCTTGCTTTCTGGGACCTTCCTTTGTTCAGGTTTAGGCTTGTTCCTTAAATTTCGTAATTGCGTACATCAGGCCAGATAGTTTTCTTTGTTGGCAGTTCACTCCGGAAACAACTCACGAAATTATTTTTGCGTTCGCAGATAACTTCCTGCTTCGTGATACTACTGTACCAAGAAAGTTCTCTTGGCTGTCGTGAGCTGCACTATGTTGAAATTTCGTGAATGATAAGCTTTAATAGACCAGACAAGTAGGCCTTTCGAACCCATTCATGAAAGCCATTTTACTGAAAGTTATTGGAATGCTTTACTGAAGTCATTTGAGTTGCTAATCATTTTAGGTTTAAAGGCATCTGTCTCCTGGAAAGATTAAGACTTCACCGACGTTGATGTACCACATCAACGGGACAGACGTAACCCTGCACTGCGGTACGGGTGCATGACTGGAGCTTATGACCCTTTCTTTCTTCTCTTCGTTCTGTCGGGGCGAAATACCTATACTTTGTTATCTGTTCTTTTTATGTATTGTAATTCTTTTTGCTTTACAAGAGCGAGGTCGGTACTTTATTAGTGACGTATACGACAGATAATTTGATTTTCTCGATTATCATCAAGCAAGGCTTTGTATAAAAAAAAAAAAAAAAAAAAAAAAAAAAAAAAAAAAAAAAAAAAAAAAAAAAAAAAAAAAGAAAATAAAAAAGATCTTTTCAACACGAAAAATCCTAATTATATGATTTTCTTTAAAAAAAAACAAAAAAAAAAAAGAGAAGAAAAAAAAAACCCCGCAAATGATAAGGCGTAAATATTCATATAATGAATGAAAGCGCCGTATAATATAGAAACAACGACAATAATAACAACAACATTTTAGGTACATTCAGGCAACCCACCTGCTATTTTACACGAATATTTTCAAATGGTATTCAATGATGCATCCTGTTTTAATGTCGTTTGGACGTCGTCTGCCGATTTGATTAATGATCAACCTCCCTCTTAGTCCTCTTCTTGTTAGAAGGAGTATTTAATTTCTAAATTTTTGTCTGGTCCAAATGTTTTACAGACGTTCGAACAGGGTACATTTTTAGGCTATATCTCCATGTAAGTGGTCGTCTCATCATCTTGTGTTGTTATGGAAACAGTATTGATATACTCGGGATCATGGAGGACATCCCGGAGAACCCTACCCTCTGTGTTCATATACACAACGTCTGTCCTTTTTAGTTGTTCATATTGCTTGATAGAAGGGCGAACGTGTTCCTTACTGTCTGCTCTGACTGAAGATTGACTGTTTTGGACTTCCGGCTTGATCTCCTGGTATGTGTGAATGTCATCATCTTCCTCTGTCTTAGCGGTATTCACACATTGAGGGTCTTCTGAATTTTCATACATGGGTTGAGATTCCGTCCGTGTAAAGTTAGGACCAACATATTCATCGTCACCACTGTGAGACGGCTTTTTGCCAGGGTCAGCAGATGATATCGGCTTCATGCCAATGTAGGGCCCTGCAGATCCGTCCATAATTATCTTTAAAACACAAAGGAAAAGTGGATTAGAATTTTAGCCTATAGTATTGTGTAATCATTAGTGGTTGAAAATTCATTTTACCCCGCTAACAAAACTGAGACTTTTATAACATAAAAAAAAAGAGCTTCGATGTACACCCGCAGGTGAATTCGTTTAAGGTTAGTACGATTCGTTTAAGGTTAGTACTTTTTTAATTGAAACCTTTAATATATTTTCACTTACCTGCATGACTTGTTCAGGTGATAATTCGGCTATCGGCAATGCTTTGTTAATCAGTGTTGTTTCTGTCAGAGCTAAACTCCGTGCTGAGTAATAGGAGGATTGATGCATATAAAAGTGATTTTATTCGTGTGTTCGTATCCCTTGCGTCATTTACCATGAAACGCCTCGCGAGAAAATAGTATATTGATTGATATTTTTTGTTTATACAAACCTGTAAAAAGGGAATTGACAATTCAATTAGGAGACATGGATGAAAGATTCATATCTAAGAAAACTGCGTAACTTTTTATATGTCAAAATTTAATCTCATTTTTACTGAACTTGTTACAGAATAGGGGCGAAATAAATCCGCAATAAAGCGAGGTGTAGCCATAACAACAACAACAATTTTTTTTAAATGGAGTAGTTTGGTCATGTACTGTTGCAAACTTACATTTCCCGTAGTTCCCAAAGTATAACACACAGTAGCCGTATAATAACCCCGCTAGCAGAAGGGAGCCACAAAAAGCAAGCGCTGCATAAGCGATTACCACCAGGGTGCCTTTAATATCGGGTAGTTCCTTCCAACGTACTTTTGGTAGAAAAAAGATACAGTGAGATAAAAAGGTGTGTTACACTAAAGTTGGTATTTTAATAGAGAGTATTAATTTACCTTAGCATTCGTACTATTTTCAAATTGAATTGACATAGATAAAATTAAAAACTTAGCGAACACATGCATAATTTTTCTATAATAATAATAATAATAATGATAATATCGTTTTATTTACCCAGGGTAGCCACTTCAGTTCTGACAACTGTTCTCCCAGCAAATGATAAACATCAATTATCCATAATTTTTATTATTAAAAACACAAAAAGACCAAAAGATATTTCTTCGAAAGAAATTGAGAATTGGGTAAATAAAACGATATTATTATTATTATTATTATTATTTACTAGAAAACTGACTACATACATCTGCATTGAGCTGTGATAGAAGAGGGAAGTATCTTTTACTGATAAAGAGTTCATGCACCCGGAAGTTATGACCACAATACACAAAAAAATTAAACGGCCCCTTAAAATTTCGATGTGTTCAAAGAGCCACTCGTTTGATTGGATTCTCGAGGCGACCCTCGCACGACGTGCACACGGTAGGCTAATACACGTCAGTATATTGGGGTTTCTCTGTCACAGGATAACATTATGGATTTTTGTGTATATTGCGTTCATAAATTCGGGGTATTATTACCCTTTATCGGAGAAAGATACTACTCTCTTCTTTTCACAGCTTATTGCACATATGTAGGAAGTTTTCCATAAAATCATAAACATCAATTCTCCAGATAATTTTTATTATAAAACAATGAAAAAAAAAAAATTGAAAAAAAAATGCACTTAATCATTTCATTTTTCAATTTTATCAATTTCAATCTTATTTCTAAACAGTACAAACTTAAAGGTAATAGAATAGGCCTTTAAAAAAATACGCAAATCAAACGTACATAATATTTATCATTCCTAACTGAAAGTCGTGGGATAATTTAGCCAAATCTGTTTGTTCAGATGGCACGTTATTTTGACAGGGAAGCACACAAACACACACACACACGCACACAAACACACACACACACACACACACACACACACAAAGAAATTTGCGCTACTACAGCTTTGTGGCCAGTCGGCTCTTGTTTTGCCGATTTTTTTTCGATGAGGATAAATAATTTTTACAGTTGTTTAACGGATTAATATATTGTAATAATTAATTTCCAGTATTAAATCTTACCATTAACGTTTACATTTATTGTAGCATATGTAAACTCTCCTGGTTCATACTGAACCATACATGTATAAGGTTGAGCATCAGTGAGGGAAAGGTTTTTGATGATCAACTGGAAATCCAGACCGTCACCAGTCATATTGTACTTGCCGTTAGGTGCCACTATTGTAATACCATCATCTGGGCTCCATCTTGCCAGTACACCGGTGATTATGGACCAGGTAACTTCGGGTGGATTCCCTGTCGCTCGACAAGAAAGAGAAGTCGAGTTGTCCTCAACCCATAAAGTTTTGGTCGCTTCGGGTACGGTAACTTTGCCGTTTGTAGAACAACCTGTAGGGAACAAAACAAAATGAATAATAGGGGGAAAAATGGAAAGCAAGTGAATAAATATTACTTATTTGACCATTCTGCAGGAGGGGTACTACCATCCATTGTTCCTCATGTAAGCCTATGATCATTTATCTAGATTGTATAATAAGGGTTTAAAATAATTAAAAATGCCTGCTTTGAGTTGATAACGAATCTTGTTCTATTGTTGGATCAACGAAACTTTTTTTTTTTTTTGTTGATTATCGAACCTTATTTCACTTTCGGATTAACGGGCTAAAGACCTATTTCTTTGTAAATATAGAGCGAGTGTACTCGAGCATTTATACCGACATCTCCGTTCAGTAACATGTCATCATTAATAATCCTAAGATCTATTAAGTTCAATATCACGTAGGCTAACCTACCATTAAAACACGCGAAGACGGCAATCAAAACAACTCTATGAAAATACGAGTCCATTTTCATGAAATGTCAAGTGATCCTTTGGAGTGCTGCCATGAACAAGTCTTAAATGTGAAATGGAGTTATGATTATGGTTTATACAATTATATATTGGAAGTGTAATCGATCGACCGGCGATTACCTTTCAGATTCCAGGGTTGATAACTGAATTGAATATATAGATCAAGTTCCTTCCTCTATAGGTTAGAGGAAATAAGCCATAGACAGCTAATGAAAAAAAAAAAAAAAACCTAGTCAAAATATGGGAAATAAAGGGTAAATCCCAAACTAATTACAACATAAACTATTTTATTGTACAAATTTCGTAAAGCTTACATGCGCAATAACATATCAAAATAATGTTTAAGGGAATGTAGATATGGAACAATGTGTAATTGTTAAAGTGGAATATTAAAGAAGAGGCCAATCTTGTTGAATTTAATTGCATTATCAAGTTTAGTACATGAGAAACAGAACACCGTTTAGTTGATCCCTTTAGCATATTGCGTTCACGGGAAATGCTGCTTTGAACATTGTATATACAATCGGGTTCAATTGGAAGATACTTGGATATGTTTAAGGGCTATTTGATGACGTCACAAGTGTGAGGAGCAAACCCGGAAGTAATGCACGAAGCATATATATTACTATATATAATGCATTATAGAAAGATAAAACAATCGAGGCAGAACAATAAATACCATTAGGAATTAAGAGAAATCAATGAATAAGAAAATAGAAACAACAAATAATTATGTTTAGGAAATAGAGAAACAATAAATAACATACGGAAAAACAATGAATAATATAAGGAAAGAGAGAAAAACAATGAATAACATAAGGAAAGAGGGAAAAACAATGAATAACATAAGGAAAGAGAGAAGAACAATGAATAACATAAGGAAAGCGAGAAAAACAATGAATAACATAAAGAAAGTGAGAAAAACAATGAATGACATAAGGAAAGTGAGAAAAACAATGAATAACATAAGGAAAGTGAGAAAAACAATGAATAACATAAGGAAAGAGAGAAACACAATGGATAACATAAGGAAAGAGAGAAAAACAATGAATAACTTATGCTACAGTCACACAGACACTTACGTATAGATACGTTTGTGTTGTTTCAATCTTATTTCATCTTCTATTCTATCATTTCTTATGTATTTCTTTGTTTTACTGGATGAACGAAATTATCAATATTTCCACTGCTGACTATGACGGGTAGGCATCCGTGGGGATCCGCAGAAAACAAAATAATTTTTGGACGCAACGGGACGTAACTATACGTTAGTGTCTGTGTGACTGTAGCATAAAGGAAAGAGAGAAAGACAACTGAAGTAACAAAAAAAAAGTGAGAAAAACAATGAATAATATCAGGAAAGTGAGAAAAACAATGAATAACATAAGGAAAGTAAAAAAAAAAAAAGAGTAGCATAAGGAAAGTGAGAAAGACAATGAATAACATAAGGAAAGATAGAAAAACAATGGATAGTATAAAGAAATTGAGAAAAACAAAACATAACAGATTAAGGAAATGAGAAAAAACAATCAATAACAATAAGGAAAGTGAAAAAAAAACAATGAATAACATAAGAAAAAAAAAAAAAAAAACAATGAGTAACATAAGGAAAGTGAGAAAAACAATGAATAACATAAGGAAAGATAGAAAAACAATGGATAACATACGGAAATTCAGAAAAACAATGAATAACATAAGGAAAGAGAGAAATACAATAAATAACATAAGGCATGCAGAAATATCAACACCATGGAGATACGACGGATTACATCGGGAAATAGAGAAACAATAAATAACATAAGGAAAGTGAGGAAAACAATGAATGAAATAAGAAAAGGGATAAAAAGTAATGCATTGAAATACATGTATAACACTTGTATACATAGTGCAGCATTCAAGCTGTGCAACTTTCCCTCACACTTATGACGTCATCAAGAACCCCTCCAAATTTTACTTGATGTTTAAGATTTCAGGGAGGGGACAGATAATGTCCTCTAACTCCACTTCAGGTTGTCCGTTTTTCACGAAATAAAAAGCACGTTGTTCTACACACCCCACTGATTCGCTTCGTATATGATAATAAGTCTTTACCAGTCCACTTTAAATGTTAAATTGACAATGGTTGCTATACAAGACTCCTTTGAAAATATTTCTTGATCTTAGACTTATATAGACGCTGAACGGTGTCTGTATCATTGTATTCGTAAATTAAAGAGCACAATTCTCCATTTGTTTTGTACATATTTTTTTTTTTTAGATTTTCCCCATTTTCTTTCAAAATATGTCTTATTTACTTCTGAGCTCAAAATATGTCATGGGAAAATATATTTCACACAACATATATTCTGTTGGGAGCCAGAAGGGCGTTATTGCATCTTATAGATGTTCAGTTGAGAGCCAGAAGGGCGCTATTACTGTACAAAGTCAATTGTAATAGCGACCTTCTGGCTCCCAACGGAACATCCTTGATCTGCAATAGCGCCCTTCTGGCTCCAAGCCGACGATATGTTGAGCTCACAAGAAGGAGAGTTGTCCATAAAATCGGCCATTTTGAAGCTGATGTTGCCAATTTGAGGATCTCAATAGAAGGTACAACAAGACTTTTCAAACTTTCGTAACTCTCTTATTTTATAACCGATTTTGATGAAACTTTTTTTTTTTAATTGCTCATCTCATAATGCTCTTTCTTTAATACAAAAGTGGTTATTACCTTGGGTATTGGTTTCCTTTAAACTAAAGGTTTTCTTTGTCATATTGATGATAAGATCACTCAATTTTATGAAGAAATGATCAAGTTAGCGATATTTGTTCATCCTTGTCATTGTCAATGTTCAAATTTAAATAAACCAAAGCAAATCAGTCACTCAATTTCGCTCGTAATGGCCATGATGTGAATTAATGATTTCATACTGCTGTCCATATTAATTAATTGATATAATGGTTTACATGTATACTTGTTTATAGCATACGATTTCATTACAAACGTCCTCCTGGAGAATGAATACAGGATACTTTGTTCTTTGATGCGTTTTATAATAATGGGTATGGGTATTGTATAACAAGTGGCACATTATCATTCTTTTTATTTAATATACAGCATGTACAGTATTATCATGATAGCAAGCGATACCAGATAAATGGTTTCGGCTCTCAAAATATTTTGAATATCCTTGTCATGTTAGTGTACCACCGACAACCTAGGACATGATTTTCGTGTCCTTTATAAAGAGACCCACTGTCCGTTCGAGAAAATTTTAATGTTACAGAAAATTGTCAGAGATGCCCACAGTTCAGTAAAGTTTATCAAATTTATGCAATTTTGCGAAAAGTTGCAAAAAGTTGTACAAGGTTAAGGAAAGTTACGCATGGCTACACGTCAACTTTGTGTAATGTTCTGCAACTTGTTATGAATATACGACCTTACCACTTTTGTGCTACTTGGAATACTTCCTCAAGTAATTTTTTTTTTTGCATATAAATTATTGGAGAGTAAAAAGTTATTGCAAGCCATCATCAATTACCGATTGCCAATCAACGAAGAGAGTTGAAGATGTCGTCTGGTATCGATCGACAATGAACCAAGTAGGGGGATCCGTTGCCCCTGAAAAGATATTAAAATAGTTTAGGAGGAAATTTATAAATATCATACCTGTAAATCTAATTTGTTCAGAAGTTTGAGTTACAAATAGTTTGAAATATTTCGTAGTATTTAGAGTGTAAATTTAAAAAAATCATGTTAGTATCTAATATAACTATCCTCTAAAATGTGATCAGAATAATTAATATGATTCTTCATGACTTACCGAAAAACATGAGGGTCATTTTTGCGCTATCGTTTCCAAGTACTGATTCAGCAGTACATGTATAGATACCACCGTCATTCCTCTTCACATCGTTGATAATAAGCTTACTCATTATCAGTACATCATTTTCATATTTGTTATGAATCTGTCTCGTGGAGGTGTTGGTAAGTTCTGTGGCATTAAAGAACCAAGATATAGAAGCTCGTGGTCTGCCATTCGATGAACATGTAAATATGGCATCGATGCCTTCCTTAACATCATGCACTTTACGAATGGAGTAGTTGACAATTACAGGCGAGTCTGCATTTATATGTATTTAAAAGAAAATTATAAAAGTAAGAGATTAAAGTTGGGAAAAGTAAAGAATTTTCTTCTTCTTTGTATAATTAGTAATTATTAACTTAATAGAAAAACGTGACTAAAATACAATTATATTTTGGTAAGGTTGATGTTCTGGAAAAATACTTTGGCCCATATTCTGCTATGAAAACTGAGTTTGTATGCGTCGCAAGTTCGTACAAAGTTATTGTGCGATGCCCTGCGATCCTTTTTGTCTGATGCGGATCGTACAATAGCTTTGTACAAACTTGCGACGCATACAAACTCAGTCTTCATATAGAATATGGGCCATAGTCTTTAGCATCTAAAGTTGCATGATTACTTTTGCAAATGGTTTGATACGTTTGTACCCTGGGGCAATGCGGGGCCAAAAGGCGTGTAAGTGTCAACGGTGCATTGCACCTGCACGCATTGCCTCGCATCAAATGCATGTAAATGCGTACCAATGCATCCCAATTAATGGCACGCATTGGCACGGATGTGTTACGAATAGTGTACACCATGCGTGAACACTATGGCCCGTATTCTGTTCCGGGGTTTAGAGTTGTGCTGTCGCACGAAAATAGTAAGGGTAATGAGACGAGAATGCAACGCTGATTTGCACGCTTCTCTATGAAGCGTCAGTGAAGCGTGCGTCCTATCGTACGAAAGTAGATTCAGATGACGTCATTCGGGATCAATTATGTACACACATTTCTAAAGAATTCTAAAGTAGGGGTATAGGTGGTTTAGAATTTGATATGGCTTTGCGAGTTTTATGTCGGAGGAAGCTAATTTATCATTTTCTCGTTAACTTGGAGTTAAAGGTTGTTAAAACTTTGTTTAAGAATTAGGTGCATTATAGAACTGTCCACAACGATTAGATTAATTGCATGTTAATCATCAAAAATGACATTTCCGACACGATTGAAGTGTAGTTACCTACATATTGTAGAAGAGGAACAACTGCGCTAAACCAACCAAAAACTAATGGTGGAAGTCACGAATGAATCATTACACTAGGATAAAAACGGATTTAGAACATAGTGTGGACTAATTTGAGAATGGTTTGAAATGATTTTGGAGTTTTTTTGTCAGCGCAGGACGTTCTCAGAGACGTCCTTCGAGATATTCCCTACGACCAAGGCGCGGCGATTTCATGTCACGACGGCGAGGCGGGGGGCGGGACAGAAACACCCCAAATGTGAGAAAGATTAATCACACTCAAAATTCGCATACTTCGCACGATTTATGCAGAATAGAATGAAAATAATGCGAGCGCGAGCGGGAGCGGTAAATTTGCCTTATAGATAACATTAGCATCTTATTTGACAAGCATTTTACCCTGCTATTAGCCCACATGCTAATCACTACATAAAAATTGTCATTTTTTAAAAAGTCGAAGGGGGACGATCCCCCATTAAAAAATCGAGGGAGGGGACACGTCACCCCCCCCCGTGCTCCCCGGGATCGCCGCGAATGCTCGCGACTGAAAAAAAAAAATAATATATATCGGAGACGTCCTGATGGAGTATCCGAGTCGCGGGACAAAGTGAGATACCACCTTTATGGTGGGAAAAAAACATGAGCTTACGAATGTGTGTGTTTTTTTTTCTGTCGTGGAGGACGTCTCTGATGATACATAAAACAATTATGCTGAGACGTCTCCGAGTGTTCGAGTCTCAGAGACATCTCCGCGACGTAGATACCACCTATACGTCCATAATTTCTACAGAGAGAAAAACACCATTATCATTTTCAACTGAGAATGCAAACTAATTTTCTTCAAGACTACTGAATTATTAAGGCACTTGACATAAATATACGCCCACTCGATTTCCTTTTTTGCATATATTAGTTGTGTTTGCTATGGTGAGACAAGAAACGTGTTTGTCAGTCATAGCAACAAATATATGCAAATTGGATTCAAAATACTAAACGAGTAGTTCATTCAGGCAATTGGGTCCCGCCCTGAACTCGAAAACCTTTGACTCCGTTGTCATTGTGCTATGTCAGCCATAACCTGGAACCGCTAAGCTCTCAAAGAAAGATAATCCGTGCGTTGATAAATATCTCGTTAAGCATGGAATTACATTTTTCATACAATAAAAGAACTTCCCGCTCCATTTCAAATATAGCGAGCTACATACATACAACATGTACAAAAAAAATACACACAAAAAGAATGGAAACTAATTCCACCATTCTTCCAAGGTCCAATTATTAAATATTTGATAGATGTAGGGATTTCGAGGCCGAGTGGATATATGTTTAATGAACATTGACGTTTTATTGTTTATGTGTATGGCTCGTAAAGATTGATATTTAAATAGTGGAAAATTTACAATTTACCCCTTCCCATTATTACAACTTTTGCCCCTCCCAAATAAGAAAAAAAAAAAAAAAAAAAAAAAAAAATAGTAATAAGAAAAAGATTGATGCGCATGCACCTAACGTGAGACTTTTGCGCATGCATGTAGCGTGATATCGGAATCAAATTCAACGTTTCATTGCCCTTGGCCAATATGGGCACTTCACATTTGTGAAAGAAGAAATTCGTGGAGCTATTTAGGAGATTAATTCAAAAGAATAAACTCCCTTTCCACTCCTGGTTAATTGTTCCCATCCCAGGCCACTGATTGTTAATGAATGGGACGTGATATTTGAAAAATGCATGACAAGCGACAATGCACAACACTCGGCAGTCAAAGGATAAGCGGCTACAAACATCATTGTTGCGTCATTATTTCAATGGATTTCGGGTTTTATCTAGTGCATTTTCAGTGCACTAAACTTCCAGCTGTACGGAAGTTGTACACGTTTGGGAGGTTTTTTTCGTCCTGGGAGTTTTTTCTCGTACGGCGCTATTGTTCGATTATATTGTCAATTGCCGTACAACTCTAAAACCCGTAACAGAATACGGGCCTATGGCTCGCATCGTTCCGTTAAATTTTAAGTAGGATAAATCAGGATCACTTACATTGATCATGTGGTTTGCATGCGGAACCTTTGCGCGTATCATTCGCGAACTCTGCGTGAAGTATACTGAGCCAAGGTAAAAATGACATACAGAGATGTGGGTGGATTTACCTGTATTTGTGTATGTGTGTGGGTGTGTGTGTGTGTGTGATAGAGAGAGAGGGTGTGTATCTGAGTGTCCATTTTGCAATGTTATACATGTATATCATTGGACCTCACCATTGACTTCTAGACGAATAGATGTTTGAAGGCCAACTTTCAACTCATGATGAAGACCCTGACAGATCAAGACCTTGTCATGGTCATCTTTACTTGGTATTACCGTGACAACTCGTCGGGAGATATAGCCATGGTCTTCAACTGTTACACTATTTGACTGATTATGAAGAACGACTGACAAGTCGGGAGGTGTTTGCCACTCCAGAAATGCAGGTGGTCTTGCTCCTTTAGCTGTACATATGATGTCGTGTGGTGTATCCGCCGTCCGGGATATAATTGAAGTGTTTGTGTATTCGTCCTCTAGGCTAGCGTCACTAATGAATGCTACGTTTGGCGGAGCTAAAAATACAAATGTAAGAAAATAAGCCATATTCAAAATATAATTAACCCACGAAATGAAACTATTAGTGACATTCTTGAGAAAATTAATTGCAATTTTGATTAGTAAATCTAAATTTAGCTATGCATATCTGGATATTTTATTTTATTTTTTTTTATATTTTTTTAAATTCTTGTCGGTGATTCCACAAAATACATTGTCTCTCATATGCGATAATCCTTACCTCTTGATAACACTTGAAGTCCTAATTCATCTGCGTCGACACCGCTGACGTGGATCGGCTTACATTTATATGTACCGCTGTCGTCCATTGTCAAATCCTGAATTGTTACATTAAAACTTTGAAGATCTGCTGTGAACGATATCTCAGATGCAATTGGATGGCGTCGTTCACATTGTGAAATGCTCTCAAAGCATTGAAGAGAGGCCAGAGTCTCGATATTGTTCTTTCTCCACACTACGCGAAAGTTGCCGGATAGATCCGAGTAGATGCATGTGAGTTCAATGCTCTCTCCGATGACAGGAAGAGTATCTTGGGCGATGGATGCATGAATTCCTCCATGGCAACCTGCTGTTAATCATAAACTAAAGTTACAATATTTATGCCATCATTGTTGCGTATGCACCATGGGAGTAAAGATTATTTGCAATATTACTTTTATTATATTATTCTTACTACAAGTGAAGCAACAAAAGATAAATATACAAATAATCACGTTCATAAAATATTGAATATGATTGCCTAAATTGCAGGAAGTGATCAATATCTTTCATTATATCATGTTAGGTATGATATTAAAGGACCTGAAATATGAACTCAGGAATATCTCCTGGAATAGTGATATTAAGTTCAATCCTAGTTGTCTAAAGCGATACAAAAAATCACTAAACTTACTGTTATAAGACGCTAGAATGATGAGCAAAGCGACTCTTTGAAATCGTGACTGCATGTCTCATGTAGATTTCATGCAATGAGTTCCTTTCTTATTTGAATAATGAGGAGCAAGAACAAGTCATTAATGTGTCATCAACTCCAGTTATTTATGTTCTTAAAGGAAAGCAACATATATACTATCGAAAGCAAAATGACAAATGGAATTAGTGAATTGGTTTTGTATGTAATTGAAACCATTGTTGATTTGTTATGATCGATAGAAGGCGCTATATCTATCTTACATGAGAAAGATGATTAATGAAGTCTTTTGGGGAGCAGTGCGATGTTTTCCCCCTATAAATGGTCAACTGAATTATAACTATTACTGATATAAGATAATCTGAAATCGGAAATTTATCTCCGAATTATCATATGGTTGATGTAAATCGTAAGCAAAAGAAAATATTACAAAACTATCTATTTTATACTTTCACATGTGCATAGGGGGTACAAGGTTCACTGATTTTTTTCCGGGAGTGAGAAGGGTATTTTCGAAACGATTATGGTACAAAATAGATATTTGCACATAAGATTTTTTTTTAACCGATACCAGATGAATGGTTGTAATCATATTAATATGTAGAACACCCCTATCATGGATTGTAATGATGAATGGGTGTTAGTATATGAGAACTGGAACATTATTATACTTTTCATTTAATATCATACAATTATAGCAAGCGATACCAGATAAATATTGTCTCAGTCCTCACAGTAGAATATCCATGTCATGTTAGTGTACCACCGATCTTGCGTATCATTTATAAAGAGGCCCTGTGTCAGTTCGGGTGAAAATTTTAATGTTATACACAATTGTTATGCTATAGTCACAAAGACACTTACGTTTAGTTACGTCCGCTGCGTATAGATTTGGCTGAGTGGACGCAGCATGAACGCATCATGGACGCGGTCATCCGCAAGGAACGTAAGTATACGTATCTGTCCGAAACTGAACCGTATCGGTACGCACAATGACGGCCCCACGCCTGCGAAATTTTGAAATGTTCAAAATTTCGCAGGGCATCTTTACGGATGCCGACGTACGTAAGTAACCGTAACTAAACGTAACTTTCCGTAAATGAACGTAACTATCCGTATCTAGGACGCAGACCATCCGGGACAATTCTTATGCTACAGTCACACAGACACTTACGTATAGTTACGTCCCGTTGCGTCCAAAAATGATATTCTTTTCTGCGGATCCCCACGGATGCCTTCCCGTCATAGTCAGAAGAGGAAATAATGATAATTTCGTTCATTCAGTAAAACAATGAAATACATAAGAAATAATAGAGCAGAAAGAAAATAATTTTTGGACGCAACCGGACGTAACTCAACGCAAGTGTCTGTGTGACTGTAGCATTAAGTTCCGTCCATTTGCGTTTATAAAAAATAGTTCAACCCTATCAAGATTCAGAAAGCTGAGCAAACAAATGATAACTTCTTTTTGATGTTATTTCTCGTATTCATTTATCGCACGGCAACAGACGTTGATCCAGGGGTAAGCACCCTACCCCATCCCCCCCCCCAAAAAAAAAGAGATAGAGAGAGAGAGAGAGAGAGAGAGAAGAGGGGGGGAGAAGGTAGAATAACAGGGGAAAAACGAAGAATGTAAATAATTTGGTTTCAAACAACTTGTTATATCGCTTCTATATACAGGCATTTAAGAATATTAGGTCCCTAATAAACAGACAAAAACGAATGATTTTTTTTTAAATAAGGAACCAATCGAAAGATAAAACATCCCAGAAGAGAGAACATGCAGCGAAATCCCTGATTTACGCAATTAATTATTAGATTATATCATAGTTTTCAAAGAGGTCTATCTTTTTCAAAAGTTTAACTTGCACTTTTATAGAAGAGGAAAAGAAAATTTCAATTTATGACCCTCCTTTTTTCTTTTTTTTTCTTTGCTCTCAAATTTTAAATCTCTTAATTTAAACAAAATTGATATCAATAACCTTCTTGACCGGGCATCGCGCTCTCAAGAGGTCATAACCATGTTATGCTAGGGATTATCTAACTAAAACAAATTTAAACAAAATTATTCAATATATTCTTGTCATATAAAAAGGGGGAAATTATTAAGTTATAAATGTGATTGCAGACGATTTCAATACACATGAGGTTTCGAACCATCCTGTTTTACGTTATTTTTTATTGAGTGAAAGCTCGCTTGAATTATTATTATTATTATTTTTTTAATTTGCCCCCCCCCCCCCTCCCTCTAGGAAATTAGGACCTGCCATTTATATAACCCCTATCCATGTGCAAACAAGAACGGGTGTTCGGGAGCTCCAAAACGTGAAAGGACGTAATTATCCGCCAACGCTTAAGTGTTTGTCCGTAGCCTCTTAAGTGTATTGTTTTCGGCTACTTAAACGTTTGATACGTTTAATTACGGATAATTGCGAATACTTACGGTGGACGCAAATAATTCAATTCAATTCAATTCAATTCATTTATTTCAACCATCATCAATATACAAATACAGTTAAAATTACATTTTTACAAAGAAATTCAATGATGGTTTGGTGACCCCGGAGAAAGCAGAGCTTATAAAAAGGGGCCACCAAATTACAATACACATAATGAATCAATGACAAATAAACAAGAAAAAAGATAACAAAAGAAGTACACTAATGCAGCGGAAATGGGGGGGGGAGAGAGAGAGAGAGTGATAAATGAATACGAGAAATAACATCAAAAAGAAGTTATCATTTGTTTGCTCAGCTTTCTGAATCTTGATAGGGTTTGAACTATTTTTTATAAACGCAAATGGACGGAACTTAATGCTACAGTCACACAGACACTTGCGTTGAGTTACGTCCGGTTGCGTCCAAAAATATTTTCTTCTGCTCTATTATTTCTTATGTATTTATTGTTTTACTGAATGAACGAAATTATCATTATTTCCTCTTCTGACTATGACGGGAAGGCATCCGTGGGGATCCGCAGAAAAGAATATCATTTTGGACGCAACGGACGTAACTATACGTAAGTGTCTGTGTGACTGTAGCATAAGAATTGTCCCGGATGGTCTGCGTCCTAGATACGGATAGTTACGTTCATTTACGGAAAGTTACGTTTAGTTACGGTTACTTACGTACGTCGGCATCCGTAAAGATGCCCTGCGAAATTTTGAACATTTCAAAATTTCGCAGGCGTGGGGCCGTCATTGTGCGTACCGATACGGTTCAGTTTCGGACAGATACGTATACTTACGTTCCTTGCGGATGACCGCGTCCATGATGCGTTCATGTGCGTCCACTCAGCCAAATCTATACGCAGCGGACGTAACTAAACGTAGTGTCTTTGTGACTATAGCATAACAATTGTGTATAACATTAAAATTTTCACCCGAACTGACACAGGGCCTCTTATAAATGATACGCAAGATCGGTGGTACACTAACATGACATGGATATTCTACTGTGAGGACTGAGACAATATTTATCTGGTATCGCTTGCTATAATTGTATGATATTAAATGAAAAGTATAATAATGTTCCAGTTCTCATATACTAACACCCATTCATCATTACAATCCATGATAGGGTGTTCTACATATTAATATGATTACAACCATTCATCTGGTATCGGTTAAAAAAAAATCTTATGTGCAAATATCTATTTTTGTACCATAATCGTTTCGAAAATACCCTTCTCACTCCCGGAAAAAAAATCAGTGAACCTTGTACCCCTATGCACATGTGAAAGTATAAAATAGATAGTTTTGTAATATTTTCTTTTGCTTACGATTTACATCAACCATATGATAATTCGGAGATAAATTTCCGATTTCAGATTATCTTATATCAGTAATAGTTATAATTCAGTTGACCATTTTAGGGGGAAAACATCGCACTGCTCCCCAAAAGACTTCATTAATCATCTTTCTCATGTAAGATAGATATAGCGCCTTCTATCGATCATAACAAATCAACAATGGTTTCATTACATACAAAACCATTCACTAATTCCATTTGTCATTTGCTTTCGATAGTATATATGTTGCTTTCCTTTAAGAACATAAATAACTGGAGTTGATGACAATTAATGACTTGTTCTTGCTCCTCATTATTCAAATAAGAAAGAACTCATTGCATGAAATCTACATGAGACATGCAGTCACGATTTCAAAGAGTCGCTTTGCTCATCATTCTAGCGTCTTATAACAGTAAGTTTAGTGATTTTTTGTATCGCTTTAGACAACTAGGATTGAACTTAATATCACTATTCCAGGAGATATTCCTGAGTTCATATTTCAGGTCCTTTAATATCATACCTAACTATGATATAATGAAAGATATTGATCACTTCCTGCAATTTAGGCAATCATATCAATATTTATGAACGTGATTATTTGTATATTTATCTTTTGTTGCTTCACTTGTAGTAGAATAATATAATAAAAGTAATATTGCAAATAATCTTTACTCCCATGGTGCATACGCAACAATGATGGCATAAATATTGTAACTTTAGTTTATGATTAACAGCAGGTTGCCATGGAGGAATTCATGCATCCATCGCCCAAGATACTCTTCCTGTCATCGGAGAGAGCATTGAACTCACATGCATCTACTCGGATCTATCCGGCAACTTTCGCGGAGTGTGGAGAAAGAACAATATCGAGACTCTGGCCTCTCTTCAATGCTTTGAGAGCATTTCACAATGTGAACGACGCATCCAATTGCATCTGAGATATCGTTCACAGCAGATCTTCAAAGTTTTAATGTAACAATTCAGGATTTGACAATGGACGACAGCCGGTACATATAAATGTAAGCGATCCACGTCAGCGGTGTCGACGCAGATGAATTAGGACTTCAAGTGTTATCAAGAGGTAAGGATTATCGCATATGAAGAGACAATGTATTTTGTGGAATCACCGACAGAATTTAAAAAATATAAAAAAAAATAAAATAAATATCCAGATATGCATAGCTAAATTAGATTTACTAATCAAATTGCAATTAATTTTCTCAAGAATGTCACTAATAGTTTCATTTCGTGGGTTAATTATTTTGAATATGGCTTATTTTCTTACATTTGTATTTTTAGCTCCGCCAAACGTAGCATTCATTAGTGACGCTAGCCTAGAGGACGAATACACAAACACTTCAATTATATCCCGGACGGCGGATACACCACACGACATCATATGTACAGCTAAAGGAGCAAGACCACCTGCATTTCTGGAGTGGCAAACACCTCCCGACTTGTCAGTCGTTCTTCATAATCAGTCAAATAGTGTAACAGTTGAAGACCATGGCTATATCTCCCGACGAGTTGTCACGGTAATAATACCAATAAGATGACCATGACAAGTCTTGATCTGTCAGGGTCTTCATCATGAGTTGAAAGTTGGCCTTCATACAATCTATTCGTCTAGAATCAATGGTGAGGTCCAATGAATATACATGTATAACATTGCAAAATGGACACTCAGATACACACCCTCTCTCTCTATCCACACACACACACACACCCACACACATACACAAATACAGGTAAATCCACCCACATCTCTGTATGTCATTTTTACCTTGGCTCAGTATACTTCACGCAGAGTTCGCGAATGATACGCGCAAAGGTTCCGCATGCAAACCACATGATCAATGTAAGTGATCCTGATTTATCCTACTTAAATTTAACGGAACGATGCGAGCCATAGCCCGTATTCTGTTACGGGTTTTAGAGTTGTACGGCAATGACAATATAATCGACAATAGCGCCGTACGAGAAAAACTCCCAGGACGAAAAAAACCTCCCAAACGTGTACAACTTCCGTACAGCTGGAAGTTTAGTGC
The DNA here is from genome assembly GCA_940671915.1 of Paracentrotus lividus. NCBI lineage: Eukaryota > Metazoa > Echinodermata > Echinoidea > Camarodonta > Echinidae > Paracentrotus > Paracentrotus lividus. The sequence continues at coordinate 33,577,288 of CALNVZ010000174.1, read as the reverse complement.
ACTGAAATGCACTAGATAAAACCCGAAATCCATTGAAATAATGACGCAACAATGATGTTTGTAAGCCGCTTTATCCTTTGACTGCCGAGTGTTGTGCATTGTCGCTTGTCATGCTTTCAAATATCACGTCCCATTCATTAACAATTCAGTGGCCTGGGATGGAACAATTAACCAGGAGTGGAAAGGGAGTTTTATTCTTTTGAATTAATCTCCTAAATAGCTCCACGAATTTCTTCTTTCACAAATGTGAAGTGCCCATATTTGGCCAAAGGGCAATGAAACGTTGAATTTGATTCCGATATCACGCTACATGCATGCCAAAGTCTCACGTAGGTGCATGCGCATCAATCTTTTTCTTATTACTATTTTTTTTTTTTTTTTTTTTTTTTCTTATTTGGGAGGGCAAAAGTTGTAATAATGGGAAGGGGTAAATGTAAATTTTCCACATATTTAATATAATCAACTCTTTACAGACCATACACATAAACAATAAAACGTCAATGTTCATTAAACATATATCCACTCGGCCTCGAATCCCTACATCTATCAAATATTATAAATAATATGGACTTTGAAGAATGGTGGAATTAGTTTCCATTCTTTTGTGTGTATTTTTTTGTACATGTTGTATGTATGTATGCTCGCTATATTTGAAATGGAGCGGGAAGTCTTTTATTGTATGAAAATGTAATCCATGCTTAACGAGATATTATCAAGCACGGATTATCTTTCTTTGAGAGTTAGCGGTTCAGGTTATGGCTGACATAGCACAATGACACGGACAAAGGTTTCAGATTCAGGGCGGACCCAATTGCCTGAATGAACTACTCGTTTAGTATTTTGAATCCAATTTGCATAACTATTTGTTGCTATGACTGACAAACACGTTTCTTGTCTCACATAGCAACACACTAATACTATGCAAAAAAGGAAATCGAGTGGGCGTATTTTATGTCAAGTGCCATTAATAATTCAGTAGTCTTGAAGAGAAATTAGTTTGCATTCTCAGTTGAAAATGATAATGGTGTTTTTCCTCTGTAGAAATTATGGACGTATAGGTGGTATCTGACGTCGCGGAGATGTCTCTGAGACTCGAACACTCGGAGACGTCTCCGATAATTGTTTTATGTATCATCAGAGACGTCTCCACGACAGAAAAAAAAACACACACATTCGTAAGCATGTTTCTTTTTCCCACCATAAAGGTGGTATCTCACTTTGTCCCCGCGAACTCGGATACTCCATCAGGACGTCTCGATATATATATTTTTTTTTTTCGTCGCGAGCATTCGCGGCGATCCCGGGGAGACGGGGGGGGGTGACGTGTCCCCCTCCCTCGATTTTTTATGGGGGATCGTCCCCCTTCGATTTTTAAAAATGAACAATTTTTATGTAGTGATTAGCTTGTGAGGCTAATAGAGGTAAATGTATGTCAAATAGAATGCTAAATGTTATTATAAGGCAAAATTTCCGGCTCCCGCTTCGCGCTCGCAATTATTTTCATTACTTTCTGCATAATGTGCGAAGTATGCGAATTTTGAGTGTATTATTTTTCACTTTTGGGTGTTTCTGTCCCCCCCCCCGCCTCCCCGTCGTGACATGAAATCGCCGCGCTTGGTCGTGGGAATATCTCGAAGACGTCTCTGAGACGTCTGCGCGACAAAAAAACATCCAAAATCATTTCAACACATTCTCAAATTAGTCTCAATCTAGTTCCAAATCCGTTTTTCCAGTGTAATGACAAGTGACTTCCACCATTAGTTTATTGTTGGTTTAGCGTCAGTTTCCTCTCTACAATATGCAGGTCAAACTAACACTTCAATCGTGGTCGGAAAATGTCATTTTTGATGATTAACATGCAATTAATCTAATCGTTGTGGACAGTTCTATAATGCACCTAATTTCTTAAACAAAGTTTTAACAACCTTTAACTCCAAGTTAACGAGAAAATATAAATTAGCTTCCTCCGACATAAAACTCGCAAAGCCATATCAAATTCTAAACCACCTATACCCCTACTTTAGATTCTTTAGAAATGTGTGTACATAATTGATCCCGAATGACGTCATCTGAATCTACTTTCGTAGCGTAGGACGCACGCTTCACTGACGCTTCATAGAGAAGGTGCAAATCAGGTTGCATTTCGTCTCATTACGCCTTACTATTTTCGTGCGACAGCACAACTCTAACCCGGAACAGAATACGGGCCATAGTGTTCACGCATGGTGTACACTATTCGTAACACATCCGTGCCCTGCGTGCCATTAATTGGGATGCATTGGTCGCATTTACATGCATTTGATGCGAGGCAATGCGTGCAGGTGCAATGCACCGTTGACACTTACACGCCTTTTGCCCCGCATTGCCCCAGGTGTACAAACGTATCAAACCATTTGCAAAAGTAATCATGCAACTTTAGATGCTAAAGACTATGGCCCATATTCTAATTGAAGACTGAGTTTGTATGCGTCGCAAGTTTGTACAAAGCTATGTGTACGATCCGCATGACAAGACAAAAAGGATCGCAGGGCATCGCAACAATACTTTGTACGACTTGCGACGCATACAAACTCAGTTTTCATAGCAGAATATGGGCAAAGTATTTTTCCAGAACATCACCTTACCAAATATATAATTGTTTTAGTCACGTTTTTCTATTAAGTTACATAATTACTATTATACAAAGAAAGAAGAAATTCTTTACTTTCCCAACTTTAATCTCTTACTTTTTATAATTTTCTTTTAAATACATATAAATGCAGACTCGCCTGTAATTGTCAACTACTCCATTCGTAACAGTGCATGATGTTAAGAAGGCATCGATGCCATATTTACATGTTCATCGAATGGCAGACCACGAGCTCTATATCTTTGGTTCTTTAATGCCACGAACTTACCAACACCTCCACGAGACAGATTCATAACAAATATGAAATGATGTACTGATAATGAGTAAGCTTATTATCACGATGTGAAGAGGAATGACGGTGGTACTATACATGTACTGCTGAACCAGTTACTTGAAACGATAGCGCAAAAATGACCCTCATGTTTTTCGTAAGTCATGAAGAATTCATATTAATTATTTCTGATCACAATTTTAGAGGATAGTTATATTAGATACTAACATGATTTTTTAAATTTACACTCTAAATACTCGAAATATTTCAAACTATTTGTAACTCAAACTTCTGAACAAATTAGATTTACAGGTATGATATTTATAAATTTCCTCCTAAACTATTTTAATATCTTTTCAGGGGCAACGGATCCCCTACTTGGTTCATTGTCGATCGATACCAGACGACATCTTCAACTCTCTTCGTTGATTGGCAATCGGTAATTGATGATGGCTTGCAATAACTTTTTACTCTCCATAATTTATATGCAAAAAAAAAATTACTTGAGGAAGTATTCCAAGTAGCACAAAAGTGTTAAGGTCGTATATTCATAAAAGTTGCAGAACATTACCACAAAGTTGACGTGTAGCCATGCGTAACTTTCCTTACCCTTGTACAACTTTTTGCAACTTTTCGCAAAATTGCATAAATTTGATAAACTTTACTGAACTGTGGGCATCTCTGACAATTTTCTGTAACAATTAAAAATTTTCGGAAACGGGAAAAAAAACATGGGTTCTCTTTATAAAGGACACGAAAATCATGTCCTAGGTTGTCGCGCTGTACCACTAACATGACAAGGATATTCAAATATTTTGGAGGCCGAAACCATTTATCTGTACGCTTGCTATCATGATAATACTGTACATGCTGTATATTAATAAAAAGAATGATATGTCCACTTGTTATACAATACCCATACCCATTATTATAAAACGCATCAAAGAACACAAGATCCTTAATTCATTCTCCAGGAGGACGTATGTAAATAAATCGTATGCTAAAACAAGGTATACAGTACAAACCATTATATCAATTAATTAATATGGACAGCCAGTATGAATCATTAATTCACATCATGGCCATTACGCAGCGAAATTGAGTGACTGATTCTTTGGTTTATTAAATTTGAACATTGACAATGACAAGGATGAACAAATATCGCTAACTGATCAATTCTTCATAAATGAGTGATCTTATCATTCAAGTATGACAAAGAAACGCCTTTAGTTTAAAGGAACCAATACCCAAGGTAATAACCACTTTTGGTATTAAAGAAAGAGCATTATGAGATGGCAATTAAAAAAACAGTTCTATCAAAACGGTTATAAAATACAAGAGTTACGAAAGTTGAAAAAGTCTTGTTGTACCTTCTATTGAGATCCTCAAATTGCAAATCAGCATTCAAAAATGGCCTATTTTATGGACAACTCGCCTTCTTGTGAGCTCAACATATCGTCGGCTTGGAAGCCAGAAGGGCGCTATTGCAGATCAAGGGATGTTCCGTTGGAGCCAATAGGTCGCTATCTACAAATTGACTTTGTACATAATAGCGCCCTTCTGCTTCAACTGAACATCTATAAGATGCAATAAACGCCCGTTCTGGCTCCCAACAGATATATGTTGTGTGAAAAATATTTTTCATGACATATTTTGAGCCTCAGAAAGAATAAGATTATTTTAAAGCAAGAAATAGGGGATCTGAAAAAAAAAAATATGTACAAACAAATGGAGAATTTGCTCTTTAATTTACGAATACATGATACTAGACCACCGTTCAGCGTCTAAATAAGTCTAAGATCAAGGAAAATATTTTCCAAAGGAGTCTTGTATAGCAACCATTGTCAATTTAACATTTAAAGTAGGACTGGTAAAGACTTATTATCATATAACGAAGCGAATCAGTGGGTGTGTAGAACAACGTGCTTTTTTTTCGTGAAAAACGGAATACCTGATGAACGTGGAGTAAGAGGACATATATCTGTCCCTCCTGAAATCTAAACATCAAGTCTAAAATTTGGAGGGGTTTTGATGCCGTCATAAGGTGTGAGGGAAGTTTGCACAGCTTTGAATGCTGCACTTATGTATACACAGGTGTAAACCATGTATTTCAATGCATTACTTTTTATCCCTTTTCTTATTTCATTCATTGTTTTCCTCTCACTTCCTTGTTTTCTATCTGTTTCTCTATTTCCGACTGTAATCCGTCGTACTCATGGTGCTGAATATTTCTGCATGCCTATGTTCATTTATTGTATTTCTCTCTTTCGCTTATGTTAATTCATCTGTTTCTGATTTCCGAATGCTATCCATTGTTTTTTCCATCTTCCTTATGTTATTCCATTGTTTTCTCACTTTCCTATGTTACTCATAGTTTTTTTTTTTTTTTTCTTATGTCTATTCATGTGTTTTTTTTTCACTTTCCTTATGTATTGATTGTTCTTTCTCATTTCCTTAATCTCTTATGTTTTTTTTTCTCAATCTTATACTATCCATTGTTTTTCATCTTTCCTTATTATTCATTGCTTCTCTCACTTATCCCTTAGCTACTTCTTTTTTTTTTTACTTTCCTTATGTTCATTCATTTGTTATTTTCTCACTTTCCTGATATTATTCATTCGTTATTTCCTCACTTTTTTATTTGTTATTCATTGTCCTTTCTCTCTTTTCCTTTATGCCTACAAGTCACCACGCAACTAACGTATTAGCTTACGTTCCCGTTGCGTCCAAAATTATTTTGTTTCTGCGGGATCCCACGGTATGCCTACCCGTCATAGTCAGGCGTGGAAATATTGATAATTTCGTTCATCAGTAAAACAAAGAAATACATGAAAATGATAGAATAGAGATAATAAGATTAAACACACAAACGTATCTATACGTAAGTGTCTTGTGACTGTAGCTAAAGTTTATTCATTGTTTTTCTCTCTTTCCTTATTTACATTGTGTTTCTCTCTTTCCTTATGTTATTCATTGTTTTCTCAACTTTCCTTATGTTATTCATTGTTTTTCTCACTTTCCTTATGTCATTTCATTGTTTTTCTCAACTTTCTTTAATGTTATTCATTGTTTTTCTCGCTTTCCTTATGTTATTCATTGTTCTTCTCTCTTTCCTTTGTTTTATTATTTGTTTTTCCCTCTTTCCTTATGTTATTCATTGTTTTTTGCTCTCTTTCCTTATATATTCATTGTTTTTCCGTATGTTTTTATTGTTTCTCTATTTCCTAAACATAATTATTGTGTTTCTATTTCTTATTCATTGATTTTTCTGCTTAATTCCTAATGGTATTTATTGTTCTCCTCGATTGTTTATCTTTCTATATGCAATTATATATAGTAAATATATGCTTCGTGCATTACTTCCGGGTTTGCTCCTCAACTTGTGACGTCATCAAAATAGCCCTTAACATATCCCAAGTATCTTCCAATTGACCCGATTGTATATACAATGTTCAAGCAGCATTTTCCCCGTGAACGCCAATATGCTAAGGGATCAACTAAACGGTGTTCTGTTTCTCATGTACTAAACTTGCTAAATGCAATTAAATTTCACACAAGATTGGCCTCTTCTTAATATTCCACTTTAACAATTAACACATTGTTCCCTATCTACATTCCCTTAACATTATTTTGATATGTTATTGCGCATGTAAGCTTTATCGAAATTTGTAACAATAAAATAGTTTATGTTGTATTAGTTTGGATTTACCCTTTTATTTCCGCATATTTTGACTAGGTTTTTTTTTTTTTTCATTAGCTGTCTATGGCTTATTTCCTCTAACCTATAGAGGAAGGAACTTGATCTATTATATTCATTCAGTTATTCAACCCTGGAATCTGAAAGGTAATCGAGGTCCGATCGATTCACTTCCAATATAAATGTCATAAACCATAATCATAACTCCATTTCACATTAAGACTTGTCATGGCAAGCACTCCAAGGATCACTTGACATTTCATGAAAATGGACTCGTATTTCATAAGAGTTGTTTTGATTGCGTCTTCGCGTGTTTCTTAAATGTAGGTTAGCCCTACGTGATATTGAATTAATAGATCTTAGGAATTATTAATGATGACATGTTAGCTGGAAGCGAAGATTGTCGTATAAATGCTCGAGTACACTCGCTCTAATATTTACAAAGAAATAGGTCTTTAGCCCGTTAATCCGAAAGTGAAATAAGGTTCGATAATCAACAAAAAAAAAAAAAAAGTTTCGTTGATCCAAACAATAGAAACAAGATTCGTTATCAACTCAAAGGCAGGCATTTTTAATTATTTTAAACCTTATTATACAAATCTAGATAAATGATCATAGGCTTACATGAGGAACAATGGATGGTAAGTACCCTCCTGCGAATGGTCAAATAGTAATATTTATTCACTTGCTTTCCATTTTCCCTATTATTCATTTTGGTTTTGTTCCCTACAGGTTGTTCTACAAACGGCAAAGTTACCGTACCGCGAAGCGACCAAAACTTTATGGTTGAGGACAACTCGACTTCTCTTCTTTGTCGACGACGGGAATCCACCCGAAGTTACCTGTCCATAATCACCGTGTACTGGCAAGATGGAGCCCAGATGAATGGTATTAAAATAGTGGCACCTAACGGCAAGTACAATAATGACTGGTGACGTCTGGATTTCCAGTTATCATCAACAAACCTTTCCTCACTGATGCTCAAGCCTTATACATGTAATGGTTCAGTATGACCAGGAAGAGTTTACATATGCTCACTAAATTAAACGTTAATGGTAAGATTTAATACATGGAAATTAATTTTACAATTATATTAATCCGTTAAACAACTGTAAAAATTATTTATCCTCATCGAAAAAAAATCGGCAAAACAAAGAAGCCGACTGGCCACAAAGCTGTAGTAGCGCACATTTCTTTGTGTGTGTGTGGTGGTGTGTGTGGTGTGTTTTGTTTGTGGCGTGTGTGTGTAGGTGTTTGTGTGCTTCCCTGTCAAAATAACGTGCCATCTGACAACAGATTTGGCTAATATCCACGACTTTCAGTTAACGGAATGATAATATTATTGTACGTTTGATTTGCGTATTTTTTTTAAAGGCCTATTCTAATTACCTTAATTTGTACTGTTTAGAAATAAGATTGAAATTGATAAAATTGAAAAATGAAATGATTAGTGCATTTTTTTTTTCAATTTTTTTTTTTTCATTGTTTTTATAATAAAATTATCTGGAGATTGATGTTTTATGATTTTATGGAAAACTTCCCTACATATGTGCAATAAGCTGTGAAAAGAAGAGAGTAGTATCTTCTCGCGATAAAGGGTAAATATACCCCGAATTTATGAACCAATATACACAAAAATCATTAATGTTTATCCTGTGACAGAGAAACCCCAATATACTGACGTTGTATTAGCCTACGTGTGCACGCGTGCGAGGGTCGCCTCGAGAATCCACAACGGAGTGGCTCTTTGAACACATGAAATTTAAGGGCCGTTTTAATTTTTTTGTGTATTGGTGGTCATAACTTCCGGGTGCATGAAACTCTTTAATCAGTAAAAGAATACTTCTTCTTCTATCACAGCTCAATGCGGATCGCCGCGTAGAGTTGACTAAAGGTAGTAT
>CALNVZ010000174.1:33549391-33568765 GCA_940671915.1 Paracentrotus lividus | reverse complement strand
GCCTTGTAGCCCTCTTCAGCCTTTGTCTTTGTACCTACCACATTGCTTTTGGGGTAAGACTTTGAAGCCATAAGTAGCAGAAATAGGAAAAGTGATCTATTACCGAAGGTTTAAAAAAAAAACCCACACTCATTGACCAGAGAGATATATAATTTTTCATTACAATTTCCAGTTATCTGAAAACGCAATTGTTTAAAAGTGTCCGGAAGTTTCCGGAAGTCGAAAAAAACAAAGACCGAGTAGACTCGCAAGGTTATTCGTAAGTGGACGCAAGTGACCGTATCTGAACGTAACTATTCGTATCATCCGCATTTTGTTCCGTATATCTTATAATTATTGAGGCGTGACGGGAAGGCATCCGTGGGGATTCGCAGAAAAAATGACAATTTTTGGACGTAACGCTGGACGTAACTCAACGTAAGTTCTGTGTGACTGTAGCATTTAGGTTGTCCACTGTTGCGAAAAGTTGCAAAAAGTTGCAAAAAAGTTACGGTTAGTTACGCACCGTTACGCGTGAACTATGTAACTTTTTACAAATTTATACGACCTTACCATTTTTGTGCTAAATATGAATATTCCCTCAAGTAATTTTTTTTTTTTGCCTATGAATTATTGGAGAGTGAAAATTTGATGCAATCCATCATAAATTCCCGATTTCGAATCAACGAAGAGAGTTAGAGATGTCGTCTGGTGTCGATCGACGATGAACCAAGTAGGGGGATCCGTTGTCCCTGAAAATATGTTATATATCTACCTGTAAATCTAATTTGTTCAGAAATTGAGTTACCAATAGTTTGAAATAATTCATAGTATTTAAAGTGTAAATGAAAAAAAAAATCATGTTAGTAATTTGTATAACCATCCTCTAAACAGAACAATTGTTATGATTTTTAATGACTTACCGAAAAACATGAGGGTCATTTTTGCGCTATCGTTTCCAAGTATTGATTCAGCAGTACATGTATAGATACCTTCTTCATGCCTCTGAACATCACTGATAATGAGCTTGCTAATTATAAGTACATCATCTTCATATTTCTTGTGAATCTGTCTCGTGGAGGTGTTGCTAAGTTCTGTGTCATTAAAGAACCAAGATATAGAAGCTCGTGGTCTGCCATCTGATGAACATGTAAACATGGCATCGATACCTTCCTTAACACCACGCACCTTGTGAACGGAGTAGTCGACAATTACGGGCGAGTCTGCATTTACATGTGTTTAAAATACAATTATTAATGTAAGAAATACAAGTTGGACGGTATATCATTGGTGATTGATAACTAAATAGAAAAACGTGAATGAAATGGAATTATATTTTTGTAGAGTTGAGGTTGAGGAAACAATCATAGTCATTGGCTACTAAAAGCTGCATTACAATTCCAAATGGTTTGATAGTTCGTTTCTGCATTGTTATTGTAAACTATCTAAAGAGGGGAAATAGAATTGAGGAAACATTATTAACATATTACAAACATATGTATAACGCATTCGTTATGGACTCTTGTTCATCAAACTATTACGAAATTTTTAGGCCCATACTTTTTTTAATTTTAAATATGTTGCTTTATATCAGAAATGTTTCACCCCCCCCCATTGGTCGACAACATGGTTCAGTTCCCCTATCATACGATAACCCCCTCCACCTTTCCCACCTCCATTGTTCAAGATATTTTCTGCACCCTTTTTGTCTGGTAAACACACATACAAGAAAGCTCACATGATATGTTTAGAATCTTCGTTACATTCTTCCTCCATGTATATGGCATTGCGGGCTGTAGCACTTCACAGATGACCAGTTGTCCATGGTTGTAGCGGGTAGGTGTGAAAGTGAGATTACTGCGTGACAACGCACGAAAATTGTCGGTCCATTGAGTCGTGAGTGACGACGAGTTGTCTGTAATGTTTTTTGAACCTAGGTACCAGTGGACCAACGGGGCAGGATATCCATTGCGTGATGTACAGGTTAGTATGGTGCTCCGGCCCGAATCAATTAAGTTGTTGATGCCGTGTAATTTGGGGGAATCTGGTTTACCTTTGATATATACAAAAATGTATTAAAACATATGGTAAATCATTAGAAAAAAGTAAAAATGAATATGATTTGCATTTCTCGAAAAGCTTGACGAACTATGAATTGAGCTTTTAATTTAATTTTTAATTTCAATCTGCACGTAATATCTAAATAATAGACTCACTTTTTCGGACGACACTGATTGTGTCAAAATAATGTCTTATTATGGTTTATTACCATAACGCACTTTTTGTAAAGTATAAGACAAAAAAAAAAAAAAAAAAAAAAAAAAAAGAGAGAAAATTTAAACATTCTAAACAAATTTTCAACCACTGAAAGGTTAATATTGTCTTCGTCATATCAGGGAATATCTATATAGAATGTAGGCTACCTCAGTTTTCGTACTCACCATAAACAATAATCATCACAGATGTCTCGAGTGGGTTGATCCCGGCTGTTGCTTTACAACGAAGGAACTTGTTGTGTTCTGTCCTTCTTGGTTGTATTTCCAGAACGCTTTCGGCGTCAGCCAAAGTATCATCCTGGCTATTTTGAGTTGTTGAAGAAAATTTTGGTATGAGACTCCGGGTGCCAATTGTCCAACTTATGAAGGATGCAGGTCGTGACCCAGAACTGGTGCAAATGATGGTTGCAAGCATGTGCTCACGAATGATAAGTTGTTTTGTTCCAGTTTCATTTGTGATGGTATGTCCAGATGCTAGAATCTGAAGTTTAGCAGGTGGGACTGTTACGTTATGAAAATGAAATAAAAAATAAAGTCTAGGATTATACAATATTACTTCATGTATGAATTTACTAGACCCTCTCCTTACGATATTAATTGATACGAAAAATAGCATTAAATAATATGATGGATAAAATAACGTATACCCAACATAAAGTAAAATAATATACGCAATCATGTATTTTGGACGTGAAGGGTGCACTTTGGCGTATCATAAACTCGCACTGTGACAAACGTATATCATACAAGTTAAACAACAAATTCGAAACAATATCAAAATATATATTCGAAATGTAAAAATGGAATCGAATGGACACATGTAAAGATATATAATAAAAGATCCGATAACACGATTAATTAAAAAAAAAAAAAAATCGACTCGGGTAAGTAAACATGGAGCTTTTTTTTTAGGTGCGTTCATGACATGCATGAAATGATATGGGTGCGTTGGTGTGTGTGTGCGTGAGTGTGTGTGTGTGTGTAAGTGCGAGGGTGTGTATGTGAGTGTTTTTAATTGCAATCATTGGACCTTACCTTGGACTTCTAGACGACTAGTGGTTCGAAGGCTATCTTTCAACTCATGATGAAGCCCCTGACAGATCAAGACCTTGTCATGGTCATCTTTAGCTGGTATTACCGTAACAACTCGTCGGGAGATATAGCCATGGTCTTGTACAGTATTTGACTGATTATGAAGAACGATTGTCACGTCAGGAGGTGTTTTCCACTCCAGAAATGCAGGTGGTCTTGCTCCTGTAGCTGTGCATATGATGTCGTGTGGTGTATCCGCCGTCAGGGATATAATTGGAGTATTTGTGTATTCATCATCTGAGCTAGCGTCACTGATGAATATTTCAATTGGTGGAGCTGAAAATCAGAACATAATGATTTAAGTACTCAACACATACACAGAGGACGAAAGGTAACTTGAAAGTAGAATAGTGATGTATATATATATATATATATATATATGTATTTTTATAAAACAGAATTCAATTCGAATAAAAAACAAGTGAATTCCATTCATTACATATCAAATCGAATGTTGCAACTTTTTTTTAATCTATCCTGCAGGATAGATTTTAAAAAAAGTTGCAACATTTGCAGGATAGATAAAAAAAAAGTTGCAACATTCGATTTGATAATTATTCAGCACTTGAATTTATAAGGCCTTTGGAAATAACAACGCATTTTTTATACTATTGAATTTCGCATGTAATACTGACAATTTCAGTTATTTCAGGCAATGTCGAAAAATGTATAACATTCGATCGAAACCAGAAAAGCACGGAATATTTCGTACCTCGTGATAACACTTCAATCTGTACTTCCCATGAATCCAAACCGCCAAAGTAGATCAATCGACATTGATATGTTCCACTATCCTCCATTGTCGTATCCATAACTGTTACATTAAAACTTTGAAGATCTGCTGTAAACGATATCTCAGATGAAGTGGGATGGCGTCGTACACATCGTGAAATGCTCTCAAAGCATTGAAGAGAGGCCAGAGCCTTGATATTGTTCTTTCTCCACACCACACTGTAGTTGCCGGATAGATCCGAGTAGATGCATGTGAGTTCAATGCTCTCTCCGATGACAGGAAGAGTATCTTGGGCGATGGATGCATAAATTTCTCCATGGCAACCTGCTGTTAATCATTGAAACTAAAGTTACAATATTTATGCCATAATTGTTGCGTATGCACTATGGGAGTAAAGATTATTTGCAATATTACTTTTTTTTATATTATTCTTACTACAAGTGAAGCAACAAAAGATAGATATACAAATAATCACGTTCATAAAATATTGAATATGATTGCCTAATTTGCAGGAAGTGATCAATATCTTTCATTATATCATGTTACGTATGATATTAAAGGACCTGAAATATGAACTCAGGAACATCTCCTGGAATAGTGATAATAAGTTCAATCTTAGTTGTCTAAAGCGATACAAAAGATCATTGAACTTACCGTTATAAGACGCTAGAATGATGAGCAAAGCGACTCTTTGAAACCGTGACTGCATGTCTCATGTAGATTTCATGCAATGAGTTCCTTTCTTATTTGAATAATGAGGAGCAAGAACAAGTCATTAATGTGTCATCAACTCCAGTTATTTATGTTCTTAAAGGAAAGCAACATATATACTATCGAAAGCAAAATGACAAATGGAATTAGTGAATTGGTTTTGTATGTAATTGAAACCATTGTTGATTTGTTATGATCGATAGAAGGCGCTATATCTATCTTACATGAGAAAGATGATTAATGAAGTCTTTTGGGGAGCTGTGCGATGTTTTCCCCCTGTAAATGGTCAACTGAATTATAACTATTACTGATATAAGATAATCTGAAATCGGAAATTTATCTCCGAATTATCATATGGTTGATGTAAATCGTAAGCAAAAGAAAATATTACAAAACTATCTATTTTATACTTTCACATGTGCATAGGGGGTACAAGGTTCTTTGATTTTTTTTTCCGGGAGGGAGAAGGGTATTTTCGAAACGATTATGGTACAAAATAGATATTTGCACATAAGATTTTTTTAAACCGATACCAGATGAATGGTTTTAGTCATATTAATATGTAGGACATCCCTATCATGGATTGTAATGATGAATGGGTGTTAGTATATAAGAACTGGAACATTATTATACTTTTCATTTAATATCATACAATTATAGCAAGCGATACCAAATAAATATTGTCTCAGTCCTCACAGTTGTGTAGAATATCCATGTCATGTTAGTGTACCACCGATAACCTTGCGTATCATTTATAAAGAGGCCCTGTGTCAGTTCGGGTGAATTTTAATGTTATACACAATTGTCAAGGTTGCCCACTGTCATGACTGTTGCGAAAAGTTGCAAAAAGTTGTGAAAAGTTACGGAAAGTTATGCACCGTTACGCGTCGACTTTGTAACTTTTTAAAAGTTTATACGACCTTACCATTTTTGTGCTAAATATGAATATTTCCTCAAGTAAAATTTGTTTGCCTATGAATTATTGGAGAGTGAAACTTTGATGCAATCCATCATAAATTCCCGATTTCCAATCAACGAAGAGAGTTGAAGATGTCGTCTGGTGTCGATCGACGATGAACCAAGTAGGGGGATCCGTTGTCCCTGAAAATATGTTATATATCTACCTGTAAATCTAATTTGTTCATAAATTTGAGTTACCAATAGTTTGAAATATTTCATAGTATTTAAAGTATAATAAAAAAATAAAAAAAATCATGTTAGTATCTAGTATAACTATCCTCTAACCAGAACAATTGTTTTGATTTTTCATGACTTACCGTAAAACATGAGGGTCATTTTTGCGCTATCGTATCCAAGTATTGATTCAGCAGTACATGTATAGATACCTTCTTCATTCCTCTGAACATCACTGATAATGAGCTTACTCATTATCAGTACATCAACTTCATATTTGTTGTGTATCTGTCTCGTGGAGGTGTTGCCAAGTTCTGTGTCGTTAAAGAACCAAGATATAGAAGCTCGAGGTCTGCCATTCGATGAACATGTAAATATGGCATCGATACCTTCTTTAACACCACACACTTTACGAACGGAGTAGTTGACAATTACAGGCGAGTCTGCATTTATATGTGTTTAAAATAAAATTATTAATGTAAGAAATACAAGTTAGACGGTATATCATTGGTGATTGATAACTAAATAGAAAAACGTGAATGAAATGGAATTATATTTTTGTAGAGTTGAGGTTGAGGAAACAATCATAGTCATTGGCTATTAAAAGCTGCATTACAATTCCAAATGGTTTGATAGTTCGTTTCTGCATTGTTATTGTAAACAATCTAAAGAGGGGAAATAGAACTGAGGAAACATTATTAACATATTACATACATATGTCTACCGCATTCGTATCATTCTGGACTCTTGTTCATCAACTATTCTGAAATATTTAGGCCCATACTTTTTAAAATTTAAAATATGTTGCTTTATATCAGAGATGTTTCATCCCCCTCCCACTGTTCGACAACATGGTTCAATTCCCCTATCATACGATAACCCCTCTACCTTTCCCACCTCCATTGTTCAAGATATTTTCTGCACCCTTTTTGTCTGGTAAACACATACAAAAAAGCTCACATGATATGTTTAGAATCCTCGTTACATTCTTCCTCCATGTATATGGCATTGTGGGCTGTAGCACTTCACAGATGATCAGTTGTCCATGGTTGTAGCGGGTAGGTGTGAAAGTGAGATTACTCCGTGACACCGCACGATTATTATCGGTCCACCCAGTCGTGAGTGATGAGTTGTCTGTAATGTTTTTTGAACCTTGGTACCAATAGACCAACGGGGCAGGATATCCATTGCTTGATGTACAGGTTAGTATGGTACTCTGGCCCGAATCTATTAAATTGTTGATGCCTCGTAATGTAGGGAAATCTGGTTGCCCTGAAAATGAAAACACATGATAAATATTGAATATCTATGTCTAATTATGAATTGAGCTTTTAACTGGATTTCTGATTTAAATCGACCCTTACACTTTTGGATTATTCTGTTTGTGTAAAAAAATGTCTCATTAGATTTATTATCATAACCCACTTTTCTTAAAGTATCAGACCAGAAACATATAGCTTATTGATAAAATTGAAACATTTGAAGCAACTGAACAGTATCTAGGCCTACGTCATATCAGAGAACATCCATACTTAGAATGTACATCATCTTCACTCACCATAAACAATAATCATCACAGATGTCTCGAGTTGGTTAATCCCTGCTGTTGCTTTACAACGAAGGGACGTGTAGTGCTCTGTCCTTCCTGGTTCTATTTCCAGAACGCTTTCCGTGTCAGTCAAAGTATCGTCATCGCTATTTTGAGTTGTTGAATACATTTTCGGTATGAGAATCCGGGTGCCAACTGTCCAACTTATGATGGATGCAGGGCGTGACCCAAAGCTTTTGCAAATAATGGTTGCAATCATGTGTTCACGTACGACGAGTAGTTTCGTTCCAGTTTCATTTGTGAAAGTATGTCCAGGCGCTAGAATCTGAAGTTTAGCAGGTGGGACTGTTTGGTTATGAAAACGAAATAAAAATGAAGTCTAGGATTAAACAAGTTTATGTTTGAATTTCCTACTCCTTTCTTTACTAAAACATGGATAACAAATATTAAACCATATTAATGTATACCGAAAATAGAATTACTTATAGGACGTTAAAATAAAAATGCATGTCCAACATAAAGTAGAATAATATACGCAGTCATGTATTTTGGGCGTCAAGGTTGCACTTTGGTGTATACATGAAACTCGTTCTGTAACAAAAGTATGTAACATGTCAAATTCGAATATATATCAAAATATATGTTCAAAATTTAAAAGGGAATCGAAAGAACACATGTGAAGAGATGATTAATTTGAGACTTTTTGTCAATTTGGGTAAGTAAACATGGACTATGTTAAGGTACATTCAAGGCATGCATGAGTTGGTATGGGTGAGTTGGCTCGCTCGCGTGTCTGTGTGGGTAGGTGAGTGTTTGTGTAATTGCGAGGATGTGTATGGGAGTGCCTGAATTGCAATTTTATATATCATTTGACCTTACCATGGACTTCTAGACGAGTAGAGGTTTGAAGGCCATCTTTCAACTCATGATGAAGCCCCTGACAGATCAAGACCTTGTCATGGTCATCTTTAGTTGGTATTACGGTGACAACTCGTCGGGAGATATATCCATGGTCTTGCACAGTATTTGACTGATTGTGAAAAACGATTGTCACGTCGGGAGGTATTTGCCACTCCATAAGTGCATGTGGTCTTGCTCCTGTAGCTGTGCATACGATGTCTTGTGGCGTATCCGCTGTCAGGGATATAATTGGAGTGTTTGAGTAATTATCCTCCGAGCTAGCGTCACTGATGAATACTTCATTTGGTGGAGCTAAAATATAAATGTAATAGAGCAATAAATAGACGTTGTAAATATGATAAACCCACGACGCCGCAAGAACAAAATGACAAACAAAATTTGAAGATATTGAGTGCGATTCTATGTCTCTTGTACAGGACATTTTGACAACATTTTACATATTTTTTACATGAAAATACAATAATATTTTCTTGATTGATAGTGATCCTCAAGTAGTACCAGAAGGGGCACGAGAACTTGACTCGATTACATATCCTTTACAATTGAAATGAAAAATAGCACTGTGTTTTACGGGACACAAAAATAACAGGAAAAAGAAACAGTGACAAAAACAACAAAAGCATAGAATCGCCCATTTTGATGTGGCAGCAGGGAATTGGAGTAAAAGTGAAAAGCATCAAAATTATCATATAATTTCTTAAGAAAATTAATTGTAATTTTTATTGGTATATCTGAATATAGCTATGCATATTCAGAAACCAATACAAATTTGTTCTTCTCGGTGTCTCCTCATCATACATTGTGACTAATATGCAATAATCCTTACCTCTTAGTAACACTTCAAGTCCTAGTTCATCTGTGTCGACACCGCCGACGTAGATCACTTTACATTTATATGTACCGCTATCGTCCATTGTCAAATCCTGAATCGTTACATTAAAACTTTGGAGATCTGCAGTGAACGATATCTCAGATGAAGTGGCCGGATGGCGTAGTTCACATTGTGAAATGCTCTCAAAGCATTGAAGGGAGGCCAAATTCTCGACATTGTTCTTTCTCCACGCCACACGAAAGTTGCCGGATAGATCCCAGTAGATGCATGTGAGTTCAATGCTCTCTCCGATGACAGGAAGGGTATCTTGTGCGATGGATGTATGAATTCCTCCATGACAACCTGCAGTACATCATTGAAACTAAACTTATAATACATCTGTTATCATCTGTTATCATATATGCGCTAAATACATGTGGTCATATTTAATCGTGAGTGACAATACATTTGGACTATTAGAAGGGCGCATATCTTCGCACTTGTAGGTTATGAATGGATCATGACTACCACATTATGTATAATGTAGGAGTGACATGTGTCATTATCAGTTGGATTTGAATTTTACAATTAATCCTGGAAATTATGATAAAAAACAGTGCGTGAGTGACAAAAAAAAAAAGAAAAAAAAAAAAAAGACATGGTTTTCTGACCATTATTGGTTATGGTTGGATTTGTGCCCAAGTAGATCTCTAAGAGTACCATAAGTGCTGGTATATGTACATGAATAGTGTACTTCTCTGACATTTATTGTCCTTATCAATAATTCCCTCTCTGTGGAAAATGGTCCACCTCTATATGTCGTGAGCGACACGACATTCAAAACGTGAGTGACACGACCAGTGCCTTAAATTCAACATTTTAAGTAAATAACTAGATCCAAATGTTAGAGTAGTCCATGATAATTAATTTAAGCAAAACAAAATCAGGCAAAAGTGACTAGTATTAAGAATAAGAGGCATTAAAAGCACCATGGTCCCATACGTGCAAATTCCTGTTTGCTCAATTATTCAGCATAAGAAAGCTGGATCACTTAATGTTTGAACTTAAATAATTGGTTGTATTGTAAAGAAGCCTTTGTGTTGATTTCAGATCCTAATATGCATTTTCAAAGGCACAGCACCACATTGAAATTTCAGCTGAATGTCCCACTTAAATTAAATATGACCATGTGCGAATAACCGGGCAATTGCTCTTATATCAAATGCTTGCAAGATAATTCTCAAGATAATAGCAGGACAATGAAAAACAGACTGGATAGAGAGATATCTCCAGCTCAAGCTGGATTCAGACCAGGGCGTGGAACGAGAAACCAGATACACAATCTGAAGATGATAATGAAAAAGGAAGAGAATGGGGGAGGAGACTGTACATTGCCTTCATCGAGTATAGTAAAGCCTTCGACAAAAATCAGGCATGAACGCCTATGGCAGGGAATGTGTGACATGGGCTTTCCCAGCCACATCATTGAGCTCCTACGCAAACTGTACATCGATCAGCTGGCAGCTGTCAGAACTGGCTATGGTACGACAGAGTGGTTTGAGATTGGCAAATGGGTGAGACAAGCTAGGGTGTATCATTTCACCACCTTTGTTTAATATATACTCAGAACTGATAATCCGGGGAGCTCTTGACAACAGTTTACTGGAACTGTGACTGTTGGAGGAAAGGTATATACACATTTGAGATATGCTGAAGATGTCGCCCTGCTTGCTGGATCTTTGGAAGAAATGCAAGATCTCCTTAACAGAGTTTAAGTTACCAATGAATCTGCAGGACTCTTTCTGAATGTGTCAACAACCAAAGTCATGATTGTGGGAGAGGAACCCGGTGAAGGTAGAGGTGAAATCAACAGTAACAACAATATACAGGTTAATGGAGAAATTATTGAAGTTGTTCACCAGTTCAGCTACCTCGGGACAATGGTCACCGACCAGTACGACAGCCCGGAACTAAAGCGGAGACATGCCATATCGCAAGGAATACAACTGTATCGCTATCTACAATATGGAAAGACAAGTCAATCAACAGGACTACAAAGATCCGACTGTTGACATCACTAGTGTTCCCCATTGCTACATACGGCTGTGAGTCCTGGGTGATGAAGAAGTCGGATAGCAAGAGGGTCGAAGGCTTTGAATTATGGGCATATAGGCGTTTGCTTCGGAACTTGGACTTGGACTTCGGAACTTGGACTCGGACTTGGAGGAAAATCAATGAATATGTGCTCAACAGGATAGGTACCAACTGGAGATTGTTGGAGCACATTGACCAACGTAAGCTTCATTACTTCGGACATGTTGTGCGACCTGCCAAGACCGCGACTTGATGTCAAGAATAGTGTTTGGTAAACGAAAGAGAGGACGGCAAAAAACAAGACTGACAGACGGTATATAGTCACCCTCACGAATATTGACATTAACTAAAGCTTTAGCAGCCGCACGAGATCGTGTCAAATAAAAGGAAATTGTGCATGATGCCGGTCGGAGACCTGACCGACCCGCACCCTGATGATGATGATGATATGCGCTATGAAAGTACAGATTATTATCAACATTAATATTATAATATAACTACTACTTGTACTAAAATTGAATAAACAATGGATGCATATAACAGTTATCACATTATACGTTATAGAGGTATTCAATATTATGTACCTATTGCATCAGGTGATCTACTTCAATGAATTATGAATTTGGATTGGGGAATGATCTCGGAGTATACACGTATCATCGGAATAGAGTAGTGATAGTAAAGTTTCATCTTATTCAATCCTATATCTGTAAAGTTCTATATAAGAAAAGATCACTTAACCTACCGTTAATAGAGACGAAGACGAGCAAAACGACTCTTTGAAATTGTGGCTGCATTTCTCTTGGAGACTTTGTGCAATGATTTTGCCTTCCTTGTTCGAATGGTGAGGGGAGATAATTGTAAAGCAAAAACAACTCATTAATGTGCCATCAATTCCAGTTATTCATGCTCTTGAATCGAAACAACATTATACTACAGAAAGCAAAATGAAGAATGGAATTGGAGTATTGGTTTGTATGTAATTGAAACTATTGTTAATTTGTCATGATCGATAGAAGGCGCTATATCGAAGCTGCCTTCATACCTTCCTGACGATAAGCCCCTTCCCCTAGTCCAACCGTGAGAGGTTTACCAAGAGCTCAAGCGTATCAAACAGCGCAAAGCCCCAGGTCCTGACGGGATACCAGCCAGGATTATTAGTATGTTCTCCTACGAGCTGTGCTCACCCATGTGTGATATTCTCAACGCGTCTTTTCAACAAGCAGTTGTGCCATCTTGTTGGAAACGTGCGTATGTAGTGCCGATCCCGAAAACTCCACAGCCAACCATCGAGAATCTTCGACCTGTGTCACATACGGATCATTTTGCAAAAGTGGCCGAAAAGTTTGTATCAAAATGGGCGCTACAGGACATGGAAGGTTCCATCGACGAGGCCCAGTTTGGCAACAGGAAAGGAATGTCGACATCACATTATTTAATTGATGTACTCAACATGATACAAGCCCACGGTGACAAACCTAAATCAATCTCAACTCTTCTGGCTACTGATTTTTCCAAAGCCTTCGACCGGATTGACCACAACTTGGTCATACCTAAATTGCTAGATATGAATGTCACGCCTGGTGTTGTAGCATGAATATGTGATTTCCTGAAAGATCGGGAGCAGTGCGTCAAGTACAAATCAGCGATCTCGGATTGGGTGAGACTACGAGCTGGTGCCCCTCAGGGAACTCGTCTTGGCCCTCTGATTTTCCTCTGTCTCATCAACGACGCATGCCGAGATAGCCGGAATTCGCACTGGAAATACGTGGATGACCTGTCGATCCTAGAATGTAGAATATCGAACGAAATCGCTACTATACAAGATAGTGCGAATGAGGTCCAGCAGTGGACTAGCAACAACAACATGAAACTCAATCCTAGCAAATGTACTGTAATGCATGTCACCTTCATGCGAACCAGTCCCCCGAATCCCATCGTCCACCTAGAAGGACAAAACTTGAGAGAAGTCCAGGTTATGAAGGTATTAGGAGTCTTCATTCAGAACAATTTGAAATGGACATGTCATGTTAACGAGATAACCAAGCGCGCAAGCATGAGGCTGCATATGCTACGCATCCTCATAGGCTTCAAGCTACCAGTAGAAGATCTCATGACTATCTACTGCTCATATGTCAGACCAGCATTAGAATATTGTGCACCAGTCTGGCACTCCGGTCTTGACGCTTCTCAAACTAAACAAGTCGAGAGGGTGCAGAAGCGTGCATGTCGCCTCATGCTTGGGCGCGCATTATATGTAAGCTATGAACACGCCCTTTCGATACTCAACATCCCTACTCTCGAGAAACGGAGAGAGAGCCTCTGCATGGAACTAGCCAAAGGTCTAACTTTACCTTCTTCGCGGTTTCATGATTGGCTCCCTCCAACTCGAGCAGTTGCCCACCAAAGATCTCTACGCAATGATTGTATGTACACTGAGGTGCGCTGTAGAACTGAGCGTTACAAAAAGAGCGCAATCCCGTACTTGGTTAGACTGTTGAATAAAAGCCAAACGGAATAATGTTCAAACGAAGAGGTGAGAAGAGCCCATAACATAAGTCAATTGTATTTAATTTGAACTAGGTTTATATCAAAAATCAATACATGTATAAGTATTTGTTTCAAACTACAGGAAAGCCTTTTAGGTTAATTATATATTTAGTGATAAATGAAATACATAAATAATTTACTCCTATTTTGTAATGCTTTGTAATCTAATCTGTAATTTCTATTGTAATACCCGGATGACGACAATTATAATAACTATGACTATAGTCTCTTTTCATTTTTTCACACAATTTACATATTTTTATCGAATGTATCGATTTGGGCATAATTATGCAGATATCACTATATTTACAATTAACTTAAATGATGTTTGACTACTATACACTCATATTTCTCTCTCAATTGTATGCACATGATTAAATCCTTAATTTCTATGAGTTTATCTTTGAAGTTTATAACTCCGTCATAAACTAGAATAGGAAAACAATAATTACTTTATTACTTTAAAGACATTTACCTCAAACCTAATTTTTATATAATCTGTTTATAAATTCCATTTTCATAATCTGTAATTTACACTTGTATAAACGTAAACATTTTGTTTAATCCCTTAATTTCCAAATAAGCCGAACCTAGCAAAGTCGTATCAATACGTTTAGCCTACATGTAATCTATATTGTTATCTTTTCTTGTATATTTGTTTATGTTAACACTATATAACTATATCTATGAATTGTCGGTAATCATATAATTTGGTACAATATTGCCTTTTATATATGCACATGTATTTTATATTGTGTACCTTATCTTATGTTTTTATCTTGTAAAATATTTTGTAATTCGGCCTTTGGCCGCGATGAAATTTTGCTAAATAAACCAATTAAATTCAATTCAATCTATCTTATATGAGAAAGATGATTAATGAAGTATTTTGGGAACAGTGAGATATTTTCCCCTATAAAAATTAATGGTCAACTGAATTACAACTATTAGTGTCATAAGATAATCCGAAATCGAAAACTTATCCCCGAATTATCATATGGTTGTTATAAAGGGCAAGGAACATATAATATTACAAACTATCTATTTTATACTTTATAGGGGGTACAAGGTTCTTTTATTATTATTTTTTCGGGAATGGAGAAGGGTATTTTCGAAATGATTATGGTATGAAATATATATTTGCATATCATCTATTTTTAACCGATACCAGATAAATGGTTTCAGTCATATTGATATGTATTATTATATAAGAACTGGAACATTATTATACTTTTCATTTAATATCATACAATTTATTATAGCAAGCGATACCAGATAAATTTTGTTTCAGTCCGCACAGTTGCTTAGAATATACATGTTATGGTAGTGTACCATTGGCAACCCATGCCATGTACTTGCGTGTCATTTATAAAGAGGCCCCTTGTCAGTCTGGGAGAATTTTAAATGTTACACAACATTGTCAGAGTTGCCCACAATGGCGATATGTTTTTCAAATTTATGCAATTTTCCGAAAAGTCACAAAAAGATGTACAAAACTACATTAAGTTACGCGTCAACTTTTGGTTACTTCCTTCAACTTTTTATTCGTTTATTCGACAATACTATTTTTGTGCTATTTTTAATATTTCTCAATATTTTTAACTTCTAAATTATTCCAGAGTAAAAATTTGTTGCAACCCATCATCTATTACCGATTGCAAATAAACGAAGAGAGTTGAAAATGTCGTCTGGTTTCGATCGACAATGAACCAAGTAGGGGGATCCGTTGCCCCTGAAAAGATATTAAATGTAAAAGGTTTAGGAGGAAATTTATAAATATCATACCTGTAAATCTAATTCGTCCAGAAGTTTGAGTACCAATAGTTTGAAATATTTCATAGTATTTAAAGTGTTAAAAAAAAAAAAAAAAAAAAAAAAAAAAAAAAAACATGTTAGAATCTAGTATTACTATCCTCTAAAATGTGATCAGAACAATTGTTTTGATTCTTCATGACTTACCGAAAAACATGAGGGTCATTTTTGTGCTATCGTTTCCAAGTACTGATTCAGCAGCACATGTATAGATACCACCGTCATTCCTCTTCACATCGTTGATAATAAGCTTACTCATTATCAGTACATCATCTCCATTTTTGTTGTGAATCTGTTTCCTGGATGTATTGCTTAGTTTTGTGGCATTAAAGAACCAAGATATAGAAGTTCGAGGTCTGCCATCTGATGAACATGTCAATATGGCATCGATACCTTCCTTAACACCACGCACCTTTTGTATGGAGTAGTCGACAATTACTGGCGAGTCTGCATTAATATGTGTAAATAAAAATATTAATTTATACGGTATATCATTGATGATTGATAACTAAATAGAAAAATGTGAATGAAATGGAATTATATTTTTGTAGAGTTGAGGTTGAGGAAACAATCATAGTCATTGGCTACTAAAAGCTGCATTACGATTCCAAATGGTTTGATAGTTCGTTTCTGCATTGTTATTCTAAACAATCTAAAGAGGGGAAATAGAAGTGAGGAAACATGGTAAACATATTACATGCATAATGTATTACGCATTCGCATCATTCTGGATTCTTGTTCATCAAACTATTCCGAAATATTATGGCCCATACTTTTTAAAATTTAAAATATTTTGTTTTATATCAGCCTGTTTCATCCCCCTCCCATTTAGGTGAGCGGCAGGAGGCCAAATTTTGAGACTTTAATGCACCCGACTGGATTAAAGCAACAAGATACCTTATTTCATAGGAAATTTTCTGAATTTTTCGAAAATGAGCATAGAAATTGCCGCATCTTGTAGCATCACCATGGAAACTAGCTTTGAATAGACCACGCCCATTTTTATGACAAAAATCATGAAAATTAAAGTATGGGTCATTCACTTGGCCGTTTAAGAGTTTTGGACATTTTTTGGGCTTGCCCTATGTTGAAACTAATACAGATATAACTGACAATTTCTCAATTACAATTCTATAAAAAATTGAAGTAAATTTAAAATCAATTTGGTTGCCTAGCAACCGATTTTTGCATAGCAACCATTTACCCGCGTGCACAAATGTCGAAATTTCCTATTCTTAATGCAATTTCTATGTTTTTAAAGTAATAAAATAAAAAAAAAAATTAGTTTTAATGCTGAAAATATGTTGATATGGATTGTAAGAGATGACACAAAAGAAAAATATCCATATAAACAATGAATTGTAACGCAAATTATTGTCAAACAAACCCTTGTCAATCATGAAAATATGTCAAAATCTACCGTAAATCTGTATATAATTCACTGTATTATTAACTCTATTCTGTATACAACAGGGTTAAAAGGTGCAAAATGAGGTATATTATTCAAAGAAACAAACCATGAAACCCTCTTAGCTTAGATAATACTTCAAGTATTACATTTCTAAGCATCGATGGTGAACATTAGTTGCCCTAGCAACCACTTTTACCTAGCAACCATGTCTGTAAATCTTATTTAGAGCATTAAACAGTTGACTGGTCATATATTGAACAAAAAATCATAAATCCCTTAAGCTTAGAAAAAACTAATATATATTGACACAATTTGCTATGCATGCCATGAAGTCGAACATACTTGTTGCACTAGCAACACACATTTTAGCCTAGCACCAGTCTGTACACATTGTAGAGCTTTAAACCAGTTTGAACTTGCATTATTTTGTTTTGCGTTTTCTATAAAAGGACCCCAAAGATACAATTCGTAACACTTTAATCTATTGTATCATTGAAATGTTATATCCTGAAAAACAGTACATCTTACCATAGCAACTACCCTTCTAGCATTCATGCTTTAAAGCTTTTAAGCGTTTAAACTTAATATTCTGTCAGATGTATTTTATTTATTTAAAGTAGATGTTTACCCTATGTAACTATTATTTATTGGTTTGGAGTGGAATTCGAAGTTGATTGCCGAGCAACAACGTAATTTTGCCTAGCAAACCGCACTCGTCTGTTTAAATCTATTAAGGCAGTATAATTGTTATCTTGTGCATTTTTATTATTAAAAGCAAGCCCTTATCCCATTATATATCTTTCTGTTAACCTCATATATAAATATTTCTGCAACCAATATCTATCATCTGCTTGAAATTCTTAGCAGTTATTGGTTATTTAGGCTCTTTCTTCATTCAGTACCCTATACTTTATACTAACTTTTCTGCGGTGTTATTAATCTGCATTTTATTTGAGTGGAAATCCAACATTTGAGTGGAAGAATAAATAAGATAAATACTCTACTTTTTAGCTTTTAAGCAGTTCAAGCAGTTTACTGCGATTCTGTCGGCAAATTTTTATTCCTCTACTACTCGTTCATAAGAATTCAATTGGAATTTTGCTGTTGAGAATTAGAAGGAATTTCTCCTATCAACATATATATCTTTACCAGCAACAACAAATTTTGTATCAAATCACCAAATTTTTGCCTGATGGTCTGAATGGACCATCCTGACGATGGTTCTAGATATTCCCCATACAGGACGTCCCTAAGGCGGCGATCAAACCCAGTTGCGCGGGCACGGCATGCGTTAAGATTCTCGATTCACAATATATGGTCTGAGTAGTACCATCCTGACCGATGTTCTAGAATATTTCCCTCATAGGACAACGTCCCTAAGGCCCGTTCAGATACCAGTTCCGGGCCGGATGACGTTGCTCAGCGATTTCACAAATTTTTGTAGAGCTGACCGCAATCTTTTCTACTAGATAGCTCCGACTACAATTTATTGCTGTAAATCGGCCTTGAACATAGCATATATATCTAGGTTGTTTCATTTAAATTAGGAATTTTGTATTCGGTATCATCGCAATAACAGCGCATGGTATGAAGCACAGATCTTCTTTCAGAGGATTTCGAGCTCGCATCCCCTAGAATTTTTTCAATTTTTTTAAAATTAAATTTTGTTGCTCTAAATCTAAATAAATAAATTAGACTGTCCATAAAACTTATAAATGAAAGACGAATTTGATAAAAAGCACATTCACATTTAAACACCTATTTGATATCCAGTATTAGGTGAAAAAATGGGAAACGTTATTAGATGCTTATAGGCCTATGTAAGCAAACCTGTTCGACAAAACATCTGAATATCCCAAAGTGGTCTTTCCTACGACAGACACCCCCCCCCCCGGCCCCTTAAAAAAAGCAAGCAAACAAACAATAATAATAATAATAATAAATTAATGAACAAAATAAATTGCAGGACATAGTTTAGCTTGTACATAATGATCAGGAGCCTTTAAGGGGCCCTGGCGGGGGCAGCAGGAGAGTCGCACGAAAACCGTATCGAAAGAGGCCAATCGATATTTTATTTCGAGAACAGACTGAAAAAACGTAAGGAGCCCGCCCGGTTACCGGCAGCGACCCGTCGGACTACCGGTAGGACCCCCCTCAGTTCCCATTGGTGACTCCACGGGTTTTCTACGGCCTACCGGGTTCAGAAAAACGCTGGGAAAATCGAGAGCATGCAGTTGGTCTTCCCGGCTCCCCTACATTTATAGCATGACTACTTGAAATCGTAAGGGAGCCGGCCGGGAA
>CALNVZ010000174.1:33476107-33542696 GCA_940671915.1 Paracentrotus lividus | reverse complement strand
TTTGATAATTTTACCATTAATACCACAAGAAATCAACTTCGACCATAAACTGGATCTATCAACAAGATCAAAAGCCTTTTTATAATCTACAAATAATAAATTCAATAAATTCTCTTGCGACGTTGCAAATACAAATCAATCAAACTATGGAGCGTAAAAATATGATCAAGAGTACTATAGTTTTCGCGAAAGCCTGCTTGTTCATCGCCTAAAATTCCAGCACTTTCAAGATATTGAGTGAGCCTTGTATTAATACATGCAGTGAATAATTTACCCACACAACTCAAAAGAGTGATGCCCCTATAGTTATCTGGGTCATCCAATGACCCTTTCTTTTTATACAGTGGTTTAATACAGGTGATGTTTAACAAAATTTTAACAAAATTTTGCATTGCAATTCATTCTTTATATGATATTTTCTTTTTGTGTCATCCCTCTACAATCAATATCAACATATTTCAACCTTAAAAGTAATTTAGTTTGATTTTGTAACTTTAAATACATAGAAAATCCATTTGGAATTGGAAAATTCAACATTTGAGCAAGTGGGTAAATGGTTGCTAAGCTAAAATCTGTTGCTAGGCAACAAAATTGATTTTGAATTTACTTCAATTTTTTATAAAATTGTAATTGAGCAATTTTCAGCTATATCTATGGTGGTTTCAAAATAGGGCAAGCCCCAAAAGTGTCTAAAACTCTTAATCGGCCAATTGAATGACCCGTAATTTAATATTAATAAATTTTGTCATAAAAATGGGCGTGGCCTATTCGAAGCTAGTTTCCATGGTGATGCTACAAGATGCCGCAACTTTTATGCTCATTTTCGAAAAATTCAGAAAATTTGCTTTAAAATAAGGTATCTTGTTGCTTTAATCCAGTCGGGTGCATTAAAATACAAGAAATAAGCCTCTTTGGGGATTTCGCCGCTCACCTATGGTTCTATTCCCCTATAGGCCCGGTCCCACAGGCGGGAGAATTAATTGTGCATTAATCATGTTAATTGCGTATACAAATTTCGTTCATCCGCAACAAAAAACAAAAACAAAACAAACAATCCGCAATTCATACGCAAATCATCCTAAAAAGCCAGTGGGACCGCGCCTTATCATACGATAACCCCCTCCACCTTTCCCACCTCCATTGTTCAAGATATTTTCTACACCCTTTTTGTCTGGTAAACACCCATACAAGAAAGCTCACATGATATGTTTAGAATCTTCGTTACATTCTTCTTCCATCTATATGGCATTGCGGGCTGTAGCACTTCACAGATGATCAGTTGTCCATGGTTGTACCGGGTAGGTGTGAAAGTGAGATTACTCCGTGACAACACACGGTGATTACGGGTCCATTCAGTCGTGAGTGACGAGTTGTCTGTAATGTTTTTTGACCCTAGGTACCAGTGGACCAACGGAACTGGATATCCATTGGTTGATGTACAGGTTAGTATGGTGCTCTGGCCCGAATCGATTAAGTTGTTGTAACCGCACAATCTAGGGGAATCTGGTTGCCCTTAAAATGAAAACACATGATAAAACATTGGAATTAAAGTGAAATTAACAATATAATTCAGTCGTGAGTGACGAGTTGTCTGTAATATTTTTTTTTAACCTAGGTACCAGTGGACCAACGGGGCAGGATATTCATTGCTTAATGTACAGGTTAGGGTGGTGCTCTGGCCCGAATCAATTAAGTTTTTGATGCCTCGTAATATAGGGGAATCTGGTTGCCCTTAAAATGAAAACATATGATAAAAAATTGGAATTAAAGTGAAATTAACAATATAATTTTGCTTTCCTGGAAAAGGCTTCTAATTATGAATTGAGCTCTACACTGGATTTCGAAATTAAATCAACCCTTACACTTTTGAATGATCTTGTTTGTGTCAAAAAGCTTATTATATTTATTATCATAACGCACTTTTTGTAAAGTATCAGACCGAAAAAAAATAACTTGTGACACATTTGAAGCAACTGAATCTAGGCCTACGTCATATCACATATCATTGAACAGCCATATTTAGAATGTACATCATCTTCACTCACCATAAACAATAATCATCACCGATGTCTCGAGTTGGTTAATCCCGGCTGTTGCTTTACAACGAATGAACTTGTAGTGCTCTGTCCTTCCTGGTTCTATTTCCAGAACGCTTTCCGTGTCAGCCAAAGTATCATCCTCGCTATTTTGAGTTGTTGAATACATTTTTGGTATGATACTCCGGGAACCAATTGTCCAACTTATGAATGATGCAGGCCGTGACCCAGAACTGGTGCAAATGATGGTTGCAAGCATGTTCTCACGAATGATAAGTTGTTTTGTTCCAGTTTCATTTGTGTTAGTTTGTCCAGATGCTAGAATCTCAAGTTTAGCAGGTGGGACTGTTACGTTATGAAAACGAAATAAAAATGAAGTCTAGGATTATACAATATTACTTCATTTATGAATTTACTAGACACTCTCCTTAGGATATTAATTGATACCAAAAATAGCATTAAATAATATGATGGATAAAATAACGTATACCCAACATAAAGTAAAATAACATACACAATCATGTATTTTGGGCGTGAAGGGTGCACTTTGGCGTATCATAAACTCGCACTGTGACAAACGTATATCATAGAAGTTAAACAAGAAATCCGAAACAATATCAAAATACACTACATATTCAAAATGTAAAATGGAATCGAATGAACACATGTAAAGAGATATTAAAGATCAGATGACAGGATTAATTTTTAAAAATGTCGATTTTGGTGAGTAAACATGGAGCTATGTTGAGGTGCGCTCATGACATGCATGATATGATATGGGTGCGTTGGCGTGTGTGATTGTGTGTGTGTGTGTGTGTGTGTAAGTGCGAGGGTGTGTATGTGAGTGTTTTTAATTGCAATGTATCATTGGTCCTTACCATTGACTTCTAGACGACTAGTGTTTCGAAGGCTATCTTTCAACTCATGATGAACCCCCTGACAGATCAAGACCTTGTCATGGTCATCTTTAGTTGGTATTACCGTAACAACTCGTCGGGAGATATAGCCATGGTCTTGTACAGTATTTGACTGATTATGAAGAACGATTGTCACGTCAGGAGGTGTTTGCCACTCCAGAAGTACAGGTGGCCTTCCTCCTGTACCTGTGCAAATGATGTCGTGTGGCGCATCCGCCGTCAGTATTAGAGTGTCTGTGTATTCATCCTCTGAGCTATCGTCACTGATGAATACTACATTTGGTGGAGCTAAAAATTTAAACGTAAGGAAGCAAGCTATAAACATTGTAAATATAATAAAAACCACGGCGTCGCAAGTGCAAAAGTTCAAACAAAATTTATAGATATTATTCATTTACAGACCAAGGCCATAGATGTATGTCACATTTTGGCAGGGATTTTGAGTAAAAGGCAAGAGCATCGAAATTATTATTGAAAGTCTTAAAAAGATTAATTGTAATTTTGTTTAGCAAATCAGAATTTAGCTATATATGGAAATCAATAAAATATTTGTTCATGTCGGTGACTCCATATCATACATTGTCACTAATATGCAATCATCCTTACCTCTAGGTAACACTTCAAGTTCTAATTCATCTATTTCAAAACCGCTCACGTCGATCGCTTTACATTTATATGTACCGCTGTCGTCCATTGTCAAATCCTGAATTGTTACATTAAAACTTTGAAGATCTGCTGTGAACGATATCTCAGATGAAGTGGGAAGGCTTCGTTCACATCGCGACATGCTCTTAAAGCATTGAAGAGAGGCAAGATTCTCGACATTGTTCTTTGTCCATACCATGTTAAAGTCGCCGGATTGATCCGAGTAGATGCATGTGAGTTCAATGCTCTCTCCGATGACAGGAAGGGTATCTTGGGAGATGGATGCATTAATTCCTCCATGGCAATCTGCAGTTAATCATTGAAACTAAACTTGTAGTACATATGATATCATCGTCGTACATGCGCTCTAAAAGTAAAGATTTTTATACTACTACATGAACTATAGTTAAATAAGCAAGGGTTGAATATAAAAGTAATCACATTATACGTTATAGAGGTATAAAATATTGAATATATCTACCTATTGCGTCAGTTGATCTTTTTCGATTAATAAATTAAGGACTTGGAGTGGGAAATGGTTTCGGAGTATACATGTATCATCGGAATAGAGTAGTGATAGCTAAATGATTTTTTTGTTCTCATTCAATGCTAGATATGTAAAGTATTGTTTAAAAAAAAAAAGAAGAAGAAAAAAAAAAGAAGATCACCTCACATACCGTTAATAGAGAAGAGGAAGACGAGCCAAACGGCTATCTGAAATTGTGACTGCATATCTCTTGTAGATTTCGTGCAATGATTTTGCCTTCCTTATTTGAATGGTGAGCAGAGCCAAATATAAAGCAAAAACAACTGCTTAATATGCCATGAACTCCAGTTATTCATGCTCTTGATTCGAAACAACATTGTAATACTATAGAAAGCAAAATGACAAATGGAATTAGTAAATTTGTTTTGTATGTAATTGAAACTATAGTTGCGCTTGTCACGAGCGATAGAGGGCGGTATATCTATCTTACATGAGATAAATGATAAGTTTTTATAAAAGAAAACCAAAGACTCATAGTTTTTCCCAAACGCTTTATTTTATATATTCACAAGTATAGCGGTGCAAGGTTCTTTGATTTTTTTTGTGGGGGGGGGGGGGGTTAATCTAAAAAATATTATGGTATAGCCTAGATACATTAAATTCTGCATAAGTCGAATTATCACCTAAGTCGAAGCAATTTTTCAGTCCAGATTAGAAAAGACATGCATGTTTATTCACCTCTCTTAAGTTGAATTTCCCAGCTCCCCAGTCGAAAAGATATCTTTGGTCCCGAAAGATTCGACTTCGGCACACTATCATGTTTAGGCTATGAACCGATACAAGATAAATGGTTTCAGTCCTATCAGTATGCAGAGTGTCCCTATCATGTTAGAAGTGTGAAACGGGAATATTGCCATGCACTCAATCCTACCCCCCCCTTACTTGTGAATTAATATTATGAATATATATGTATTTGTTAATAGTTGTTCCTAAGTTTTCGAAGAATTTCCCCTCTAAATATGCTATTAATAATATCTGTGTTTCCCTGTCTTAGGGCGGTAACCCAATGTAGGGATCAGACCAGTTTCTTCCTCAATTCTTTGGAATGTCTCCTTGAAAGTACCAAATTATTTATTTGTACGGCCCACTCGCTACCTGTCTCGCCAGTCCCTCTATACATGCTTAGGACAGAGAAAACTACTTTTTGTTCATTCCACCACTATCAAAGCCAGAAAGAGGGTGTGTTCCTGTACAAATTTTAGAGATTGAAATATCCAGTGGAATCAAGAAGTTTACAGGAGAGCCCTGCATCCAGAATAGAGTTGTACCTCGTATTTCCACCCAAGGACAGGAGAATATCCAGCTTTTGCAGTCCCATTGGAGATGTTTGTTCAAGTCTACGCCCCTGCGTAGCAGTGCTGTGTTGGTTTTTTTTCTTTCCTTATTCTTATAATCTGTTATTTTTTACTTTAAATGCAAATATCTTATGTGAATGATTTCATCTTGACAATGTATAGTATTTTCATCTTGATGATATGTACTACTTATATTTATAATTAATAAAGAGATTATCAATTGGTAGCTCAATCAAATTCAATATTTCGAATTTGTCTTTTCTCTTGATTCAATTAGTTGTCTTCAGATTGATTCCAGTACTTTCCTTCAATTCTTTCAGTCTAATTGCCTCCCTACTATTTCACATACCAACCGTACAAAAACGGAAGGTCACAGAAGCAATACCACAATCCTCGTCTTGTGCTTGTGTGTGTCATTTAAGAAGTATTTCAGAGTGAAACATTGATGCAACCGTCATCTATTCCTGGTTTCCAAGCAACATATATACTAGATGATGTCGTGTGGTTTCGATCGACGATGAACCAAACAGGTGGATCCGGTTTCCCTGAGAAAATATTAAAAGGAGGTGGTTTATGATAAAATAATAAAATAAACGTAGTTGGCAATGTTTAAAACATATCAAAGTGATCTCTGTGTATAATATTATTTTACTACCACCCAAAAACGTGATTACCTTATTATAGAATAAAGACATGATTGTTATTGCAAAATACTTACCTGAAGACATCAAGGAAGTGTTTGCGCTGTCGTTTCCAAGCTCTGATTCAGCAATGCATGTATAGATGCCGTCATCTTCGCTTTGAATATTGCTAATAATCAGCATACTCGTTGTGAGTTCATCATCTATATTCCTGCTGTGGATCTGTCTCCGTGTGGTGTTGCTAAGTTTAACGTCTTTGAAGAACCATGCGATAGAAGCTGGAGGTCTGCCATCTGATGAGCATGTAAATATGGCATCCACGTCTAGCTTATTATTATCACTCCGCACTCGACGAACAGACGAGTTGACGATTACAGGAGAATCTAAGTATATTTATGACATGTGTGAAAGAAAACACTTTAAAAAATAAAATAAAGAGAGGTGTGATAAAAGACGATAATAATAATAATAATAATAAAAACAAAAATAGAAATAATAATAATAATAATACATTGTATTTCTATAGCGCTTATAACCAATGTTTCAAAGCGCTTTACATTAACATACACATAATTAATACACATAATATATAATATGAAAACTTAAATTAAGGAAAATTATTAATACAAAACATGTTAAGAATTACTACATTGTGAATAACTTAAGAAATAGAGATGAACCGAAAATAGTTTCCCACTAAATTGCTATTGTAGTTGAGGAAACGTAAATATGAGGCGAAACTTGTATAATGACAAAAACATGTTTATCGTGGTATACTGGAGATCTTTTATTATACAGGAACGTTTTAAAAATAACACAGAGAAACATTGGGAGAAGAAACAGTTAAAATATCGCCTCAGCAAAAACCAAATCGTCCATCCGGTTGAGTAACTGGATGATGTTCAGAAGGCGAGACACATGTACATGTACATTTAAAGTGAAACAGTGCAGAGGTATAAGTTTTGCTTTGGCTAACACAAACTTACAAAGAACATAAATGACCTGGCTGGCGCTCTTGCACTCCATGGTTGGAGATGTTGTCTGGCAAACGTGACAGAAGAGGCGTTTTCCGTGATCGTGAATTGTCGGTGTGAACGTCAAAACACTTTTGGCGTCCACTCGGTGATTTTGGTTCGATGAAGATATTGTATAAGAGTTAGTGGTGACATTCTGTGAATCGAGATACCATTGAAAAGATGGAGCTGGGAAGCCATTGTTTGATGTACAGGTCACATTTGCGATTACACCATCTTGGAGTCCACGTGTACCACTAATATGTGGAGAATCCGGTGGTCCTTGAAGTTTTATTAAAAAATAAGCAAACAAACAGACAAGACCTCAGCATTACTTTTATGTGATATGTTAAGTTTTCAACTTGTTCGATTGGTTATCCATCTTTATATATACATTTTGTTTTGACACAACACAACGGAACATCAACGCGAAATTATTGTTTAACAAGGAAATTATTAAAAGTTGAAAGTTTTTTTTTATTTTTATAAATAGGGTAAATCACCAGTAATCGATTAGTATGTCATATACTTACCATGAACAATAATGGTAACTTCTGTTTGACGTTGGTTAATACCAGCAATTGCGACGCATCGAAGAAGTTTATTGTGATGCCTCCTTGTTGGTATCAATTCCAGGGTAGATTTTGTGTCACGTAGATCGCCATTGGCATCATTTGGAGTATCTGTAGAAGTTCCCTCGCCCTCCTCAGAATCAATGAACCAAGATATATTAGCAATAGGACGAGACCCCATACTTTGGCACGAGAATGATGCAGCTGATCCTTCAAAGACATCAGCACTTGCCGTAGGTCTAAAGCCAGACACGACAATCTTTACGGCAGCCGGTGGGACTGATAAGAAAAGATCCAAAGACTCATTATATGGAATCGCCATTATGACATTTATTCTCATTAAATGGCATGAGAAGGTGAAATTTAGGCACGTATAGGTTGCGTTAGGTCATGATGATGCCCTGTCCTTTAGACATGTTTTCTAAAAGTAAAATTAATTACCTTGAACATCAAGACGTATGTACGATTGAAGACTAGTTTGTAGATCCCGATGCGACGCCATACAACGAAGAATCTTTCCATTGTCGTCTCTCGCCGTGGTTACAGAAATAACCCTTCTCGAAACGTAAGCATCGCCGTCAACAATGTTGTCCTGACTAGCCAGTGTGGTACGGACTTCATCGTATATGTGCCATTTCAGTATTGCAGGTGGTCTTGCGTCTTCGACTGAACATGTGAGATTATTGGTTTCCCCTGATGTCATCGGTACGGACTCGCCATTCTTGTATCCCTCTGCACACCTCTTGTCATTGATGGAAACCCGATCAGGTACAGCTTGCCAAAATGTATGAAATATATTATGAGCAATCAATTTTTCATGCTGTTTGGCAAGTAGAACATTGTGTTTTCCACAGGCCTTAGAATTCGAGGACACGATATTAATAGATTTGACCTAGCACAATTTGTGAAATAGCATTTTCTATATTATATAGAGAAGAATGTCATTGTTTATTTTATAAAAAAAATCTATCAATGAATTTATTCATTTCTATAATAATTATTCATTAGATATTATTTGAATAGCTCATACTAACTCGACGATGTGGCATCTTCCGGTAATCCAGCCAACAAATGGAAAGTTGTTATCTGCACGGAAGGACTGAGTTTCCACTCCGAGCCACGTCTTTCGGATGGTGACGAAATTAAGTTGTTGTTTTGTATAAATTAGTTTATTTTTTATTTCATTGTATATTACCTGGTAAATGATAATTAATCATCAGTATGTTGGTGTGGCAATGTCTCAAGCTTTCAGCTTATGTTGTTATACCCATTTATGTTACTCCATTATACTTCGTCAATTTTTAATCATTTTATGTAATAGATAAAACTGCCTTGGGAACTGTTAAATTTTTTTTTAATATGATCGTGTTTGCTCCAGGGAGCTACATCTATGTACTATGTAATGCGTTGTATCATTTAGAAATTAATGAATAGACAATTCAAGAAATAAATAAATACATACGGCCATATTCAAACGTGAGTGACACGACATTTGGACTGATAGAAGGGCGCATATCTTTGAACTTGTAGGTTATGAATGGATCATGACTACCATATTATGTATAATGTAGGAGTGGCATGTGTCATTACCAGTTGGATTTGAATTTTACAATTGGTCCTGGAAATTATGTTTAAAATATAGTGCGTGAGTGACACGACAAAAAAAAAGACATGGGTTTCTGACCATCATTAGTTATGGTTGGATTTGTGCCCAAGTAGACATAGGGTACCATAAGTGCTGGTACATTTATATGAATAGTGTACCTCTCTGACATTTATTGTGTTTATCAATAATTCCCTCTCTGTGGAACATGGGCCACCTCTATGTGTCGTGAGTGACACGACATCCAAAATGTGAGTGACACGACCAGTGCCTTAAATTCAACATTTCAAGTAAATAACTAAACCCAAATTACCTGTATTTATATGCCATGTTAGAGTAGTCCATGGAAATTACTTTAAGCACAAAAAAAAAAAAAAAAAAAAATCTGACAAAAGTGATTAGTATTAAGAATAAGAGGCTTTTAAAGCACCATAGTCCCGTACGTGCAAATTCCTGTTTGCTCAATTATTCAGCGTAAGAAAACTGGTCACATAATGTGTGAACTTAAATAATTGTTTGTATCGTAAAGAAGCCTTTGTTTTGATTTCAGATCCTAATTTGCATTTTCAAAGGCACAGCGCCACATTAAAATTTCAGTTAAATGTCCCAATTAGTTTGAATATGACCATAACTAAATGAAAATATAAATAATTAAATTGTGATTGTTATATATCTGTCGAAAACCTACCAACCCCAACCCCCCCCCCCCAAAAAAAAGATGTTGAAAATTCTTACGCGGCCCTCATAATCCTTATAATTATTTCATTGGAGACTGAGCCATCCGGTGACGATACGACACATCGATATTTGCCATTATCATCCATTGTCAAATTA
This sequence comes from Paracentrotus lividus, assembly GCA_940671915.1. Lineage (NCBI taxonomy): Eukaryota > Metazoa > Echinodermata > Echinoidea > Camarodonta > Echinidae > Paracentrotus > Paracentrotus lividus. The sequence goes on along the minus strand of CALNVZ010000174.1, from coordinate 33,532,593 downwards.
ACAATTGTTAGATTTCCACTGTTAGCATCTGCTAGCAGACTGTACTTAGATTTATCTGGAATGTTTAGCTCCTTTTCACACCCCTCACGTCGACAAGTATCGGCAGCCAGCATATTGCGCTGCTCGTCTTTCCAAAAGAGTACCCGATTTACCAACGGAGGGTTGAACGTACAGACAAGCGTGATATTTTCGCCAATGACGGGAAGAACTTTTCTGCTTGCAATAGTCACAGTAGTCCCAAAAGTTTTTAAAACGTTCAAGATGAAAAAGAAAAGCATTGGGAGACGGAAATCCATCACGTCATTAACAGATTGAATTTTCTCCGTTTTTAAGTAGAAAGTCTTTCATGGAGTAATTTGACAATCTGATTGATTACTTTGCAGGATAACAGACCGATAGAAAGCGTTCAGTTGGCATTATTAATGGACAAATAAGTGAGTATGAACAGCGTTGAGCATGGCTAAGATACTCATAATATCCGATTCTGAGCCTGATGAAGAGCATAATGATCCTATGTTTAATATGTATAGTCAACGTAGGATCTCAGTAGACCATTGTGATCTGAAAGTGAAAGTAACATCTGAATAACGTAATTGCTGTCATGATTGAATAATATGTAGGAGTTTCGTAAACTTATCTGACACGTTAAAAGGTTAATGAGAGAGCAATTAATCAAACAATATGTTTGGAGATTAGCTGACACTAATACAGGGTGAGGAGTTAATAAAGCTCCCTCTATTTTTGCGAGTTGTCTTTATCTATTCTGTAGTTTACCTTTTCTCCAATATTTTCGACGAATCCGCTGTTCGCGAGGATCGTTATTGTATGTAGATAGGCTAGAGACGTCCTTAACTTGGCTTCCAATCAAGTCAGCCATAATTATGGAGGTGGAACAAATACTTATCTACAAAACAGAAGCACAGACTATGGAGTTAATAAAAAGGCAATCAAACATGGTGGCAGAAAGCTCAGAAAATGTCGTCTCCACTTCATCACTGTCACGGCGACGCGTCGCGACGACGAAACAATGCCAAGTGAATCTAAATATGGAATTTTCAGCAAAAGAAAACATTCCCAAACAATTTTTATTGTAATATATTCACATAATGCATACGGGTACACGGTTATTTGATTTTTTTTTTTTTTTCGAGGGAGGGGTATTTTTGAAAAAGATTATTGTATGAAATAGATATTTCCATCCTCTCAATATAGAGTGCCCTTGTCCAGTTAGTAGCAGTACCACACACCTCGTCTTGTGCTTGTGTGTCATTTAAGAAGTATTTCAGAATAAAAAATTGATGCCACCCATCATCTATTCTTGGTTGCCAAGCAACATTTAGACTAGATGATGTCGTCAGGTTTCGATCGACGATGAACCAAAAAGGTGGATCCGGTTTCACTGACAGAAAATTTAAAAGGAGGTGGTTTATGATAAAAGAAAACATAGTCGGCTATCATATTTTCATCTCTCCATCCGAAAACCTGATCACCATATAGAATATAGACATTATTGTTATTGTAAAACACTTACCAGAAAACGCCAGGGGAATGTTTGCGTTGTCATTTCCCAGCTCTGATTCAGCAGTGCATGTATAGATGCCGTCGTCATCGATTTGAATATTGCTAATAGTCAGCATACTCATTGTGATGTCATCATCTTCATTCCTGCTGTGTATCTGTCTCCGTGTGGTGTTGCTAAGTTTAGCGTCATTAAAGAACCATGCAAAAGAAGCTGGAGGTCTGCTGCCTGATAAGCATGTAAATACGACATCCACGCCGTGCTTTGTGTTACCACTCTGCACCCGACGAACAGAGGAGTTGACGATCACAGGAGAGTCTATGTGTATTTAGGAAATAAAATAGTGCTACAAGAATTAAAGAGAGATGTGATAAAATAAGAGGATTTTGATAAAAACGAATACTGTCTTGATAGAGATGGCATTAGTGATGATCAGAAAATTGTTTCCCACTAAATTGCTTATTTTGTAGCTGAAGAAACATAACAATAAAAATATGAAGCAAAAATTGTACGATGTCAAAAATAATGTTTTTCATGGTATTCTGAAGATCTTTTATTATTATGATTATACATGTACATGAAAATAACACAGAGGAGCAGGGGGGGGGGGCGGGGTAGAAACAGTTGTAATATCGTGATAATATCGCCTTAGCAAAAACTAAATCATTAATGCGGTTGAGTAACTGGATGATGAACAGAAGACGAGACACATACATTAAAAGTGAAACAATGCACAGGTAAAGTTTTGCTTGGGCTAACACAAACTTACAGAAAACCTGGATGACCTGGCTGGCGTTCCTTCACACCATGGTTGGGGTTGCTGTCTGACAAACGTTACAGACGAGGCGTTTTCCATGATCGTGAATTGACGGTGTGAGCGTCAAAACACTTTTGGCGTCAACTCGGTAATTTGAGTTCAGTGAAGATATTGTATTCGACCAATTTGTGACATTTTGTGATTCAAGATACCATTGGAAAGTTGGAACTGGAAAGCCATTATTTGATATGCAGGTCACATCTGCAACGAACCCATCTTGCAGTCCACGTGTACCATTGATACGGGGTGAATCCGATGGTCCTTGAAGATTTTATTGAAGAAAATAAAATAAAGAAAATAATAATGATAAACTAAACGAGACTTCAGGGTTACATTTATGTGATATCTTATGATATCAAGAAAAATGGTCGCTGAATTTTAAGATCGACTAGCTCTCTTAATTGTTTTTAGATCATTTGAAAGTTTGATTTAGGGCAATTCACCAAATAATCGATTCGTGTGCCATATACTTACCATGAACAATAATGGTAACTTCTTCTTGACGCTGGTTAATACCAGCAATTGCAACGCATCGAAGAAGTTTATTGTGATGCCTCATTGTTGGTATCAATTCCAGGATAGACGTTGTATCACGTAGATCACCATCGGTAGCATTTCGGGTAGTTGTAGAAGTTATGGTTCTTTCGTACTCTTCAGGGCCGATGAACCACGAAATCACAGCATAAGGTCGAGACCCCACACTACGGCAAGAGAATGATGCAGATGACTCTTCAAAGACACCAACACTTCCCCTTGATATATTTGTAGTTCTAGAGCCAGACGCGACAAGCTTCACGTCACCTGGTGGGACTGATAAAGAAATATAAAACGACTCATTGTATGGAATCGTCATGATGCTTATATACTTTACTGAAATGGCAAAAGGAAGTCAAATCCAGGCACACAATGCAAACAAAAAGATTATGTGTGTTAGACCTTAGGAGACCCCTTACATGTTACTTGATAAAAATGAAAAAAAGGTAACCAGAATAATGGAAATGTTCTACACAACACTGACCAATTCAGTACATATTATGAGTCTTATAGGATCATGATTGGTATGATTCATTACCTTGAACATCAAGGCGGATGAATGATTCAAGATTGGTTTGTAGCTCCCGATGCGACGCTATACAAATGATAATCTTTCCATTGTCTTCTCTCGACGGGTCAACAGAAAGACGTCTACGGGAAACGTAAGTATCGCCGTTAACAAAGTCGGACTGACTAGTCAGTGCTGTACGGACTTCATGGAATGTGTGCCATTCTAGGACTGCAGGTGGTCTTGCGTCTTCAGATGAGCATGTGAGATGATGGGTTACCCCTGATGTTACGGGCACCGACTCGCCATTCTTGTATCCGTCTTCAGACCTCTTGTCAATGATGGAAACCCGACCAGGTGCAACTTAAAAAAAAAATATACATGAAATATCCTATGACCAACGTCTATTTTTTTCTTTTTTTTTGCAAGTTGGATATTATGTTCTCCACGTGCCTTGGAATTTCTGGGTTGTTATACCCATTTATGTTACTCCATTATACTTCGTCAATTTTTAATCATTTTATGTAATAGATAAAACTGCCTTGGTAACTGTTAAATATTTTCTTAATATGATCGTGTTTGCTCCAGGGAGCTACATCTATGTACTCTGTAATGCGTTGTATCATTTAAAAATTAATGAATAGACAATTCAATAAATAAATACATAAGGTCATATTCAAACGTGAGTGACACGACATTTGGACTGATAGAAGGGCGCATATCTTTGAACTTGTAGGTTATGAATGGATCATGACTACCATATTATGTATAATGTAGGAGTGGCATGTGTCATTACCAGTTGGATTTGAATTTTACAATTGGTCCTGGAAATTATGTTTAAAAAATAGTGCGTGAGTGACACGACAAAAAAAGACATGGGTTTCTGACCATCATTGGTTATGGTTGGATTTGTGCCCAAGTAGATCTAGGGTACCATAAGTGCTGGTACATGTATATGAATAGTGTACCTCTCTGACATTTATTGTGTTTATCAATCATTCCCTCTCTGTGGAAAATGGTCCATCTCTATGTGTCGTGAGTGACACGACATCCAAAATGTGAGTGACACGACCAGTGCCTTAAATTCAACATTTCAAATAAATAACTAAATCCAAATTACCTGTATTGATATGCCATGTTAGAGTAGTCTATGGAAATTACTTTAAGCAAAAAAAAAAAAAAAATAATAATCTGACAAAAGTGATTAGTATTAAGAATAAGAGGCTTTTAAAGCACCATAGTCCCGTACGTGCGAATTCCTGTTTGCTCAATTATTCAGCGTAAGAAAACTGGTCACATAATGTGGGAACTTAAATAATTGTTTGTATTGTAAAGAAGCCTTTGTTTTGATTTCAGATCCTAATTTGCATTTTCAAAGGCACAGCGCCACTTTAAAATTTCAGCTAAATGTCCCACTTAGTTTGAATATGACCATAACTAAATGAAAATATAAATATATAAATAATTAAATTATGATTGTTATACATCTGTCAAAAACCTACCCCAACCCCAACCCCCTCCCCCCCCCAAAAAAAAAGATGTTGAAAATTCTTACCGGCCCTCATAATCCTTATAATTATTTCATTGGAGACTGAGCCATCCGGTGACGATACGACACATCGATATTTGCCATTATCATCCATTGTCAAATTAACAATTGTTAGATTTCCACTGTTAGCATCTGCTAGCAGACTGTACTTAGATTTATCAGGAATGTTTTGGTCCTTTTCACACCCCTCACGTCGACAAGTATCGGCAGCCAGAATATTGCGCTGCTCGTCTTCCCAAAAGAGTACCCGATTTACTAACGGAGGGGTGAACGTACAGACAAGCGTGATATTTTCGCCAATGACGGGAAGAACTTTTCTGCTTGCAATAGTCACAGTAGTCCCAAAAGTTTTTAAAACGTTCAAGATGAAAAAGAAAAGCATTGGGAGACGGAAATCCATCACGTCATTAACAGATTGAATTTTCTCCGTTTTTAAGTAGAACGTCTTTCATGGAGTAATTTGACAATCTGATTGATTACTTTGCAGGATAACAGACCGATAAAAAGCGTTCAGTTGGCATTATTCATGGACAAATAAGTGAGTATGAACAGCGTTGAGCATGGCTAAGATACTCATAATATCCGATTCTGAGCCTGATGAAGAGCATAATGATCCTATGTTTAATATGTATAGTCAACGTAGGATCTCAGTAGACCATTATGATCTGAAAGTGAAAGTAACATCTGAATAATGTAATTGCTGTCATGATTGAATAATATATAGGAGTTTCGTAAACTTACCTGAGACGTTAAAAGGTTAATGAGAGAGCAATTAATCAAACAATATGTTTGGAGATTAGCTGACCCTAATTCAGGGTGAGGAGTTAATAAAGCTCCCTCTATTTTCCTAGTTGTCTTTATCTATTCTGTATTTTACCTTTTGTCCAATATTTTCGACGAATCCGCTGTTCGCCAGGATCGTTATTGTATGTAGATAGGCTAAAGACGTCCTTAACTTGGCTTCCAATCAATTCAGCCATAATTATGGAGGTGGAACAAATACTTATCTACAAAACAGAAGCACCGACTATGGAGTTAATAAAAAGGCAATCAAACATGGTGGCAGAAAGCTCAGAAAATGTCGTCTCCACTTCATCACTCAGTCACGGCGACGCGTCGCGACGACGAAACAATGCCAAGTGAATTCAAATATGGAATTTTCAGCAAAAGAAAACATTCCCAAACGATTTTTATTGCAATATATTCACATAATGCATACGGGTACATGGTTCTTTGATTTTTTCGAGGGAGGGGTATTTTTGAAAAAGATTATGGTATGAAATAGATATTTCCATCCTATCATTTTTATCGGCCGATGCGAGATAAATGGTTTCAGTCCTCCCAATATATATGGTGCCCCTGTCAAGTTAGTAGCCGTACCACACGCCTCGTCTTTTGCTTGTGTGTCATTTAAGAAGTATTTCAGAATAAAAAATTGATGCCACCCATCATCTATTCCTGGTTGCCAAGCAACATATATACTGGATGATGTCGTGTGGTTTCGATCGACGATGAACCAAGAAGGCGGATCCGGTTTTCCTGACGGAAAATATTAAAAGGACCTGGTTCATGATTAAAAAACGGAGTTGGCAATGTTTAAAACATCAAAGTGATCACTGCGTATCATATATTCATACTACCACCCAAAATGAGATCTCCATTATTATAGAGAATATAGACATCATTGTTATTATAAAAGACTTACCTGAAAACGCCAGGGGAATATTTGCGCTGTCGTTTCCAAGTTCTGATTCAGCAATGCAGGTATAGTTTCCGTTATCATCGTTTTGAATATTGCTAATAATTAGCATACTTTTTGTGAGGTCATCATCTTCATTCCTGCTGTGGATCTGTCTCCGTGAGGTGTTGCTAAGTTTAGTGTCCTCAAAGAACCATGCAAAAGAGGCTGGGGGTCTGCCGTTTGATACACATGTAAATAGGGCATCAACGCCAAGCTTAACGTCACTCCGCAATCGACGAACAGATGAGTTGACGATTACAGGAGAATCTACGTATATTCATCAAAGAAAATACTTCAAAAGGAAATAAAGAGAAGTATAACAAAAATTGTCTTGATAGAGATGGCATGGTTGACAGATCCAAGGTGCCCAAATATAATTATTTCCTATTGAATTGCCATTTTAGGTCTACGTGTGTAAACCTACAAGATGTATAAAGGCTACGAGACTCACAGTGGGTTTATCTATTTTGCTCTTTCTTTTTTTTTTTTTTTTTTTTTTTTTTTTTTTTTTTTTTTTTTTTTTTTTAGAGCACACATGAAACATTGACAATTCAGAAAATAAAAATAATATTTCCCCGAAAATTAGACATTTATTGTTATTTTAACGATTTCCTTGACCCTTTGCTGAATTTGCTCTGCGACTTGTCTCTCATTTTGATGTGATGCATCACATTATGTTGAATCAAACAGGAACGTTTTATACAGAAGAGCTTTGGGCAGAGGAATAGTTATGATATCCCCTTTATACCAAAACCAAATCTTCGATCCTGTTGCGTGACCGGATCGTGAATGAAAGATGAAACATATTTAAGAAAAGTAAGGAAATGTATAAGTATAAGCGGTATAACCAACTCACAAAGAACCCGAATGACCTGGCTGGCATTCCTGCACATCATTGTTGTAGTTACTGTCTGGCAAACATGACAGACGAGGCGTTTTCCATGATCATGAGTTGTCGGTGTGATCGTCAAAACACTTTTGGCGTCCAGTCGGTGATTTGAGTTCTGTGAAGATGTTGAATTAAACCAATTGGTGACATTTTGTGATTCGAGATACCATTGAAAAGTTGGAACTGGAAAGCCATTGTTTGATGTGCAGGTCACATTTTCAACGAACCCGTCTTGCAGTCCACGTGTGCCATCGATATGAGGTGAATCCGGTGGTCCTTGAAGATTTTATTTAAAGAAACAAATAATAATAACAATAAACTTGACTTCAGCATTACATATATGTGATATCTTAAGGTATCAAGAAAAATATTCGCTTAATTTTTGATCGACTTGCTCTCTATCTTTATTATTATTATTTTTTTTTCGAGATACCATTGAAAAGTTGGAACTGGAAAGCCATTGTTTGATGTGCAGGTCACATTTTCAACGAACCCGTCTAGCAGTCCACGTGTGCCATCGATATGAGGTGAATCCGGTGGTCTTTGAAGATTTTATTTAAAGAAAAAATAATAATAACAATAAACTTGACTTCAGCATTACATATATGTGATATCTTAAGGTGTCAAGAAAAATATTCGCTTAATTTTTGATCGACTTGCTCTCTATCTTTATTATTATTATTTTTTTTTTACACAACACAACGGAACCCCAGCGCAATATATATATATAACGGAATCATTTGGAAGTTTAATTCAGGGCAATTTATCAATATTAGATTCGTGTGCCATATACTTACCATGAACAATAAGTGTAACTTCTGCTTGACGTTGGTTAATACCAGCAATTGCGACGCATCGAAGAATTTTATTGTGATGCCTCCTTGTTGGTATCAATTCCAGGATAGACGTTGTGTCACGTAGATAGCCATCGGCAGCATTTCGAGAAGTAGTAGAAGTTACGGTTCCTTCGTACTCTTCAGGGCCGATGAACCAAGAAATCAAAGCATAAGGTTGAGACCCCACACTTTGGCACGAGAATGATGTAGCTGATCCTTCAAAGACACCAACACTTCCCTTTGATATATTGGTGGTTCCAGAGCCAGACGCAGCTAGCTGTAGGTCACCCGGCAAGACTGATCAAGAAAGATCAAAAGACGAATGGTATGGAATCGTTATGAAAGTAAATATTTTATTAAAACATAAAATGAATAATAAATATGTGTTAGGTCCTGAGGAGGCCTCTTACCCAACTAACAAACGGACGTTTTATAAACGTTTTTAAAACGTTCCGAATTGGTTTTTTGGACGTTTTGTAAAAAACGTTTTATGGACGTCAAAAGTGGTAGGTTTTGACGTTTTAAAAACGTTTTATTGGACGTTTAAAAAACTTTTTAAACGTTAAAAGAAATAAAAAAAAAAACCTTTAAAAACCTTTTGGAAGCTGGAGACGTACAGAAAACCTTTTGAAAACGTTCTTAAAACGTTCCGAATTGGTTTTTTGGATGTTTTATAAAACGTTTTATGGACGTCCAAATGTGGTAGGTTTTAGACGTTTTAAAAACGTTTTTTAAACGTTAAAAGAACCAATAAAAAAACCTTTAAAAACCTTTCGGAAGCTCTAGACGTAAAAAAAAACCTTTTGAAAACGTTTTAAATATATTGTGGATGTTAGAACATGCAGAAAACCTTTAGAAAACGTTTTTAAAACGTTTTTAAAACCTTGAAATGTAATACAAAACGTTTTAAGAACGTCTAGAAAACCTTTAAAAAACCTTTGGAAACCTCTTAAAAACTTGTGAAAACAATATAGTAAATACAAATATGTTTCATGCACCTCAAACCCTTGGCCACCATTTGTGGAATGGCACTTTAGAGTGAGGTGTCTCCAATCCAAATGCTTTAAAGTAGACTTTACTGGATATCATTAGGATTTAACATTGTATGATGCTCCAGAAAATTTATAGTTTATTGAAAGTATCGTTTGTGATGGTTAGTTATTAATTTATTTGTTATGTTTGTACATTCCAATACTGAATTAATTTTTTTTAAATTTATGTGTGTTTCTGAACAATATTACAATAAAATGAAATACCAAAGAATGAACTTATAACTGTTAAATGGAAGTAATTTCAATAAACACGTTTATTTCGATATGTCTAACGTATTATATGCTAATCACCTTCTCATTTCCATAAGGTCCCATTTGGACGTATAAAAAAACGTTCATAAAACGTTTAATAAAATAAGTCTCATTATAAGGTTTTGATTAAAAGGTTACATTTTGTAATTTTCTGAAAACGTTCTGTGTTTGCTGGGATGACATCATCGATCAATCCTCGGCGCGCATCCTCTTTCGTTGATGTGTAAAGATCGTCGTATATGAAATGATTTGAAATTACCGGTAATAAAATTGAGTATGTAAAATCATTAAAAATATTTTATTGTTATGTATTTATTTTTTTAATGAATCCTATATATACCCATATATATATATAATGAAACAAACAAATCTCGCTTTTAATATAGAAATCGCCTGTAGTATTTTAGTGATCTGTGTTTTTATTTGTTTTTATTTAGTTGCACGTAGAAAACATAGTGATCACTTCTGGTATTTGTTTTTAAAAGTTTTAAGTTGATCGATTTATTGAACTGGACGTATATAAAACGTTCTGTAAACGTTATGTACAAAACGTCCACAAACGTTTTGTAAAGGTCCTATATCAAACGTTTTGTAAACGTCGTATACAAAACGTTCAATTTTGTAACGTCCAAAAAACGTTTTTTAAACGTTCTCAAAAAATCTAAACTTTGACATAAATGAGAAGTCTAAACTTTAACGTTTTATAAACGTTTTAAAAACGTTCATTTAGGACGAAGACGTACAGGACCTAGAAAAAACGTTTTGAAAACGTTCTGAAAACGTTCTGTGTTTGCCGGGTACATGTTTTCTTAATGAACACGATTAAAATAGATTCAGAATAATTTACACACCCATTGGACAATCCCAATACATACCTTTAATAATTCCATGATCATATTTAGTATGATTGATTACCTTGAACATCAAGGCGGATAGACGATTGAAGATTGGTTTGTAGCTCCCGATGCGACGCTGTACAACGGATAATCTTTCCATCGTCGACTCTTGCCGGGGTTACAGAAATAACCCTTCTGGAAACGTAAGTATCGCCGTCAACAATATCTTCCTGATTAGCCAGTGCAGTACGGACCCCATCGGATGTGTACCATTCCAGGGCTGCAGGTGGTCTTGCGTCAACGGAACATGTGAGATGATGGCTTATCCCTGATGTTACGGGTACCGACTCGCCATTCTTGTATCCATCTTCAGATCTCTTATCAATTATGGAAACCCGACTAGGTACAACTTGAAAAACAAATATATGAAACATCCTATGACCAACGTCTAATTTTTTTGTTTTTTGCAAGTGGGATACTGTGTTCTCCACGTGCCTTGGAATTTCTGGACTCAAACATAAAGTACTTCACACCACACGATTATTGAAATAGCATCAACGGTATCATATCGAGGCAAGAATGCCATTAAAAAAAGAAGGGAAAAAAAGGAAATCAACATGATCATTGGAAATAAAAGTAGTGTCTTCATTTTAATTATTCTTTAGATATCAATTCAGTAACTCATAGCTGAAAAGTTCTTGAATAATAAAATTCTCACCTGCCGTCATAATCCAAATGTCTATTTCTGTTGAGTTTGAGCGACCGGGTGACCCTACCTCACACTTATACTTGCCGCTGTCGTCTATTGTTAGATAATGAATAGATAGATTTCCGCTAGAAGCATCTGCCATCAAACTATACTTTGATTTATCAGGAATATATTGTTCCCTTTGAAATCCCCTCAATCGCCATGAATCGGTAGCCAGAATATGACCATCTCCATGTTTCCAAGAGAGTAGCCGATTTACTGACGGAGGGTTGAACATGCAGATGAGTGTGATGTTTTCGCCAATGACGGGGAGAACTCCGCTTTCAATGGTCACATTAGTCCCACAAGATTTGAAAACGGTGAAGGCGAAAAAGCAAAGCACTCGGAGACAGAAATCCATCATGTAATTTACGGATTGATACTTCTCAAATCCCATTACATTTCAACGTAGAGTGTTCGTTCAGTGGTATTGACAATCTGATGGATTTCTTTGCAGGTAAAATATACCGACTATTGATAAGAGTTATTCATGGACAAATAAGTGAGTATAAATAGCGGTGGGCATGTCTAAGATACTCATAATATCCGATTCATATGGTTGGAGCCTGAAGAGCATCAATGGTCATACCTTGTAAACGAAAAGTCAACATAGTTCAGGATCTCAATAGACCATCATGCTCTGAAAGTGAAAGTTGACAATTAATGAATAGCATGTGGCTGTCATGTTTGAATAATAGGACTTTTGAAAACCTGCTTTAGATAACACTATAAGCATGATAAGATTAACAAGAGCAATTAATCAAAAAATATGTTTAGAGATGGGTCAACTGTATGTCTAGATGAGAGTAAAGCTCCCTCTGTTTCCCCATTTTTGTTTATTCCGTATTTTACTTTTTCTCCTACCTCTCATATTTTCGACAATTCCACCGTTCGCTAGGATGGTTAATGTATGATTGGGTAGATAGGCTAGAGGCATCTGCCAACTAGAGGCTGCTGAAAAGTTAAAGGGAATGTGTAACTTTGTGAAGGCTCGCCAAATTTGGGGCTATGGTGCCATACATGCTGTCAGTTCATATGTCTTAATTCATATCCATACCTTAATTACATGCTTCACAATAAGTAAAAAAAGTACAAGTGACCGGAATTATCAGATTATTTTTCGTCCATATACTGCAGTACTATTGAGACACGTGGTACACTTATAGGAGGAGTCCGGGCTGAAATGAAAAAGTTTTGTAAAATTGAGTAAAATTCATCAAGCACAACACAGAAAATTTCATCAAAATCGAATGAAAAATAACAAAGTTATGCATTTTTTTAGGTCTTGATTTTTTTTTTGTAAAACAGTTGTTGGCACTTGTCTCATTGTCTCATTTGAATATTTGAATATTCAAATGAGCAAACTGATGATGTCACAGTCCCCCTACTTCTTGTGTATTTTATTATATGAAATCCTATTTATCTCATTTTTTCATATATTGCATATACAGAAAATCTGTCCCTCATACTGAAATAAGTAAAAAGCACTTGTGACCTTGAACATTCCACAAGGATTAATCCGTGTTTTTATGTCCTTGGGGCAGAAAATCTTGATAATTGGTATTTCATACAATAAAATACAAAGAAAGTAGGGGGACTGAGACATCATCAGTTTGCCAATTTGAAGAACTGTTTCCTAAAAAATTCAAAACCTAAGAAAATTCATAACTTTGCTATTTCTTATCCGATTTTGATGAAATTTTCAGTGTTGTGCTTTTTCGATTTTACTTTATTTTTTTTATAATGCAAACTCCAGCCCGGATGAGTCCTTTAAGAAAAGGTGATATTCATTTATCAATATCTCGACAATTAAATGACTGAACAGCTTAAAAATCTCAGGTGATTCCTGTTTGACCCAAGGGTCTGCGATGATTAGACCATTAGCTGGAAGATTCAATTATTTTAAAGATCCTGAACGAAGTTAAACAATCACTTTAATGGTTTCAACATGTTGGCCTCCCACCCTTATGTTGACGGGAATGGTATAGTGCGGCACCTCTGATGGATTCTGACATCCCAATACCTGTTCATTTTTTCCATTAATGTTTGTGTTCACACGGTCTTCAGCACTTTGTACCGAAGGTAAGGCGACCCTTCTTCGCGTACAAGGAAAATATGTCCTTTCTATACAAATACCTTGTGGACTCAAAAGCCCTGTAGCGATGTACACAGACTGTGGAAGTTGTTAGTCGGATGTCTGCACACCATGCAACTGAAGTGGGATGGTCGTGTGGTACAATCGGCTTCTTAGCACAATGTACTATATTCAAGGCAGCTGTTTCATTGTCGAGGCTGTTCTACTGAGAGTTGCCACAGCCTTCTCAATAAGCAAGAAACCCCTAGAAAATGTGTGGGCATTGGGTGTTTATACAATGCCCCGGTTGGGTTGACCAATGGGTTTTCGATTTTGTGGTAAAAAAAAAAGTAGACAAGAAACGTCAAACCTTAAATGATTATGATACACGGGCGTAGATCCTAAGAATTTGAGGAGGGGGGGGGTGGCCTATACAAACATCCCCCCAGTTTTCGAGAAAGAAAAAAAAAATAATACAGTAGATAATTGTGTTATTGGTTAAAATAGCGCTTTCAATACTAAAAAAAATGTCTCTTTTTTACTCCAAAAATACCAAAATTTTCCTACTCGGTCGCTATGCGACCTCGCATTAAGGAACAAACAGTAACCTAAGCATGCTAATTATAAACAGGTTGGATCAAATGCCCTTTTCTGGGGACAAACCTTAGCCTTAGGAAAGGGTGTTGTTGACAATCAAAAACATTAATGTAGGTGGAGGGCATGGGGCCTGTAGCCCCCAAAAATTTCATAGCAAAGATTGTGGATTTGTTTTCTATCGTTGTTATTTAACAAAGCATGTAAAATGTATCTTCTAAATAGATACTCAATTTTCGGCTCGTGCTTCGCTCTCGCTAATACTAAATAGGAGATACACAGCTCAAAATAATATCTCCAAAGTTTAGCCTAAAAACTTCGGCTCGCGCTTCGCGCTCGCATTACTTTTCCATTAGCAGATTAGTAAACTAAAATGAATAGGAATCAAGGCAGCCATTATGATTCTTAAAAGCATACATTTAAAGACAAATTTTCTTCGTACCCCTCCCTCTCGGAATACATTTCTCTTTAGGTCTATGCCTCTGATCTAAAGTGTCCCCCTTTTCAGGAAAAGTGCCCTTTTTTTAATCGAGACCCCCCTCCCCCACTTTCAAATCCGTTTCGCTGCCTCTACTATATATAAATAATTTTTTTTTTTCGCGCTCGCGGATACTATATTTCATTTTATTTATTTTATTAAAACATCTCTATACAGGATTACAAGTTCAGAATAAACTGTTTTTCAACAAGGTCCTGTTATATAGGATCTTTAATGCACAAACATATCCAATTTCAGCTTAAAATTTTCGGCTCGCGCTTCGCGCTCGCTGATACTAAATAGGAATTATAATGCACAAGTATGTTCAACTTTTAGCTTGATATTTTCGGCTAGCGCCTCGCGCTCTCATTAGTTTTTCCATTACAGTGAATGAACAGTAATCAAGGCAGCCATAAGCTAAAAAGCATACATTCAAAGGCAAATTCCCTCTCAAATCCGTCCCGCCGTCACTATACGGGTATTAAAAAACGTTCCTTGTGTCACTAGTGCTTGTGTATGCCAAACAAGGTCGCGACAAGTTGGCAAATTATTTCGCTCATCCCCCCGCTCCTCGACACGGATTTACGCCGCTGTTATGATACATAAACAAAGGACATATAACCAGCTGGCTGAAACGATCCAATGTGTGAAAATGTCTGATAAAATCATCAAACTCAGAGATTTTAACGCCCCCGCGTTTGCAATGGGTTAACAAGCTTGAGCAATGTTCTTGGTGATGTAAGTAGCATTGGATTCGGCCTTTCACTTTCTTGAAAACAAGTGGTCACGCAGTCAAATGCAAACAGACAATCTCATGATATGCACAATGCTGAAAGTAGTTTTTATTTGATTTTTTTTTTGTAACTAATGTTATGGAAGATCATTGGGAAGAATAGCTGTCCGGACAATTTCATCAATATCGGGCTGTTTCATGAAAGCTGGAAGGAATATGTTCTGGTTTGGAAGAATTTTCAGATTCCCTCACTGTGACTTTGGGTATAAAACAAGGATGTGTCAAATAGCGGAACTACAACATTTGATTGACTACTTTTCTTCTGCAGCTGCAGAATGTTGCTTGGCCGTCAACGCAACAATTGTAGAAGAAAGTTCTTCCGAATGTTGCTCCAACGCCTGTAAAAGATCGTCCCACATTGTTTTAATATGCTTTTTAAACCTGGTGTATAGTTTTGGTAACAAAAACAAAATCGGCATAAAACCAATTAAATATAGTCTCGTGTTGTTCACATTGCACTAAAAGACATGTGTGAGAGATTTTGTGATATTCCTTTCACGATTTCCGGTGAATTTCAGTGAAATGTTTGAATCCAAACACAATTTGTAACGGTTTTTGAGACCTTTGCTTGGTTGTCCAGTCCCCCGAACTCCTCGCATGAATGGAGCGAAGCGGTCTGTGTGTATCACCCACACAAGAGAATCCCCGTTGGTTTTCCATGTGAACGCCTAGCGGCACACAAAGATGTGTCGGATCCCCGACTTATCTTTTTTATACTATAATAACGTGAAATAAAGACATTAAAACGAGATTCCATGTAATATAACTTTCTTTGTTACAGTTATAGGATTCAGTCTTTCATATTATCTAACTGTGAATCCAAATTAATTTTTTCATTCTCCCAACACTATACACCAGCTTTAACGTGCTGAGTGAAGGCGACTTTTTACTGTGGCAGCCAATAAAGCAGAAGCAGAACGGCACCAAAATGTGACCAGAAGAGTGCAATATATGTGGACAATGTGAGTACCGCAGTGCTAAAAAAACATTACGGATTATTCTTTGCCATCATCGTAACGATTATGATGTTTGCTGCGTAATATGTGAAACTCTTCGACTAGAACCTGTCGATTCTTGTAGTTGAAAATAGATGTTTTACAGAATGTACGACATAAACTCATTACATATGGATTATTAACCATGTTAAAATGTTTCGTTGCTCATTTGGCCGATGGAGGATATGGTTCAGCGTTTTGTTTTTCCTCTGAGTAGAAAATGGTGGAAAAGGTATGAATAGTTTTCGCTGATGGTCATGTTTATAGCTACTCAATGAAATACATTCTTGTGTCAGTCTAAGGCTCCGGTATTGTGCAAACACTTTCATGACTTTGGCCGAATTTGCATGCAATTCTGACTTAACAAAATATAGAAATTGACTCAGTCTGTCATATGTTTACGTATATAGAAAAAATTGTTTTGTGTGTCTTTTAAAGGGGGAGTATGGAGATGAAAATCAAACGGCTTACAAAGAAATGCCTTTTTTCCTTTTCTTTTACTTTTGTAATAATTTTCTTATTATTGTGCATGTTTTTGAAAATAAAATCAATGGAATTAAGATAGATGTAAATACTATGACTGCGCAGGTGGTGGTTGTAAAGCCACTGGACTGCGCAAGCTTCGGTATTTTTGAAGCAGCACTTCAACTGGAAGAAAAAGAGGCAAAGTTTTTGGTATATTTTTTCATTCCCCCCCCCCCCCCCTGCGTAACCGATTTTTGTATTTATCATTAAATAATCATATCTGCTACTGATTGTTGTTGAAACCCATATGATCAGAGAGAGAAAATGGGAGGGTGTGGTCATGAAAAAATGCTGTAGTGAGTTCTTTGAAAGAATCTGGTGTTTGCATAATTCTGAGGGACGTCTTTAAAAGTCCTTATAACTCCTCAATGCTGATCCAATCATCTTTCGAATCAATGCCTTTGCACCCTGCCATGAAATCTAGGTTTCCAAGCACCGAAGAGAGTAGAGGATGTTGTCTGGTTTCGATCGACGATGAACCAAGAAGGTGGATCTGGAATGACTGTAGATGTCATGGGACAGAATATTTAAAAGGATAAATCTTTGGAAATTCTGATATTATATCTTTATCAATTCAAATATCTCATGTGCCCACAATATATCGCCGTTCTGAATTTATTTCAGAATTAATCGATCATCCTTGTAGCCGACCGAAATACAAAAAAAAAATAGTTTTATATCACAATTTTATTTCTTGTCACTTTGTCATGTGTGTTGTTAACAGTTTTGCGAAAAGATGTTTTGACAAGATTTGTCAGTAAATAACTTATATAAATTCATGAAGGATGCTTTTCACAACTATGGCTATGTTGCATGCAACTTAAAATAAAATACTTGAATTTACGATAGCAGTTATATTAAAGTTTTGTAATTATTACTATTATGCTACACTTGTATTATGGGATGGTATACTTGACTTAGATAGTTAAGTATATTTGTAACAATAGACACGACACTTATAATTTGCCATCGATGTGTAGTAAACTATTCGGAGGGGCATGATTATAAATTCTATAATGCACAACATTTTTCATAATTTATTATAGCTTAAACTTCATATCTGCCAGAATCAGAAGAAGTTCAACTTACGCGAAAGTGTGAAGTTAAAGAAAGCACTGCTGAAGCCATATTCTGTATAAGCTAAGCATTTGTATTTACAAGGATCTTTGGACTGGGGATCGACAATGGTCAGCTCACTGAAAGTCAGTGTCTCACTCTCTTGAACAGGCTGATGCAGTGTCACATCCTTGGTGGTTTTGAGTAATATGGTATCATTACAGAACCAGACGAAAGAATATGTTGAGGGATTGGCATCTGAGGTACACTTGAGTATGACGTCGATGTGGAGTTTATCAAAGACAACCCGTCTGCTAGATGCGGTTACATTAGGCTTATCTATATGAAAAATGGAAAAAAAATTGATAGGCTATCTGACGGGAGTCACAGGAGGAAAGGTAATTTGGGAAATATTTTAACCATTGTTCACGAGAGCATTCCGACATACGACTCGGCCAAATTAGTCAAAGGATAAAGAACATGATTTAATTACCCCCCCCCCCCAACGAAGAGTTTCTATATTATTTAATTTATTTAATTTTAGGCAAAGATGATGATAACGAACATAAACAATGGAAATAAGAAATACCACCCGACATGTGGCCTAGGATAATCACAAGGACATTAATTCATATTTAATAGTTTCTCCCAACACACGTCGGTAGTTTACAAGCATACATGTATACATGATGCAAAAAAGGCCAAGGGAGATTATACGAAAATAAAAAGCAATGTATCATAATATCAGATACAGAGTGTCTTAAAGTTATCTTTATTAAATATAAAGATGCACACTTACATAAAATGTTTAAGATCTCACTAGTGTTCATAGACCGAAACAGTGATGTAAGGTGTAATGCTCGACAGAGAATGTGTTTTCCATGATCACTCTTCATTGGTGTGTATGTGAGGACACTTTCAGCATCATAACGATAATTTGCATTTATTGATACTTGCATCTCAGATTTTCCCGTCATATCTCGTGATCCAATATACCAATGGATAGAGGGAGCGGGGTATCCGTTGTTGGCTGTGCAGGTTAGAGTTGTTTGTTTGCCAGATATCAGATTATTCGGTTTACGCATGATGATATCACTCGGGGGTCCTTAATTGGGAAAACGCAAATGTATTGCAACAAATCAGGTATATGGATTAAGTATAAAAAGTTTAGTTATTTTTATTTAAATAATTAAAAAAAAACTTTTAAAAAGGGTGAATGAATTGAGTCTATACACACAAAAATCATTTAGGATATAATAGACAATATTGTCTGAATATATCCCATATCTTTAATTGATTTACAGAAATTCTTGATGAATGGTGCAGGACAATACTGGTTATACAAAGTCCCCATAGATGCCAAACATCGAAGAGAAATTTCGTGGTGTTCCACCTTTGTACCCCTTTTAAGGATACAAAGATATTAGTATTACCTTGGACAGAGACGAGAACTGAAGCATGAATGCTCTCTCTTAGTTCCTGATGCGAGGCAGAGCAGCGGAGGAACTTCCCATTGTCCTGGCTTGCCGGTAAGATGGTTGCAACCTTTCGAGAGACATAGCTTTCATCATGATCGTGGCTGTATTCATCCACGGTATCTGACTGATTTCCGATCACGGCGTTGACGCCATCTGGTATAGACCATTTCAGTACCGCGGGAGGCCGAGCCCCTCGTACCACACATGTCAAATTAGAGGGAATACTTGGAGTCATTGTGACATGTTCGTTTCCAAATGAACAACTATCGTCACCAATATGAATCTCATTGGGTTTGGCTGTTTTTTGTTTTTTGTTTTTTTTTTAAATAAAAAATGAAATAAAAGACATGTAGTTGTTGTTCCTGTTGTTTTTGTATTTTACGGCGCTTTCATTCATTTTATGAATATTTACGGTTACACGAAATGTGTAAAACTGTTACGTAAACTATAAACATAATACACAGGCTTCTAGAATTGTCAACCATTTCTTCTGGTAACAACTGAAGATTCGAACATCTTAGCAAAATTTCCATACACTATGACCATGATGACACAGTTTTAAGATTATGATTGATCAAAATTAGCTTCACAATTTATTCTAAAGATTGTTGCATCTATCTTTACTGTTGCAATCGAGCATTTAATCATTAATGGCCCCAAAATATAAATTACACAAAACAAAATTCAACAAATTACCTTGTGGTAAGACTTCTACATTTTGCTGTGTTTCAAATACTGACCCAAACCAAGTTATCAAGGTACAAGTGTAAATGCTGCTATCATTCCGTGTTAGGTTCTTGATTGTAAGATTAAAGCTTAAAGAGTCTCCCATCAAACTGAACTTTGATGGGTAAGAAACGCTAATTATCTCACTGCTCGGGACTGGCTGACAAAGTTGGGAGGCCAGTTCGATCTCATCACCGTTTTTCCAAATTATTCGTCCATTCCAAGCAGATGATGTGAATGAACAGATGAGTTTGTAGTCTTCCCCAATAACAGGTAGTTGGTTGGCTATTTGAATGGACACGGGATACAGGGTACTAGAACCTACATGTTCAATAGAATCAAAGAAATTTGTCTATAAATCAAACGTGCTTCGAAATTATTTGTAGATATGTGATGTTCCCACTTCTATTATGAGAAAAATATAGATATTAAAAGGTCTACGGGGCCAATCTTGCTATAATTCTCGACCGAAAACCTCGGTTTTTTAATTTTTTTATTTATTATTATTATTTAATTATATTTTCAGGCCAAAATACAAATATGAAGAGACGTCAGAGGAAATACCACCTGACTACAGCCAGAGGATTACCAAGAGAAAAATAATTTCACTCAGTGGCTTGTGTCATGCAAAGAAATTCGAACCTATTTCACCGTTTTTAGTAAATTATATTTGATCAGGTTAAATGTATTATTTTAAATGTTCATTTTATTTTCCCCCACCATGACAACATGCACAAAGCATATTAAACATCTACTGAATTCAGGCGCGGATCCAAGATATCCGAATTGAATGCAATTCTCGGGCCCAATT
This sequence comes from Paracentrotus lividus, assembly GCA_940671915.1. Taxonomy (NCBI): domain Eukaryota; kingdom Metazoa; phylum Echinodermata; class Echinoidea; order Camarodonta; family Echinidae; genus Paracentrotus; species Paracentrotus lividus. The sequence continues at coordinate 33,511,782 of CALNVZ010000174.1, read as the reverse complement.
GTCTGGGGACAAAGCGGCTCTACTATGTTTACGCATGGGCTCGATACTTTCATTGTATGAAATCGGTCTGCGTCTGCTACTGGAATTAATTGAAAACAAACGCACTAAAGTTCCCAACTTACCCTTACGTAGAATGAAGATGATGAAGGTTATGCAAAAAACTTGAATTGAAGATTCCATCATTTTACAGAATGCGGAGGTATGGAAGTACAAGCATGTATCCTTCGCTAAAAAGTCGTCCTTAGTTTGACGGAATTGTTCATATTCTTATCTGGTATCAATAGGTCTCTTTGTGTTATCTATTGAAAGTGACTTCAAGGAACTATTATGGCAAAAGTAGCACACTACTTGCATGCGAATCTCATTAAAAACCGCTTACACTTACTCATAAAAGTAGTTTCATAAACTCCAGTCGTCAATCTATTACAATTTATAATGTGTTTGACGTAATTGCTTAAACACGAAAGGCGATGTTCAGTTATTCACGTGGGACTTGTTCAATGGAATGACTAATTAACATAATTACAGATGGGTGGAGATAAACAAGGCGCAATTGAATTAAATCAATAATGTTTAACGTGCGTTTTGTAAAAAATAAATAAATAAATAAATAAAAATTGGAGGGCGTCATACAAGGGCAAATTTCATATAACAGGAATGGGATGATGATGTTCTGAATTAAATTTAAAAAAAATACTTCTCTCATTACAAAAATAAAAAATAAACAAAATAAAAAATAAAAAAAAAAATACAAAGGAAACTTACTTATGACAATTTGTACCTAGGGTTCCTTTCACAATTACGAGTTTGAATACAGATGTTTAATTGAAGTGAATCAACTAGTGCACCACGGAGAATACTTGTACACATAATTTCAAAACACTCATGAAATAACATCTTTCTGAAGAACATAAGTGGCTCTCATGATGAATGATATAGGAGTTTCACAAACTTACCTTAGTTTAGAGAATAAAACCAATTAATCCCAAATAATCTTGATGTACTCAGTAACATTGTGCAATATGTATATATATTATAATTAGTGCTAATTCTTATGATAATAAACTTTTTCCATGCGCTTAGTTCAGTTTAAAATTGTTCTATTGGATAATTATAACGGGATGATAGTGTAAACGAATTTGGCATTAAAGTACAAGTCTAGTATGACAAAGTACTCAATTTATATTGTTAGATATATATACATATAGATATACAAATATATTTTTCTTTAATATATATGTCAGATCTTTAAATCATGATTATCATATTTTACTTATATACTTTGATATTTGAAATTAGTATATCTTTGTCATTTACCCGCATGGCCTAAAAAGAATTCTCTGTTGTAATTTACCTCGATTTGTATATCTTTTGATAGGTTAAAAACACAAATCTATGGTAATTTCTGTATTTTTGTTCACATGCTGAAAAAAAGTGGGTGCTAACGCAATAAGCCTCTCCAAACTTTCAGATTATCGATTTTACTGGGGAGATATACTGCTGCTCTCCAGTTAACAAAGATGCATTTTGCGTATCTTGTATGTGCACAGTCTAGAATTTGATTTAACCAAAAATTTAAAAAAATGCATTTTGTTCTCTGCCATCGAATCTAGGTTCCCAGGCAACGAAGATAGTTGAAGATTTCGTCTGTTTTCGGTCGATGGTGAACCAAGAAGATTGATCTGGGATGACTTGAAAATAAAAAATGTAACAAAGTTTCATTAGATCTTATGATAAAAGTTCTGATTTCAAAGATTGTTATGAGATGATTTTAGTCTCTACAATTAAAACAAGCAGAGAACTTCTATGATTTTTTTTTTCTCTCTTTTCCCCTATAATCATGTGATGAGTAAATTAAAAGTGATGTCGCTCAATCTCGCTACCTCATGCCTTTATATTATATGACGGGTGACTTGTTTGATAATAGGGAAATCATCAATAGTATACAAGTTACTTTATGAAATATGTTAGTTTTGTTTTACTTACAAGAAAATGTGGAACTGAATACCGCATTATCCTCGGTGACCACAACGCATATGTATTCACAAGTATATCTTAAATCGTTAGATGCCATTGTTATTTCACTGTAAGACAGTGTATCACCCTCATGAAGAGTTGCGTTACTGGTGCTGTTAGCAATTCGTAAATCGTTACCGAGGTTACAGAACCAGTGGAAGATAAAGGCTAGGGGGTTGGCGTCAGAAGTACATGTCAATATAAACCCAATGCGAACTTTATTTGATGTAAATCGTCGAGAAGAGATCACCACATCAGGTTCATCTTTTGAAAAAGAAAACGTATAGTAAAACAATTTAGAGAATGCGGGAATCCAAAAATATAGGACTAAATATAAAGGGCTGTGGAGACTTAATTATAAAACAGTAGCGGACGCAGAATGACGTCAAAAAGTATCGGGCCCATGCGTAAACATAATAGACCGGCTATTGTCCCCAGACAAGTGGGCCCGACAAATGTATTCAAGTCGGATATTTTGGATCCGCTCCTGTGAAATGGGAGAAAAAACAAACATGTAGAAACCAATTTAGAGAAACAGGAAGGTCCGAAAATACAATTCATATTAATTTACATTTTTTATTTCTAGGTTATATATTGGTCCTGTATTATGGCCTAATAATCTAGTGGTCATTACGAGGCAACATAATTACATATAATTGCTACAGCGAAGCAATTGATTAGGTATGATCCCCAGCTGCTGTCTACGCCTCAAAGCCCCTTTAAACTTCTTTAAGTGGGTTTAGCCGGTGTTATCCTTTTGCGACTATATCGTGTCAAAAAGTTAGAGTCTGGTCCTATGTTTGTCAGGGAATTCGTAACGATATAATTTGCTATGACATTTTCAAAAGAAATATGTACTCACATAGAATATCTAGAACCATACTAGCATTCATTGGCAACAATGCTGTGAATTTAGGTTGAAGTACTTGGCACAGAAGGAGTTTCCCGTGATCAGACTTAATCGGTTTCAGGTTGAAGATGCTGTCAACATCAAATCGTTGATCTTTGTTTAACGACAGTCTAATTGACGAATTATCTGTCAAATTTCTTGTTCCAATGTACCAATGGACTGAAGGGGCAGGATATACGTTGGTTGCTCTGCAGCTTATTTCAGTTTGTATACCTTCGTGTAAGTCATCTGGGCTCGCCATTGTAACATTGTCGGGCGGGCCTTTACATAGGAAAAAATGAAGCAAATGAGCGTATCGTGATAAAGCAATACATGTAATATCAAAGGTCTCAATATCAATTTGAAATTGAGATCCAACTCTTTTTTCTTCGTGTTCTTGGTGATGATAATATGATAATAATAATGATAATAACAATAACATAAGATAAGATATGGTTTATTCAATGTAAAAAAAAATCTTTGCAGCCAACAGCTGAATTGAGATTCATTTACAAACATAGTTTTACATTTCACAATAATGTATCTATATATATATATATATATATATATATATTATATAAATAGTGTACAATATATCGCGCAATATACTGGATTATAAGTACCACAAATACTAAATTATCCCGAGTGCAGATTTATTTCTCCGAGGCCGCAGGCCGAGGTGAAATTGATCTGCACGAGGGATAATTTAGTATTTGGAGTTCATATAGTCCAGTAATGTTGCAAGATGGAGCGTTCACTATTTATTATAGTAAATAGACCCCTAGATCTTTGACCTTGCCTAATCTAGTTTTATCTTTGCAAAATTTTTGGTGAAAATTTAGCTATTGTCACGTATTTTGTTGCTCCGCGTATCCATTGTTATGAGCTAAAGTGCGCAGCATTTTACTGTCATTACGCGCTAGCGCAACAAAGCAATCGATAGAATCGATACTTTTCCCATTCATTTAAGACGGGCTTTACCCCCCAAAAACCGAAAGTTATATTGTACATATGTACAATATAACAAATTGAAGGTAGGTCACGTGGTACTGATCTATCCAGTCACAACGCGTATTTTTCTACCACTATTTACTATATATATATATATATATATATATATATATATATATATATATATATCATACCTATCGTTATTTTTTAAGGCGCTGTATAGTAGGACAGTCACTTTGATATAAACATGGATCTAGAGGTGGTAGGGTTAGGGTTATGATATGAGTAAAACCCATTGGGAAGAATTGTGCATTAAAATGTCAAATGAACTTGTACCCACCGCTAACTATCAAGATTGCCACTCGTTGATCCGTATATATGTCCAAAGAGGCCGTACATTGAATGCGACACATGTGGTGTTTTCTCCTCGGCCGTATGTGGATTGTACTTTCCGAGTCATACAGACTGCCATCAAAAGTATTGTGGTATTTGGAAGAGATTTTGCGCTCAGGAATAATATTATTAACACCAAAATTCCATGATAGTTCGGCTGCTGGAAACGACCCAACACTTTTACAAGTGATTGAAATCAATGAATTCTCTCGAACGTGAATGAACATACCCAACGAACTGTCATATTCTTTAAGGTATCCAGATGAGGAAATCAGCAAGTCGGTCGGTGGAACTTCGTAAGAAAAAAACAGAAACAAACAAAGAGATACTCTATTATTTGTGACGAAAGAGTGAAAATAGTGAAATTTAATTTAAGTGTAATGAATTGCCCAATTACATTCCCATTTGAAGAAGAAAAATGGCAAGCACATCAAAATAATATAAGAATAAACATACACTAATTAAGTATGTTAAAATATAATTGGATAGCCCTATTTATCAATCTAAAGAAAAATTTATTAATTTATAAAGAAAGGTAGAGGTCCAAAGACAATGGTCAAACCGCAAATTAAATAGAAAAATTCTTAGGTAACGGAACGTTCACACAACACGACTAATATAGAATTATCGAAAATAGTTTCGATAATGTCCCTTTGGCGGCAAATTTAATTTCTGTTCTACCGACCTTTGGAAGGGTTATTGATTTTGTGCGATTCTAGACAGTTTGTTGTTTGTTTGTTTGTTTGTTTGTTGTTGTTGTGGTTTTTTTGGGGGAGGGGGTATTAACATACCATCACATTCTGTTTTTAACGGATAATTAAATTAGTATTGTTTTTTTTTCTACATCGGCCGTTATCTATTTTGTCATACCTTGGATAGTAAAGTAAATTGAGCTTTGAAGACTTGTCTGAAGTTCAGGATGCGTTCCGACACATTCAATCATCTTCCCTGTATCTTTCCTCGAAAGCGAGATGATAGCCACCTTCCTCGAAACATAATATAGGCCTCGTACCTCATCAGACTGATTTCGTAGAACGACCGTTACATCATCTGTTATTCGCCATTCTAGTGCGACAGGCGGTCTTGCACCGACCTCTGTCTCACATGTGAAGATATTCTGTCCTCCTTCTGCAACTGCCACCTGTTCCTCGTTCATATATCTAGGCCTATGTGATCCACCACCAGATACAACGAGCCAACGGGGAGGGGCTGGTGAGGAGTGGATACATGTTTTAATTTGTTTTTGATAAAACATATACGGTATAATTGTCCACTCGAGCTCTCCCTACTTTGGAGAAGAAATTGCATTTACCATCTTACAAGGAATATTGAATAAACAAAAACTTAAGTTCATAGCTTTATTTTTATGGTTCTGCACGGTAAAATACTATTTTATAAACGTCAACATAACATTGCTAGCAATTACTGATTTAGCAAAATTTCCAGAATTTAAATTTAGATTTATAATGTTTACTTTAGTCAATCAATGTCTTAAACTTGCCAAATTTTGGACTCCCTATATACTTTGGAAGAGGAATTTAATTTTCCATCTACCAAGGTATATTGAATGGAGCAATATTTATGCTTGATGATATCCCGTTTACCATTTTTTTTTCTTTTAGATATCAACAACGTTGTAGGATAGAAAAGCAATTGTCAATTTGGCTAAATTTTTATTTCCATGCGTTTATTTATGGCTATGATTGAAAATTCAATTGAATATGTAGTTATTTTACCTGGCTGAAATGCTTTCACTTGTATGGTGCTTGATCTAGGTTTACGTAACCCATAAGTTGTCGTCACTGTGCATGTGTATTGGCCACTGTCGTTCATTTTAAGTCTTTTAATTGTAAAGTTTCCACTGTAAGAGTCTGCCAATAAACTAAACATCGAGGTGTTAGAAACGTTAACAGTACATGGACGATATGGTATACAAAGATATGTCGCCAGCGTAACGCCATTATGATTTTGCCAAGTTACTCGTGGATATGTGACTTGTGGCGTGAATGTGCACATCAGTGTTAAGCCGTCACCAATGATTGGTAGATCAAGGTTTTGTTGAGTAGATACTTCAAATGCACTACGTCCTGCAAATCGAGGAAATGAAAGATAACCTTGAATATTCCCACTATTGAATGCATATGCCAATCGCATTATATTTAATAGTCATATATTCACTTGCAGTGCTTTACATTGTCTTTTCAAATGGTCTTTTCGTATATATCAAATAATTTAGATTACATGGATTAGTGTTATTTTAGCACAACCATTCGGATTTTTGAGTCTTGATGTCTACGGTTGAGAAATGTGAAGAGTTCCATCCCTGATCATTGAATCAATGTTTATGCATACAAAGTGAATACTTAATAAATTAAGTAGGAACATGCATCTTTAATTCAAGTTAACGTCGTTATATTTCAGCTTTGGTTTTATATTACATAAATCTATAACTGGAATGATTCTCTCTTATTGTTGATGCATTAAAACATAGAAGTGATGAAGATGTAACACGATTAAGGATAATAAAGCTCCATTTGCAAATATTACTAATGTATCACACTCAAAACACGGAATCAAAGTTCACCGACGTAACTCTTCTTTTCTATCCCTTCGCCTAACATATGAAATAAATCTAAACGAAGTGGCATAAAACTTACCAGAAATGAAAAACGTAAATGCGACAAAAGGAAACATCTCGAGAAAACCTACCATCGTGATTTAGTATCAGTAATCAAACGTTGGTACCACTATCTAAGAATTACCACGAAATTTTTACTATAGCTTGCACATTACGAAGGATATAAACAAAATTATCGTGGTTATGCTTATGAAGAAATCGAAAAATATTGGAGAATATTTTCGTCTGTAAAGCCTAATAAGAGAATGAACTGTTGATGTATGTATGATCTTCCCCGGGATCTTCCAACTATGAACGAGTTTCATAAACAAAACCGCAAAATTTTTAATTATAGATGTCAGTAAGCAGTGTATGAATTGTTGATATTTGAACAAAAGTGGCGCTATATCAGTACTCACTACAAAGATAGATGGTTCTTAGGTGCTTCAGACAGTTTCCCCATTAAAAAAAAAACAAAAACAAAAACAAAAAACAAAAAAACTCTAGGGCAATTCCACGATTGGTTTTGTTACACTTTATGGTACGTTTTACTCTATGATTAGCTTCTACAAGAAGAGGCTTTGATATAATTTTCATTTTCTGTAGTGCCAATACCTATCGAACCTACCTCAGACCACCAAACATAATCATGAGGCATGTTTCAGTAAGTGATAACGGGAACTTGAATTTTGATACTAATTGTATTACCAAAGTGGACAGTTCTGGGGGGGGGGGACAGACTTTGTCCCTAAAGTTTCCGCAAACTAGGTTAAACTAAAACAAACAGTGACAATAATGTTACTGCTGATGGGCTGGCAAGTTATTTGATTTACATTTGGGCCTGCTTGATTAATTTTCTATAGAAAAAAAAAATAAATAAAAAATAAAAAAATGGTTAGTTATGTTACATTTTGTCCGATGTACTTCCGGAGGTAATCTTAGGCCTATTCCCATGTAACCGATAAAATATTTCATGGCCCGTGATATCTGAAATTATTATTTAGATGTAGGGTTTTAGAGGCGCAGATATTTTTTGACGTCCTGCGAGGTTGTTTCAAAGAGACAAAATATTAAAACGGGTTTTTAACGTGTATGCCTATGGAAACAATCCAATATTGTCCATATTGGATTAAAGGGATGCAGTAACATTGAATGATATTCAAATCACATTTATTCGATTTAGCTTATTTTGCCAACATAATTATAAACACTTAGGTCAGTCTGGTATCTCTGCAAAAGTGCAAGCTAATTGCTTGCTTTACCTTTGAGATATCAATGATTTCATACTCAAAATTTATAAACCAACACCGGATGGTTTATAAAACCATGTGCTTTTCCACACACCCATTTCCTGTTGCAAAGTCCCCCATCTCTAGCGGCCTGGTGAGCTCTCAGCATGAGGGTACTGGTGTCCGGGTGTATTCTGGGCATTGTTTGTTACACTGTTTTAAGGTAGTAAATGACTTCCATTTGATCTGAAACTTTCAGTAGTTTGTTTTTACTGTTGGAGCAATATAATTTTATTAATCTTGGTATAATTGCTCTTGTTTTTGAAAGCTACTTAATCCCTTTAAATGAATATCTACCCCCACCCACAAGATTATCATTGGTTAATAGATGATTGTGCGCATGAAGCTATTGTTACGTCACAATGGAATTGCATTGCGTATTAGTTGCGCTTTTCATAATTATGCAGACGAAGCGACGAGACGCTACAGCTAATTTATGTGAGAATTTACGCACGTAAACAATAACAATGCAATGTGTGTGAATTCATTGTTTACGTACCGGTATGGCAGTGTATGGTATTTCCGGACGCCTTCATTTCAGTCCCTTAAAAAGGACAATTAGTGGAAATAAAGTCTAGAAAAATTCGCACTAGCTATTCCAAATATTATGAAAACTATAATTATGGTAAAATTATTTGATATTTACTAACCGTTTTCTTTTTGTCGCACTTGCCGCATACCCCTCTACGAAAAACAATTATTTTTGCGTGTCAAAAATTGCATTATGATTCCGGACGCGCATCCTCTCTATGGGGATACGTATACAACGTTATAATTGCGTGTTGTTTATCGATGTTAATAATCTCGATATCTATCGCTCTCGATCACGTTCGCGCGATCGTTGTGATTGGAAAACTACAGTATGCAATATTCACCAAAATACACGCACCGCACGTCAACATTCGAAGCGGACGCCGAGAGATAGAAATTCGGCAAAAGAGGCTCATTTTATCATCAGAAAACATAGACCTATCAATTGTTTATGCATTGAAGGTATGGAATATGAAATTTTAAGCATTTTCTATCATTTTATAGATAAATAAGGTAAAACTGAGATTTTTTCGCCTCATTTAAGAAATCTTGTTCCATGTATTGGTGTGTGGAATTTAACTGCACCGTTCCACGCGCACAAAATTGCTGTAGTTCGCAGAAATATGTGCGTCTGGAATTATAATAGTGTCCGGTAATACAATGCGTCACTATACTACTACTACTTAACGAACATGGCCACCGCTATAGACATGTAAATACTTCGAGTTCAACTTTCTACGTGTAAATATGTTGGAGTTATCTGTTTCTTGGTGTTGGAATTAAAACATTGTTAACTTGTTACCAGTTATTGGAAACTTCACTCGCCATTCTCATGATTTACAGGATTAACATTATATGGTCAGTACAAACATTTTTTGTTTGTTTTGTTTTGTTTTGTTTTTGCTTTAGGACTTAATAATTTATGTTAAGCTTTGTGGGGGTATCTAAATAATAATAATAATATTGGATGATCAATTTTCGTGGGATGCGTAGAAGAAATATTGTTACTCGCTGAAGAATATATTGAATTCGTCTCCGACTCATCCAATATTGTTCTTCAGCTCGTACAATATTTCTACGCATCCCACTCAAGCCCATCCAATATTCCCTAAATATGTTTATATTCAAGTGAAATTGATGAGTATTAAACGAAAATTATGTAATTTGTATTTTAGTGAAATTTATTGTCCGCACTCCCACATGTACAATTTTAATGATGGCTTGAGATCTCGAGGAAGTCAATATTTTTTCTTTTAATTGAATTACAAAAACCGTTGTCATTCATAAGTATCCATGTCCCAAGATCAGTTATAAATCAGATAATTAACTTAGGAAACAGATTTCTTTTAGAGGAAATGTCCTCTACCAATCAGGGGCGTAGACTTATCTCAATCAATGTCTGCCGTGTGTGTGTGGGTGTGTGTGGGTGTGTGTGTGTGTGTGTGTGTGTGGAGGGGGGCGGTCAAGATGCCCCAGAAGTCGGCTCTTATATTTAGGGCAGTACAACCTTCGGAGTCCTGAAAAATCAATCGACAAGAACTTTCTCCACGATGCCCTACCTTTCTTTAGGTCATGTATACATGATAACAATAAATTGGAAGGCTTGTTAAATGAAAAAAAGATGTAGGCATAATATACGCATTTGACCATGTAGCGAAATATGCCACATGTTGACGTTGATTCATTATGAACATTAAGAATGTAAATTATCATTCAACATAATCTAAGAATGCAGTTGTAGTATAGGGGAGAGTGGGGTTAGTTGGAACACGGGCTTAGTTGAAACATTGTAATTTTCTTTAACGGCTATAAATATATTTATGCAAATCTACCCTCAGGTTGTTGCTATTAGCAGCTGTCATCCACCATATTTTAGACAGCACACATGCTTCAAGCCTCGTCAAGTTAGAAAGCAATGTTTGTTTTTTCACCTTCTGAGTAAATTTTGTCACTTTTACAAATGTTTTATTATCTCAAAGAAGATCATAAATTAAGTTGGTCATTTTTTTTAGTATAACAAACAGTTATACCAAGGTACAAAACAAGGTTAAATATATGGCATGTTGTTGTCCCTCTTTTGTGCTGTAAGCTTACAAATGTCAAATGGGCCTCTGGGGTTAGTTGGAACATTTTGAACGGGGTTAGTTGGAACATGTACTAAGTAAATAGGTTTCAGCTGAACAAAAAAATAAAAATCATATAATTCAGTGACGTGTTCCGAAATATTCTTATACTTGTATATTAGTGGAAATTGGACAATTTTTATTCAGAATGCTACTTCACAGGACTTAAGAAATATATGTATGTGAGTGGATGCTATCAAGTGTAATAAAACATGAAGTAAAAAAAAAATTAAACACCAATCCTTAATATTTTAATTGGAATCAATAAAGCAAGTTAGCTGAACCCATGCAATAATGTTTAAGATAGTTTAAATATAATTTTTAAGATACCATGCACAATGTTTCAACTTACATCATACCATGTTCCAACTAACCCCGCGTATGGGGTTAGTTGGAACACTTGACATGGTCTGGTTGAAGATGGATTTTTTCCGGAACCATCACTAAGTTTAAAAATTTTATGGGGTACATTTGTAGCATACAGATATACACTCAAGCTGATCATTTATTGTTTCTTGAAATAAATCCGCTTTTGTTTTACGGCCATTTTTGTCGAAAATGTTCCATATAACCCCGCTCTCCCCTATAATGGAATATGTGTTGCCATACAACGAAGAGAGTTGAAGATGTCGTCTTGTTTCGATCGACGATGAACCAAGAAGCTGGATCCGGGATAACTGTAGACATGAAAAACAAATTCAATTTGATAAAGCTCAGATTTTAGAAATAATCTTAGAAAATGGTTTTAGTTTATGGTCATGTGTCACAAGTTGGGGTATAGTAAAAGGTTGGAAGCGTTACATTTTGGTGGGAAAATTATCACATTTTTTCACATAGCATGAAAATGATGTACAGCCATAAGCTGTACAATAATTCATATTGTAGATAATTTATCACGCTACATGTCTGTGAAGTTTCAGCTTCGTTATGCTCATAGTTTTAATACAAAGATACTTTTAGTGGAGTAGGGTAAGGGGTGGAGGATCCTACGGTGGAGGATCCTACGGTGGAGGCACGTGTAAAAGCATAGGGAATTCCCATGTTTGTTACTTTCTTATTGTTTGCTGCGTTATATCTTTGCAGCCAATTGGACTTATGGGTTGAGTGATATATCATTCTCTTGGGAATTTATGTGGTTCTAGATAAATGTGAAGAAGATTTTTCAAAAGTCATTTAATCAATTAATTAATCATTTAAAACATACTTAATGCACACATCCTCATAGACAATGCATTGCAGGCATCACAAATTGTCACATGCAATTTTATAACAATAATTGTTATTTTTCGCCATTTTCTTTGCATGCATGTAAATACACAATTAAGTAGAAACATATTACTTGCAATAAACTTTGTTTGAGTTGTAATCCAAGTGTAAAAGACAGGATTTCGTCCCTTTCTGCACAAATTTTTCTTCTATTTTGACACCCTGTAGCGCGGTTAGAAAAACTAATTTTGTATTACAAGTTCATATTTTTTTTAAGCATATCGTCTCATTAAGACAATCCAAGATGATTCATTTCATTTGGTGAAAAGATTAAGAAATTATTCGCCGGTAAAATTGTGAAGTTTTTCAAACCATTTTTCCTGTAACACTCTGTATAGCTTTTATGACACACCTTATACAGGCACAAAAATATGTTAATAATCTTCCTTTAAATCTCTGCTTTCAATATATATATATATATATATATCTACTTTTATACATGTCTGACTTACTACTAAGAAACTAGAGATGTTTGATTGTGACAATGTACATTTCTACAATTTTTTTGGACGTGTAACGCATTTTCCACCCAACTCATGACATGTGGCCTTATACAATGTTGTCTCAATGTGAGTTGTTTCTCTTTTCTTATCGTGTGAAGGAGAAATAGGATGTGCGTTGTCTCTTTATCTAATTCTTGTCTTTATTTTCCATTTCTTTTGTTATATTTGATAATGTTGGCAGCTCATTGATCAATATTAAATTAAAGTAGACGCAGAAAATAAGTAAGTTTTATACTTACAAGAAAATGTGGAATTAAATACCACATTGCTGGAGCCAATTATGGTGACAGCTACACACTTGTATTCACATTTGGGGTTAACAATGGTGATCTCATTGGATGTAAGTGTTTCAGAGTTCTGCTTAGTCTCATCCAACGTTAAAATTCCGGCGTTAGCCATTCGTGTCCCGTTACAGAACCAATGGAAGATTAAGGCTGGTGGATTTGCGTCAGAGGTGCATGTCAGAATAAACCCTATTCGTATTCGCTTTGATGTAAACCGTCGAAAAGAGATGGACAACACGGGTTCATCTGCATGTAAAAATAGCACATCAAACACCATAAATAAGAGAGGAGGACTGATAAAGGAGAGTGAGATATTGAAATGAAAATCTATCATGTGACCGATAGTCATATATCACTTAGACACGGCGAACTGAGATATCTGACTATTTTAGTTCCTCTCCAAAGAAATGTGTTTTAAAAGTATTGGATTCAATAATTTGACGTACATATTCTATTCATTAGGAGAAAATACATACCATTCCTTATTTATGTAAACTGATATTGTATTGTCATTATGTATTATTTTTGTATATTTGTAGATCTATGTAAACGAGAAGAATTTCCATTGTTATGAACGAATGAATTGATTTTGTTCTGAAATCCTTATGAAATAAAATTTGTATATATACTCACATGATATATTCAGGACCATGCTAGCATTCACTGGCCGCAATGAAGGTGCTGAAGATTGAACTGATTGGCAGAGAAGACGTTTACCGTGGTCAACCCTCTTCGGTATCAGGTTAAGGGTGCTCTCAACATCAAATCGTTGATCTTCATTCACTGAAGTTTCAGTAGTGAAATCTTCGGTCACGTTCCGTAATCCAATGTACCAATGGATGGAAGGAGCAGGATACCCATTGAAGGCTCTGCAACTTATCGTGGTTGGTATTCCATTGTGCAGATTCTCATGACCATCAGCCAATGTCACTGCATCTGGCGAGCCTTAACATTTAAAAAGAAAAAAAAATACATTTTTAAGTCAAAAGTCAAAAGGGGTAGGCGTTTAACAAAGTGTCGGCCTTCGAGTTTTTAATAAATAAAAAAAAAAAAAATCAGTTTGGCGTTAAGTTAACCCATAGACATGATAGAGGACAATGTCTGCTTTTAGTGACGCTTAGGCATTACCTTTTAAACTAAAATGCCATGAATTATGAATTACATATTAACAGAGAGAGCAAAAATCACTGACCTGTGGGGTGTAACACAAAGACTTACGATTGATTTAAAGATACGATTGATTTTTTCTCGGTAGCCTCATCCTGGATAGGATGCTCCAAAGTTGATGATCAAAAGGCTAACCCTAGCCCTAACCCTAATCTTAATCATATCCTATTCCTTATCCATGACGGTACCTGGTTTTCAAATGCGGCTGCCGAGGAAAAAAAATCAATCGTATCTTTTAATCAATCGTAAGTCTTTGTGTTACTGTCCATTGGAGGGATTTGTTTCTGCCATTGTACATTCAATGGTTCTTGAATAAGAACAGTTTAAATGAAAATAATCATTGTAATGAATAATCGCTATTTTCACGTGCAAATTCGCAATTTTTTCTTTGCATTTTGTTATTTCCATGAGTTAAGTGAAATAAAGGAACAAAAAGTGATTCATTTTGACCATTGGGAAATCTCTGTCATCTATGGATTAAGGGTCAATTTGGCGCCCCCTTACTTTAAGGTCGGTTCCCCCCCCCACGTAAGGAAATTTGGCGCCCTTTGAAGGTCATTTTGGTGGGAACCAGGCCCCCGTGCCCCCCTCCCCCCCAGAAAACGAGGTTGAATATGCCTATGATTGGCCATAATATTGAAAACTCCCCTAAACATGCCACAGATGCCAAGCATTCGTTTCGAATCATGTGGAGCTATCTTTTTGGATGTATTTTCAGTGTCACACAAATTCTAATCCAAAGCATTTTGATATTTTTAATAACTCTTGTTACCGGGAATTATCTTCGTGTTATCAAAAACCCATGATAATTCGATGATGTACTGTTGTATAGCAATGGAAAATGTAATTATACACCATAAACACTGAAAGCCCAAAATCGAATATGCGCCGAACGTCTTTGATGATGTTGAAAGAGCATGAGGTACAGAAAAAAAAATATTAACATTTAAAAAAATGTCGAGCTATGCTACATCAAACTTACTTCCAATTATTTTATATATTTTTTTTTAATTTTAATCCCCAAATTACTTGGTGGTAATGGTATAACTTGCATACTTCTTGATCCTATGTACCCGGTCCAAGATGTATTTTCTACCCTGCAAGTGTAAATACTGTCATCATCCTCAGAAAGTTCTTTGATTGTAAGATTTCCACTCGAAGAGTCAGCGACCAAACTAAACTTCGATGGATCCCTTGTCCATGATTCACAGGCATAATCAGGCCGGCATGAGTGAGAAGCCAGTGTAACACCGTTACCATTTTTCCAAATTAGCCGTCTATTTCTGGTTTTAGGCATGAAGGTGCAAACCAGTGTGAAATCTTCCCCGATGACTGGTAGGTCGTTGAATGTCTGAATAGAAACTGCATATGCATAGTGCCCTGTAGACAAGGAAAGACGATTTCTATATTATTAACGCATATAGGTCTAAAAAAAACCCATCAAACTATGCATTTTGATCCGTGATTAGCATGCATTAATTAAAACAAATATATATATATTTAGGTTAAAACATAAAACTGCTGTAATAATTATAAATACAGAAAAAATAAAAAAAAAATAAATAAAAGAGTAAGTACCCAATAGCTGTATTGAACAAACTATTAATTGATTATTTAATTCTATTGTTTTGTACTTGTCAACTTCATGTTAAGCGCATTAAAATGGTTATGTAATGCGCTATATAAATGTAAATTATTATTGTTATTATTTTATATAATTTTTTAAATTTTTAATCCTTGACCAGAACTACCTGGTGGTAATGGGGTAACGTGCATGCTGCTTGATCCGTTGTACCCGGTCCAAGATGTATTTTCTACTCTGCAAGTGTAAGTACTGTCATCATCCTTAGAAAGTTCTTTGATTGTAAGATTTCCACTCGAAGAGTCTGCGACCAAACTAAACTTCGATGGATCCCTTGGCCATGATGTACAGGCATAATCAGGCCGGCATGAATGAGAAGCCAGTGTAACACCGTTACCATTTTTCCAAATTAGCCGTCTATTTCTGGTTTTAGGCATGAAGGTGCAAACCAGTGTGAAATCTTCCCCAATGACTGGTTGGTCGTTGAATGTCTGAATAAAAACTTCATATGCAAAGAGCCCTGTATGCAAGGAGAGACGATACCTAGGTAAGTAACGCATCAGGTATTCTGGTAGGTCTAACAAATACACCAAACAGTGCATTTAGATTTCCAATATGAATATATTGAGAGTAATAACATCTTTAGCCCATATATTTGATGATATTCTCGATTAGCATGGATTAATTAAAGTTTTTCTTTATTAGGATTAATTGCCCTTCCCCCCCCCCCCAAAAAAAAAAGAAAAGAAAAAAGAAAAAAAGATAAATAATAATGAAATAAATAAATAAATAAATAAAATAACAAAATAAATAAATTGAAAAAAAAAAAAAAACAGAATGAAATAAAGGCATCACCTAGTGGCATTCAACATAAATAATTGAAAAAGTAAACCCGCCTCCCACACTTTGTGGGCGACTACATATGGATTATTTTAATAAAACTATAATAAAAAATAAATAAATAAACGCTTCCCTGATCCAAAAGAGATCAATGCCAGAAAAAGAAATGCTTCTGTAAACCGGATCATGATCAGACAGTAATATTAACGATTTTTTTTTTTTTTAATTAACCTATGGCTATTTCCCGAAACAAAAGAATGCAGTCTTTGAAAAGAGCTCAAACAATGTTTATGAAGAAATTGAAAGCATCGCATTTGTAGTTGATTTAGCTAATATCAAAACTGTGGTCGATGGAGTAGTTTGGACAATTAACTAATATGATCTTCTTCTCGTGACACTGAGTTTCATAAGCCTCTTAAAAAAAAAAATCATCCATTTGAAGTGTGTTTCACATAAGGCCATGTGTATAGTTCGTATCGTATTAGAGCTGAACAATTTTCTTTATTTTGTATAATATGCCTTTCTAAAATAAAGGTGAAACTCATTTTTGTACTTTGCGGTAAAAATTTATTTTGATTTTCTTGATTGCATAAACAATAATCACAGTATCAAGATCTACAATTGCAATTATGATAACAAAAAACTGCTGAAGAAATACTCTTTTGGTTGTTGTTGTTGTTTTTGTTTTGTTTTATTTTGTTTCTTCTTTTTTCTTTTCTTTTTTTGTTGTTGTTGTGTTTCTGTAAGGGTATCAAACACTAACATGTTGTATTTTTTATTCATAATGTTTTCAGAAAACTTTATAATTGTTTGGTATTCGAACAAATGTGGCGCTATACCAAAATATGGTATCTGTTTCCCCTTACCATGCTTGCCGCCAAATTAGAAAGATGGTAAACGCTATATTTCCTAGTGACTTGCATGACTTCACAGCCGATTATTACTCAATCAAATATAGAGATATAGAAGATTATCTAAATGTATAGTTTCCCTGTATTTCAAGTAAATATGTTTGTTGATTAAAAAAAATTTGTTTGTTTGTCATATCAATTCTACTCTATGTAAAATGTAAAGTTAACGTATACCAATATGCGGCATTAAATCCTAATTTAAACAAGGCGCGTCCATTATCTAAGAGGCCATACGCAACAAAGTGACGTTGAAAATACGGCTGAGAAGCGCAGAAATCTATACAGCTGGCTGTAATAATAAATTAGCTCACAAAAACTTGCGTAAGAAGACTTCCCACCAGTTGAATGGTATTGTCCGTTCGGTTGAGCAATCTACTCGAGGAGATGAAAGAAATTGATGAACTTTTATCATGTTGTTAGTTATTAGATTCTCCAGACCAAGATGGAGGAAATACACATTTGGGCAAGCTGATAACATTATTGTGCTGAAGTTGTAATCAAAATATGCAATTCATATAAATTGATGCTCAAAACAATGACATAGATTGAGAACTTGTCACAATTCTTGTGAAGACGCCGTTCACATGTTTCTATGCGATATGCATGTGATAAGCGTAAACATTGACTAGTCGAGGAAAGAACCTCTTATGATTATGTTCAAAGTGACATGACTTTTTAATCAATTAAAATGAATGTACCATCTCCGGAAAGCTGAGAATTCAAGCTTTTAATTGCCCTGTGAAAATAAGCTATAATAGTATAATGCGGCATCGAGGATCAAAACTATGCAGCGCATGAGCTATTTTGAGAGCAAAATATACCATATTGTACAGGAATTTGATCTGACTAGGATTTCGAATTGACACAAGTGACAGGACTTTTTTTTTCCCTTTGCAATTTTCCTATTTTTGAAAAATTCAGACTCTTAGCGTACTTATTCAAGTTGAACATTTCTTTGAAAAGGTAGTTGCTCGCCACAATAAAGACAATAAAGTGAAAAACTGTCCAAAAACAAAAAAAGTCAATGGGCACGTTCGCTTTGAGTAGAATGGTAGCGCCCTCTATCTCTTAAGTTTACAACTAATATTGATATGTGTGGGGATTTTGTTATGATGAAGTATATCCCCTCAATTATAAACTCGAGTAAATGTTGGGGAATATTTATCTTACATCGAAAGAAAGATTACAGCAGGTATCAATCAAAAATAAATAATAATAATAAAAAATAAAAGATAAAAACACCGAAGAGGAAAAAGCCAAAGTATGCCTTCTCTAAACACTTTTACAGCAGTATGAAGATACATAACTTCCATGATGATCCATGTAAAAACCATGTTTGACATGTTTTCGGAATTTCTAAAACGTCTAATATTGCAATAATTTGGTTTAATTATTGGTTTTTCTTTAGGCCTATATAACAAAGAAGACTTATTTAACATTTTATTTAACTTTCCATCAGCTGAAAATTCTATCACAACGTGGTTATTGCAATCCTATTGATCCCAGGGTGGGGTTTTGGTAGATGATGATACTCAAAGATATCGATAATTATTAATTGATACACATTATTCTATTTTCGTGACGTTATGTCAATTCAAACGTGTTTTGGTATCATAGGTATAGTTCAAACGTGTTTTCGTACCATAGGTACAGTTCGTGTCTCACAACTCGTCGGATAGAAAGATGTAGATATTGACGATACAGAAAGAATGAAATACGGTACACCGAGGGAAAAAATTGTTTTACTTCAGTGTATTTGTACATCCAATGTTACATGTATATAAATTTTGTGAAAACATGTTACGCAACCTCCAACAGTGCAAAGATAAATCCAAAATTACTTGGGTGTAATTGTTTGCCAAACTTTTATATTACACATGCAAGTGGGATCTATGAAAGACTGATAGGTGCAGGGGTCCTACATTTGCCGTAATATACTTTTCAATATCAAATTGAAAGTTATTGCAAAATTTTTGATTGTTTATAAAGAAAGGCGTAAAAGCATAAAACCATCCATTTAGCGAAATGACCGTCATCATCTTGAATCTCCTGGCTGAGCTTATTTAATTAAGAGGTTCCTCATGTATCAAGTAGATTTGAATATTCTATTGTAAGACCGAAAAAACTCAATTTTAGTTTTTAATTATGGATTTGAAAATCCGTTTTATTTCTAAGAATCTTAGCAATACAATAATGTTCAATACTCAGATCCTCAGACAAATCAGTATGAACCGCGTACTTTCTTTCTCGGTACCAAGACTGATATTGCATTGGTATGCCGTACAGTGTTCAAGAGTGAAACTTGGTCCAACCCGCCATAGAATCCAGGTTGCCAAGCAACGAAGAGAGATGAAGATGTCGTCTGGGATTTGTCGCAAGTGACTGATGAAGCTGGATCGGGGCTTTCTGTATAGATCACACATTAAATTTTATTTACGAAATTCCAATTTCATCTTTGTTTTCTATGTTAACAATTCATATCATTTCAGCTTTATGTATCAGATTCCGGTATTTCTAACAATTACGATATATAGAGTATCGGATATTCATCGAGAATGCAAAATCTTGGTAATCATCAATGACATCGCCGAAAGAATTTAGTTACTGTTAGCCCTACAATCTTGAAACAGAAATGATTTTTTATATTTCATAATGTTAATTATTTTAAATGGAAAGCTTTTAGGGGCTATGTTGTAAATATTTAACTGAAAAGTTCATGATGAATTACATATTTAAAACATAATGAATTTACGAAAGGAAAGAGTGTTGAAGACCGCGCTGCCTGTGCTATAAGTTGATACAGCTTCACATCTGTATATGAAATGATCTTTTGCCTCAATGTGTTCAACAGTCAATCTACTTAGAGTCAACGTTGAACCCCCTCCAGTCTCATGTTGTGTTCCGTTCCTTGTGGCGTTATATAAGACAGTATCGTTACGGAACCAGTAGAAAGAAGTTGCTGGAGGATTGGCATCTGAAGTGCACGTCAAACTTATGGCTGTGTGTAAATTATCAGTCAGGGCTCTTCGGAAAGAGATGGAGACATCAGGTTCATCTTCAGATGCATAAGAAGATGGAAAAGGAAAAGAGTACAATTAGTATTTTTTTTATTGCAATGCAGTTTGGTATCAAGGCAATAGAGTTGGCGAAGTAATGCTTCTTTCTCAGTGCATTACGCTGTTCGAAGAGAAATGTTTATAGCATCATATCGAATATACCCTTAAAATGAAAGTGGACGATATTTCTTAATGATCCGTAAAAAAAAAAAAAAAAAACATACCTCGATTATTTACACAAGAGTGTTTTCTTTTGGGAATTTCGAATGTTCTTTAAGTAAAAAACTTTTCAGTTTTAGATTAGATACTGCATTCCATACTTACATAAAATGTCCACGTCTATGCTTGAATTCATCGACCATACATAATATCCAGTGAGATGAATTGCTTGGCACATGAGGATTTTTCCATGGTCTCTTCTCGTTGGTGTTAAAATAAGAGTACTTTGGACGTCAAAACGGCCTTCCATATTCTCTGAAACCTGAAGTGTTGATCTAATTGTAACGTTGTCATGTCCGATGAACCAGTGAAGTAAGGGAGCTGGGAATCCTTGATTAGCTTCGCAGCGTACTTCAGTTCGTTTCCCATCTTCTAAAGCATCCTGGACTAGTACCTTAACAGATGTTGGTGGTCCTATAAAGATCACAATGAAAACATCGATTTTCTAACCATTAAAAAAACATTTAACACTGTACTCGCAATACTACACTCCCCAATATTTCGGTTTCATTGGGCCATAGCCCCCTTTCTTATCTCGATTTTTCAAGATATCAAAAATATACCACATCGCTAGCATTATCTGACATGATCGAAACAATGGTAGACAATGTAACAGTAACTTTAGAAGCACACATAAATATTTCGATTGTTTAGTTGCCTCTTCAGTAATCAGTTTCATGTGAGTACAAGAAACAAGACACAATGCAAATACATTGCTCACCGTGGACAATCAGTACAGCTTCCTGTTGACCCTGGTAAGTTCCGAGTGAAGTCGTGCACTCCAGAAGCTTCTTGTGATGCTGCCTCTTTGGGCGTATCCAAATAGAACTTTTAGAGTCGAACAGATTTTCACCCAACGCACTGGAATATGTTGAAAAGGATGCGTCTGGAAGATATGTGTTATCTAGACCCCAGAGCAGTCTCGCTGGAGGTCGTGAGCCAAAACTTTCGCAGGTTATCGAGGTGGATGAGTTTTCCCGTACGATTATAGATATGGTTGCGTTTACCATTATCATCCGATTTCCGGGAGATGAAAGCCGAAGGTTGACGGGAGGAACTGCAATATATATAATCATGATGCATGTGTATATAGGCCCTACCTTTAAAAATGTCATAATCTCGTGAATATGAACGTGACATACATACATTTCATACATTTTCGAGTTGAAGATGAGCGAAAAGCAATAAAATACATTACTCTTCTTTGAAAATTTACCACTGAATGTAATAATTAGGCATGCATACGGCACTAATGTATCCGTCATGTAGGTAAGCCTATCCAGAGAGAACTGAATGGCACAGCGGTTGCATAAACAAAATTTTGAAAAACCGACGGCGAAAAAGTAAAGGTTTAACAATAATGGTCGAGCTTTAACTTTCTCGAGGGCATGTTGGGCGGCATTCATCTTGATTCATTAGTTGAACAATTGCCTTCAAACTTGGAAAAAAAGCACTATAATCTTTCAACAACCAATTGGCGCAAACAATCAGTCGGCCTGATGAAGCGTCCGGGGTTGAATTGTCCAATCCAGGACGCTTCATCAGGCTTGGATTGGACGTAAAACGTAAGTCCAGTTGAATAGTTTTCTACTCTTCAAATTTATGTTTGATTTACCTGGATGATTGAGAACATTCATAGAATCACTATAATCTTTGTAGATAATATACTTCTGGAATGTTACTTACTCTGAATATTTAAGTGGACTGAATGTAGTAGATTGCCTTCCATTTCTTGATGCGATGCTATACAGTCAAGAATCTTGCCATCGTCGAATTTAGTCGGTACTACGGAAGCAACTAGTCGGGATATATAACTATCGCCAGCCACGATATCAGACTGATTACTCAAGACGAAAGTTACATTATCTGCCATACACCATTTTAAAACTGCAGGGGGCCTTGCACCTTGAGCCACACAAATCACATCAAAGGGCTCACCAGATGTTTTTGTTAAAGGAGCATTGTTGAGATATCCGTAAGAAGTTTTACCGTCACGAATAGAGATCATACTAGGTGGGGCTGATGTATAGAAAATTGATAAAGATATTGGCATGATCGAACTAGATGTAAACAAAGAGGATTCGATAGAGGCAATCCTTACAGTATTGTAAACATCCTAATCATTAAACGGCGTATTACAAATTAAAGTGATAATGCGAGATTATACACCGTAAAATTAAAGGAACGATGTGCAGAAATCTATAGTTTCAATGAAACCATAGCTTATTAAAGATGACGTTTGCTGTACTAAATATATGGTTTTGTAGCCTTTCAGTATGCCTGTAATAATTGCATGATTCTTTCAGCATTGATGATGTCCACCCCAAAAGAATACTTTCAATACTAATTTCACATTTTTCTTTAAAATGGCTCTCAATTAGGGAATATAAAGAAACAAAATACAAACATACCTGGTAAAAATACGTTAACACGAATGTAGTATTTGAGTACACCATTCTGGCTGTTCATCCAACACTGGTAAATATCACTCTCATTCTTGGTCAAATTGTTGATTGTTATGGTAACGCTGGTAGAGTCTACCTCCAAAGCAAACTTCAACGGATCTGTTATATCTGTATCACAGCCTGATGAGTGGCAAAATGCAGACCCTAGCAGGTTGTCTTCCCCGTCCCTCCATGATATTATCGATTGTGGTAATGTACTCTTGTAATTGCAAACTAGCTTGATATCTCTCCCAACAATTGGAAGATAGCTAGGTGTCTGAATATGTACAGAAACTTCACCTTGACAGCCTGTAGCAAAATGTAATGTTTGAGAAATGCGGCGGACAGGCCTTCTATCCTTTTCTATTCATTATCAACAGATAGATACAGTAGGCCTATTTAACCATTATTTTTTTTTTATTCCTTGTTTTACAAGAGGTTTGAACGCTTGATATATACAGAACAAGAATTCATGGCACTTTGTCTTGTATTTTATTTATTTACACATGTGTTTTTATAGATAGCAGTCTTATGCAGGTGTCACATGGGCCGTGTTGGCCCACCGTTCGCCACCGTTCTGGCCCAATTTTTGCACACGGCGGCAAACGGTGAGGCACACGGTGAAGCGGTTGAAGCCCGTCCAACACGTTCATGGGAGCTCGCTGAGCACCCGTTCCCAAGATAATTTTCAAGAACGACCGAACTGTTACCGGGTTCATTCCGGACCAGTCGTTTAAAGGGCGGTAAAAGGACTGAATGAGGACGCCGCAAAACGTTTCATGCCGCGTTCGCAGGACGGGGATGGACCGTGTTGAGGTCGGGCAAGATGAATCGATCAGCTCCCGACCCCCCCCCCCCCTCTCCGCATCAAGTACGCCCCTTGTGGCTAAACTTTCCAACTCCTAGTACATGAAACTTCGGTTGTCCCCTTGATTGTTTACCAACAAGATCAAGCAATAACTGAATGAATTGA
Organism: Paracentrotus lividus; assembly: GCA_940671915.1. Classification (NCBI taxonomy): domain Eukaryota; kingdom Metazoa; phylum Echinodermata; class Echinoidea; order Camarodonta; family Echinidae; genus Paracentrotus; species Paracentrotus lividus. Next base: position 33,487,728 of record CALNVZ010000174.1, on the reverse strand, counting down.
GTAAAAAAACGAATACCCAGAGTAATATTCAAAAAAACAAAAGTATTATATACCATGAGGAATAAACATGGAGATGATTATCAACTTTGGGGGCTGGTTTACTCGAAATTATAATTTTATACGGGGCCTCTATTTTGTCGTTTGTTTCATTCAGTTTAACCCTCTGTTTCTGTTTTCATATCAATTCAGTTCTGATTTCATTATTTACAGTTTATGATAGATTTTATACAATATCGAATTGGCTCGGTTTGCAATTGTCGTACTTATTATATTGTTCTATCAATATCTGAAAAGGCGGGAAAACCTCAAAGATTTCTTTTTTCCCCACAAAGTTTCTCTATTTCGAAATTATATTTTTATTTTGGTCTTTGGCCTTCCAATAATTAGTATTCAAACAACAATCATGGGATAGGAGTCGTTCCACACGGATCACCAGGCGCGGATCCAGGATTTTCCAGAGGGGGGGGGGGGCGGCCCAACTTTGAAAAAATAATCTTGCGAGCGGAGCGAGCAAACAAGCGTGAGGCGCGAGTTTAAAACATTCGCCGACATATAGGCCTATACAGACCTAAAACGAGGAATTTAAACAATGTTTAGCTATTATTTGAGATAATTGTGCATTATATACCCTATTTAGTATCCACGAGCGCGAAGCGTGAGATGAAAACTTTGAGGTAAAAATTTGAATTGATTTTGCATTATAAACCCTACTGAATTGGTATCTGCGAGTGCGAAGCGCGAGCCGAAATTTTTTTTAGGTAAAAATTGAAATTTTTCGTGCATTATGATTAAATATCAGCGAGCGCGAAGCGCGAGCCGAAAATTCTGGGTTTTAAAAGATATATATGGAATAAATAAAGGGGCATTTCTAGCATAAATTTTTTTAGATAATTGCGATCATAGTCCCTATTTAGTATCCGCGAGCGCGAAGCACGAGCTGAAAATTTTAAGTTAATTGTGCATTATATATCCTACCGAATTGGTATCTGCGAGCGCGAAGCGCGAGCCGAAAATTTGGAGCTTTAAATGGGAGTTATGTGTGCATTATGGTTTAGTATCCGCGAACGCGAAGCGCGAGCCGAAAATTTGGGGTTTTAAAAAATATATGGAATAAATAAAGGGGCATTTCTAGCATCAAAAATTGTAGATAATTGTGTATCATAGTCCCTATTTTGTATCCGCGAGCGCGAAGCACGAGCTGAAAATTTTGAGTTAATTGTGCATTATATATCCTACTGATTTGGTATCTGCGAGCGCGAAGCGCGAGCCGAAAATTTTGAGCTAAAAATGGGAGTTATGTGTGCATTATGGTTTAGTATCCGCGAGCGCGAAGCGCGAGCCGAAAATTTGGGGTTTCAAATAATATTTTGAATAAATAAAGAGGCACTTTCTAGTATCCCCATGAGGCCGACTATTTTTCCCATGAGGCCGAGGGTCCACGAGGCCTCTTTTGAAAACTTTAGTTTTAAATATTTTCCTTATTTTTACTATTCGTCACTTATGTATTTTTTTTCTTTAAAAAAGGCGTTTGAGCAATTTTTGCAAAATACAATATGAGAAAAATCGGCCTCGTGGGCCCTCCCCACATTAATCGGTTATATAAAAATTACATTAGGGTTCTTTTAGCACAACCATTTTTATTTTTGGGTCTTGGTATTCATGGTTAAAAAATGTTAAGAGTTTTATCCCTGACCATTAAATCAAATTCTATACATACAAAGTAAATACTTTTGTTTACCAAAATATATGTGTCCATTATTTGAATAAAAGTAAGTAGGAATATGCATTTTGAATGCAAGTTAACGTCGTTATATTTCAGCTTTAGTCTTATATTACATAAATCCTTAACTGGAATTATTATCTCTTATTGTTAATGCATTAAAACAAAGAAGTAATGAAGACATAACACGATTAAGGATGAAGCTCCATTTGCAAATATCATTTATGTATCACACTCAAAACACAGGATCAAAGTTCACCGACATAACACTTCTTTTCTAGCCCTTCGTCTAACACATGAAATAAATCTAAACCAAGTGTCATAAAACTTACCAGAAATGAAAAACATAAATGCAAAAAAATGAAACATCTTGAGAAAAACTATCATCGTGATTTAGTATCAGTAATCAAACGTTGATGATAACACTACCCGCCAAACAAAGAATTACCACGAAATTTCACAATAGCTTGCACATTACGAAAGGTGATAAACAATATTTTCATGGTTATGCTTATGAAAAAATTGTACAATATTGGAGAATTCGTGGTCGATAGAGTCGTCTGTCAGGCCGAATAACAAAATGCACTATTGATGGTTGTAGCCAATAATATGATCTTCACGGGATCTTCTAACTATGAACGAGTTTCATAAACAACATCCGCGAAACTATTAATTATACATGTCCGTAAGCAGTGTATAAACCACGGCTGGTATAAACTGTTGATATTTCAACAAAAGTGGCGCTAGATCAGTACTCACTACAAAGGTAGATGGCTGTGAGGTGCTTCAGACAGTTTCCCCTTTCAAAATCAAAACAACTAACCTCACACCAGCAAATAGAACTATGAGGCATGTTTCCGTAAGACTAGTGATAAACGGTAACTTGAATTTTGATTACTTGTGTTACCAAAGTGTTTTTTTTTTTTTTTTTTTTTTTTTTGCGTCCAATGTCAGGCAGAACATCCCCGACTACAAATCATCTTCAAAGTACGGTTTACCTGAATGTTCAAGGTAAAATTCTAATTTCCTAATTTTTAATGTTAAATTTTGATAATGGTCATCTATCAATACGAGGCTTACGCTTAATACCTTTGCAACCATATAGCCGTCCGATGATCAGTCACGGGTAATCCCTTTGTTAAACTATTTATTTATTGCCATATAAAAATAATAATATAACAGAATCAATATTATTCTGAAGAAGGAAATGTACGTGCGCAGTGCAATGCATGCTCCCAGGTATGCTATAGCTTAACTGCAACTAAAAAAAAAAAAAAATTCCTACTATATCATTTCATGCCCAAAATGATTGAGGCCTATTTTTTTTTGGGGGGGGGGTTTCAGATTTAAGTGAAGTTCGATCATAAATTTTTAGATTTTTAAAAAAATAATAAGACACTTTCCGAAATTTACTCCACTCACTTCAGGCACAAACATGAAGGTAGGCCTATATTTCCTTACTCTTGTTTTTTTCAATCTAATTTCTTTCTTCTGAAATGCAGTTTCTGCCTACAGAATTGCAACTCTCATCAAAGGGAGAGATCAAGAACAAGACAGGCGAACAACAGTTATGTACGTTCGTGAGAATTCACCTATTGCACTTACGTGCAAAAGCAACGGATCATTTCCAGCAGCAGAGTTATCATGGTTTGGTAGCGGAATATCATTCCCGGTAACAAGGTTCTTCAAATATCACAATGCTTTGGATTGGAGTTTGTATGACACAGAAATCACAATCCAAATACGTCCAAGAAGAGAGCACCACACGATTCGAATCAATGCTTGGCATCTTTGGGGGATTTTCAATATTACGGCCAGTCATAGTATATTGTGGTTATCGGTGAGTTTACCGTTCCACGTTCTGCATTAAAATTGAACGAGCAAAAGCTTCAAAACAAGTTGTGCTCATCAAATTTATATAGGTTAGCGGATTCCCAATTGCATCTTCAACATTAATTTCAAGGACTTTGAAGCTCCCATAAGAACTCAAAGTGGTACTATAGGCTTATTATTTCATTGGAACATAACAACGTTAATAATTCCACGAAGACTATCGTTACTTCGATTACAATAATGTAGCTAATCGTATGATACTATTTAAGTACCAATTGTTTTTTGTATATGCCGTCACCAATAATTCTCACTGCGCCAGGAGTGTCAGTTCTGAAGACCTGGCGCGGTATAAATTTTCAATATTATACTTATTACTATTATACTTATATTATTATTAATTATTATTATTTAGTAAACAGGATCATATCCGTATTTTTTTCTTGAAAGACTTTTGCTTTAACAAAAAGCACTAAGTGATTTCAAGAGCAACTTTCTTCCTTTATATTATTTATATTATTATTATTATTATATTACTATTATATTTTATTATTATTAATCCATTATATATGTTATTGTATAAAATAGGACCGCCAGAGGCATGATATTGGATAGTCACGAGGATCTTCACGATGAATACCTACCATAATGAGTTGTAGACCGTCAATGGATACCAGTTCCTTCAATCCATGGTATATTGGATCAAGAGACTTGACAGATGATTCCTCTACTGCAACTTCAATGAATGCATACAACGATTAATGTTGAAAGAGCAACCCTAATCTGATACCAAGAAGACTGACCAGGTAAAACGTTTTCTATGTCAATCGGTTCAGCAAACAGCGCCTTCATTACTACCATGAATGCTAGTACAGTGCTGAATGTTTCATGTGAGTGTCTACATTATTTCATAACCAATTCAGAACAATTCAATTAATTCAATTTAATATATTGTTCCATAAAATGGACATTCTTCTCATTTACATAGATGTACAAATATACAAAACAAAAATACAACTTGTATAACATTTCAGTTATATGATAATTAATTGTATATAATGTCCATAACGAATAGACATGTATGACAATTTTATCCAATACTATTCAAATTACGTTTCTTTTGAGAGGAACTAAAATAGTCAGATATCTCAGTTCGTTGTGTCAACGTGATATATGACTATCGGTCACCTGATTTCCGTTTTTGCTGCGCCATTTCGCTCCTTGTCTCTGTATTGACGTTAACTACCAGTCACTATTGTTTATCAAAGAAAAACGGACAAGTATGCATTTTATACATTTTAATCCTTTAGCCCTAAACAGATAAAATTTTCCTTTTGCTCTCCTGTTTTGATGCTATTTTCACATGCAGATGAACCCGGTTGTGCCATCTCTTTTCGACGGTTTACATCAAAGCAAATACGAGTTGGGTTTATTCTGACATGCACCTCTGACAGCAAATCCACTTGTCTTAAACTTCCATTGGTTCGGTATCGGGACACGACTGGCTAACGCCGAAATTGTACGCGTGGATAGTGACTAAAAACAACGCTAAACACATATTATCCAATGAGATCACATTATTAAACCCAAATGTGAATACATGTGTGTAGCTGTCTCCACCTTGGCTCCAGCAAGGTGGTATTCAATTCAACTTTTCTTGTAAGTATAAAGCTAAATTATTATCTGTGTTAAACAAAATTTACCAACAATGAGGCACTAATTTATAGAATATGACCCACAAAAAATAATATTCATCTCATTAATAGATTATAAGGGGAGAAGAGAAACAGAAAATAAAACTTTTAATGGTTTAATTGTGTAGATACTAAATTATTTTATCAGTATTATCTTCAAAATCAGAATTTTAAGTTTTATCTATAGCCTAGCTATAAATGTTGTTTTCCTCCTATGTACAGTCATCCCGGATCCACCTTCTTGTTCATCGTCGATCGAACCAGACGACATCTTCTAATTTCTTCGCTGCTTGGCAACCTGGATCAAGGCGGAGTAGAGAATATCTTCAATATTAATGTCCATAATTTTAAAAAATAAATTTATTTATTGGTGAGCGGCACGATCTTTCAGAAGCTACATTTCGAAATCGCTCCTTTTCTTAGCCTGCAGTAATTATTACTAAAAACAACATTCTTCACATTTTTAAAGGTTTTGTGCACTTTGGAAAAGTTGCACTATACAAAAGCTCTTCAAACACAATAATATCAACACAATGTATCACCTTTACAGCTTGTTAAGACCAATAAGGATTAGACTAGCCTCTAAGCGAGGCATGTTGCTGTTCCCCTTAAAATACCGCGATTCCCAAGATTCCAAACTGTACAATGTAGGCCTATCGCGTTTTCTGAGACTGCGCAGCCGCGAGCAGTTTCGGAAATCGCGATGCAATGCATATCGCCGAATCTCGGGAACACGATGATTTAACAGAGATGCAACAGTACGGACTAATTATAACATTAGAAATTGCTACGCAAATAACCAAATATTTAAAACAGCTGAAACAAATGTCTTGTTAACTAACAAAAGTAAAACCGTTGATTTGAACGCATTCCCAAAATTGAATGGCGGAGCAAAATAACATTATTCATGTTTCTCTAGTGAGAAGTCATTTATTTAGCTGTTCTAACTATTTGGGTTATTTGCGTTCTATTTCTAATGTTATAATTATTCCGTAGTGTGGCATCTCTCATTTAGGGGGAGGGGGGGGGAGCAAGAGCATCGACTAGAGGCGAGGTTTAGACAAGCCGCCGGCATTAAACAAATATATTATATTATTATATAAGGAGTGGGCCTCACCAAGTATACCCGGATGCTGGACGCATTTTCTTTTTGTTTAATGGGAGGATCAGGACAACTAAATTATTGATAAGTCCATAAATCTCGAACATTTTACGCAAGAAGACATTAACCCTATCAAGACCAAGGTATTTTGGTGGTTCATAGGCCAAGGAGGGGGGGGTGGGCAATTGTGCCCCCCTCCATAGTTTTTAATTATTTGGACCGTTCACTTTCATATTTGGCATGGACGATAGAGCAACTCAAGTTTCTACATGGTACACCAAAAATTCTCAAGCACCATATGGGGGCACTATTTACAAATAAATAAAGAAATGCATAGAAATATGCACAGAATTCGAATTAAATTATTTTTGACACTTTCTAAAATCACAGTTTGATGATGCGAGACTGGTTCAAATGTTTTATGATTTATTAATTGTTTCATTATCTATTTTAAAATAACTGAAAGCACCCACTAGAGGTGTTGTTATACCATAGAAATAATCATATTCTGTGAATTTCAAGGATAAACTAATCCAAAGATAAGAAATGAGAAAAAATTGATATTTCCAATATTTTCTTTTATATCTATTGTTTTAGCGCCATTTGACATAAACGTAACATAAACAAAAGGAGTAGAGTAGTATGCACTTTAGATTTATCAATTCAATTGAATAAAGAAACCTCCTAATATTGATATAGAACTATGGATATCGAAAATGATCAAAAAAATGCGAGAAACAGTGTTACCAATTTTTTGTTGCCATGGCGACACGGAACATCATACCCCGAAAAATATGAATAAAAATGTTCGTGAATAAATTCAACGAAAAGTCATCGAGTCTGGTGGAAAAAGATCAAGCGTATAGAAAAGGTGTATGAAGTTCGGTAGGGGGGCACATTGTGCCCCCCCCCCTTGGTCTTGATAGGGTTTAAAAAAATACAAGTTAACGCAATTGATATTAAAAGACTTAAATCATGTTAGTATATGATGTGGCGTTTTACACATTCCTCTCGTTATCAGGTTATCAATACATTGAAGTGCCCCTTAACTGACCTAGCAAGTCTCAATTACTGCTGAAAACATCAATATTATTTCTTGAATGAAGTAAACTTGACAGAAACAAAGAGCTCAGAAGTTCATTAAGCGTTCATCGTTTGAATTTACACATCGTTAGATAAACTGCATTAGTTAATCTTATTATCTATACTAATGGAAAGATTTGAAACTCCATTATTTACACATACTTTAAAGTATGAAGATTTCAGTTGATGATTTCTTTTTTAAAGAACCCCATGAAACTCAGTGTCACGAGGAGTAGAAGACATATCGATTAATTGCCTGAACGACTCCACCGATCACTGTTATTCTACCAATGTAGACTAAATCAACTCCACATTTTCCAGTGCTTTTTAAATTCTTCGTTAGCATGTCTGGGCTTATGATGTGAAAAATACTTTTAAGGTGGTCATTCACGAGCATCGCTAAACTAAAACGAGAAATCAAGATGCGCTATGTGTGTCGCAGCCATATTGTTCACGAAGCTTAGAGCATGATTTAATTTACATATGCGTTACATACCAGCCAATCGACGATCGCGCTGTAGAGCGATTCGCGATACACAACATGTGTGTATAAAGCACTGTATCAGTGCATACCTGGCCGAATACATTGCAGTGTTCGAGATCTTAGTATCACCTTCTCGCTTGCACGCGATCATTGCCGATAAGAAATTGGCTCATGACTTCGGCAATCGTTCGGTGTTTCTAGCTTTCGGTTTTTGGACACTGCGTAAGAGTCGCACATCGTTGGTATGAATGGGCCAGCTTGCATAGTTTCGTCACCGTACGTATTTTTGAACTCCCTTACACTATGAGGAACGTACATCTTTAAAAGTTTAATGAAAAAAAACATATTTTCTTAAAAATAAATGGACACTCTATATCATTTGCATATTTCTACTTGGAATGGGTAACAATCAGTTGTGGAATCATGCAAACACAATGCAAATATAACGTTTGTCACTGAATTTTCTAATTTGCCGTAAAGGGAAACAGATTACCAGATTCTGGCATAGCACCACATTCTTCGAATACCAAACAATTACCAAGTTGTCTCAAATAAAAAATTTATGGTTCAAGCTGAAAACATTTTTGAAAAACTATGTGAATAACAATCGCAACATGTTAGTGTTTGATACCCTTACAGCAAACGAAAACAAAACAAAAACAAGCAAAAAACAATAAAATACAAGAACACCAACAACAAAACAAAAAAGATTTCTTCAGCATATTTTGTCATCCTATTTGCAAATTGTTCATGTTGATACTATGATTATTGTTGTCAAAGAAATCAAGAAAATCATTTTTACCCCAAAGTACCAAAAACGAGTTTCACTTATTTTACAAAGTCAAAATTATACAAAATAAAGCAAATCGTTCGCTCTAATACGATACGAAATACGCATGGCATGATGCAAGACACACACAAATGACTATTTTTTAAGGGTTGTGAAACTCAGTGTCACGAGGAGTAAATGACATTAATTAATTTAACCCGAACGCCCACTATCAACCACAGTTTTTAAAACTAGCTAAATCAACGACAAATCCTCCGATGCTTTCATTTGAGAGCATAGTTTGGGCTCTTCTTAAGACTGCATTAATTTTGTCTCGGAATCATTCCATAGATGGATTTAAACAATCGTTAATACTACTGACTGATCATGATCCTGTTTACCGAAGCAACTTCCTTTTCTGTGCTTGATCTTATTTGGATTCGGTGAGCGTTTATTATTTTTGGTATAGTTTTATAATATATTTCATATGTAATAGCCCTGAAAAGTGTTGGAGGCGGGTTACTTAATATACATGTATATTAATGCCACGAGATGGTGCCTTCTGATTAAAAAAAAAAGAAATTAAAAATCCATGGTAATTGAAATGTTTTCAATGATTTAAAAAGACATATGAAAATATTTGGGTTTAAAACTTTATCACTGTCAATAAATTTTGTATTGTGAATCTATAATGCATTATCTGATATGTTGTTAGGCCGACTAGGATAACTGATGCGATAGTTAAATAGATATTCGTCTTTCTTTCGTAAAGGGCACTATGCATATGGAGTTTCTATACAGACATTCAACGAGCTACCAGTCATGGAGAAAATGTCACCCTGGTTTGCCACCTTCTCAGCGCAACTGATTCAGGTCTGGCGTATGTGGACAAAAAGACAACTGTGCTGTTGACTACTGCCAGCTTGATGTTATTTGTTCAACATTATGGACAAGGGATTCATCGAAGTTCAATTTGCTCGCCAGACACTTCGAGTGGAAATCTTACGGATCAAAGAACTTCTAAGGATGATGGGGGCATTTACACCTGCAGAGTAAGCAGTACATCTGAGACCGAGTACACAGGATCAACAGCATTCAAGTGACTCCATTGAACCTGGTAAAAATACATTTCAATTTTTTCAAATTATCTTTTTTTGTGTATCTTTGCAACTTTGCACAACTTTAATCAAAAAATACGTGACAGCCCTGGGGGTCATGAGTAAAGCAAGACCATATTATTCTCTCACCCCATTTCTTCCCGCTCTGTATTATTTAAAAGGGAATTGCCAAGGTTGTTTTTATTTATTCATTTCTTTGTGTGTGTTTCATTTCTGACTATATACATCCAAGCTCAAAAGCTGGGAATCCAACCGAAGCACGACAGGCACTCATCTGCTCATAAGAAAAATATTACAAAAATAATAATAACGAAATTGTAGACTTGTAACCTTTTCCCATGTCTGTTTGTTTAAAACTTTTTGTACGCTATACTACTCACTTTACCCTATAACATTCCCTTCACGGTATCCCTATATCATGTATATAAACCTAATACTAGTCAAAAATCCCTTCCCTAAAAAAAAAAATAATATTAATAAAAAAATCAAACAAGAACTGGAAACGGGGGTATAACCATGGAGTAGTTATAGGTCCATTGTTTAACCTAGTAAGATAGTATTATAACCCTCACACTGAGCACGTTCCTAATACGTCTTGCAAATTTTGCCGAACGGGCATAGTCTGTGTGTAAACTGAGTGGACGTTAGTAAATACTTCTTACGATCTGTTTACGAACTTCATGGACTAGCTCGGTCGGATTTCCAAAAAAGTTTTCAAAAAAATCGGGCGCCCATCTCGTCTTAAATTTAACGGAGGTGGCAAAGTACCTGAAACGAGATGGACGTACTACAAACGAAATTGCCGTACTTAAATCGTTCTAAAGATGTGCTAGGACGTCATACAAACGAGCATTGTATATTAATTATTCAAGTTCTATAATTAAACGTAGTGACAACGTTCCTTAAACGGGTAGGACTTACTCTGAACGAGAAGGAGTACTACGAACATACGTTTCAAATTTTTAAACAGAACGGCAATGTCATAATTCCCGTCACACTGAGCTAGTTCTCACTGCGTTCTAGGTAGTTCTTGGTGAACGGGCTCAATCTGTTTACACACGGACTGAACGTAGTGCAGACCTTTTTAGAATCTAGTACAGACCGTTTACAATCTGTTTACGAACTTGGCGAACGGGCCCGAACGGAGAGAACGGAAAGGCATTCCGATTTTTTTGAACATGTTCAAAAAAAATCGTACTGGCTTCGAGTTCTAAAATTTAAACGTAGTGACAACGTTCCTTAAACGGGTAGGACTTACGCTGAACGAGAAGGACGTACTACGAACGTGGTACCTAACTTTTATCATGCTGCGCATAGGCACTTTTAGTGACCGTTTGGACGTGTGTACGAACGGTATAGAGTGAACGAGCATTTACTCGTTCTGAACCTGGATAACAACGTATGCGGACGCGATAAAGACGGAATTGACGTAACGAGAACTATTTATGAACTGCCTAGCATCGTATTCAAGAAAATATTTTTCAAAGTTATAAGTTCCAACCCGACCAAAGCCCGTTCAGCATTTTTTTTTTAAACGGGCAAAAACGGGCAAGAACGTTATAGAACGACCTCAGTGTGACGGCCCCCCTTACTACGTCCACTCAGTTTACACACAGACTATGCCCGTTCGGCAAAATTTGCAAGGACGTAGTAGGAAGGAGCTCAGTGTGACGGGGGTATAAACCATGGAAGTAGTATACTATTGTAACCCTAGGTTCCGGAAAACTTAGTGACAAAGGCTATCCCCCAAAAAACAAAAACAAACAAACAAACAAATAAACAAACAAACAAACAAACAACAAAACAAAAACAAAACAAAAC
>CALNVZ010000174.1:33419943-33476082 GCA_940671915.1 Paracentrotus lividus | reverse complement strand
TTTTTTTTTTTTTTTTTTTTTGTTTTGTTTTGTTTTGTTTTGTTTGTTTGTTTGTTTGTTTGTTTATTTGTTTGTTTGTTTGTTTTTGTTTTTTGGGGGGATAGCCTTTGTCACTAAAGTTTCCGGAAACTAGGTTAAACAATGGACCTATAACTACTCCATGGTTATACCCCCGTCACACTGAGCTCGTTCCTACTACGTCCTTGCAATTTTTGCCGAACGGGCATAGTCTGTGTTGTAAACTGAGTGGACGTAGTAAGGGGGCCGTCACACTGAGGTCGTTCTATAACGTTCTTGCCCGTTTTTGCCCGTTTAAAAAAAAAATGCTGAACGGGCTTTGGTCGGGTTGGAACTTATAACTTTGAAAATATTTTTCTTGAATACGATGCTAGGCAGTTCATAAATAGTTCCGTTACGTCAATTCCGTCTTTATCGCGTCCGCAATACGTTGTTATCCAGTTCAGAACGAGTAAACTGCTCGTTCACTCTATACCGTTCGTAGCACGTCCAAACGGTCACTAAAAGTGCCTATGCGCAGCATGATAAAAGTTAGGTACCACGTTGTAGTACGTCCTTCTCGTTCAGAGTAAGTCCTACCCGTTTAAGGAACGTTGTCACTACGTTTAATTTTAGAACTCGAAGCCAGTACGATTTTTTTTGAACATGTTCAAAAAAATCGGAATGCCTTTCCGTTCTCTCCGTTCGGGCCCGTTCGCCAAGTTCGTAAACAGATTGTAAACGGTCTGTACTAGATTCTAAAAAGGTCTGCACTACGTTCAGTCGCGTGTGTAAACAGATTGAGCCCGTTCACCAAGAACTACCTAGAACGCAGTGAGAACTAGCTCAGTGTGACGGGAATTATGACATGCCGTTCTGTTTAAAAATTGAAACGTATGTTCGTAGTACGTCCTTCTCGTTCAGAGTAAGTCCTACCCGTTTAAGGAACGTTGTCACTACGTTTAATTATAGAACTTGAATAATTAATATACAATGCTCGTTTGTATGAGTCCTAGCACATCTTAGAACGATTTAAGTACGGCAATTTCGTTTGTAGTACGTCCATCTCGTTTCAGGTACGTTGCCACCCCGTTAAATTTTAGGACGAGATGGGCGCCCGATTTTTTTGAACACTTTTTTGGAAATCCGACCGAGCTAGTCCATGAAGTTCGTAAAAGATCGTCTAAGAAGTATTTACTACGTCCACTCAGTTTACACACAGACTATGCCCGTTCGGCAAAATTTGCAAGGACGTATTAGGAACGTGCTCAGTGTGACGGGGGTATAAATACTTCTTACTAGGTTAAACAATGGACCTATAACTACTCCATGGTTATACCCCCGTTTCCAGTTCTTGTTTTGATTTTTTTATTATTATTATTTTTTTTTTAGGGGAAGGGATTTATTGACTAGTATTAGGTTTATATACATGATATAGGGATACGTGAAGGGATATGGTTATAGGGTAAAGTGAGTAGTATAGCGTACAAAAAGTTTTAAAACAAACAAGACATGGGAAAAAGGTTACAAGTCTACAATCTTCGTTATTATTATTTTGTAATATTTTTCTATGAGCAGATGAGTGCCGTCGTGCTTCGGTTGGATCTCCCAGCTTTTGAGCTTGGATGTATAAGTCAGAAATGAGACAACACAACAAAGAAATGAATAAATAAAAACAACCTTGGCAATTCCCTTTTAAATAATACAGAGCGGAAGAAATGGGGTGAGAGAATAATAATGGTCTTGCTTTACTCAATGACCCCCAGGGCTGTCACGTATTTTTGATTAAAAGTTGCAAAGTTGCAAAGATACACAAAAAAAGATAATTTGAAAAAAATTGAAATGTCATTTTTACCAGGTTCCAATGGAGTCACTTGAATGCTGCTTGATCCTGTGTACTCGGTCTCAGATGTACTGCTTACTCTGCAGGTGTAAATGCCCCCATCATCCTTAGAAAGTTCTTTGATCGTAAGATTTCCACTCGAAGTGTCTGCGAGCAAATTGAACTTCGATGAATCCCTTGTCCATAATGTTGAACAAATAACATCAAGCTGGCAGTAGTCAACAGCCAGTTGTCATTTTTGTCCCACATACGCCACCTGAATTCAGTTTGCGCTGAGAAGGTGCAAACCAGGGTGACATTTTCTCCAATGACTGGTAGCTCGTTGAATGTCTGTATAGAAACTCCATATGCATAGTGCCCTTTACGAAAGGAAAGACGATATCTATTTAACTATCGCATCAGTTATCCTAGTCGGCCTAACAAACATATCAGATAATGCATTATAGATTCACAATACAAATTTATTGACAGTGATAAAGTTTTAACCCAAATATTTTCATATGTCTTTTTAAATACATTTGAAAACATTTTCAATTACCATGGATTTTTTAATTTCTTTTTTTTTTAATCAGAAGGCACCATCTCGTGGCATTCAATATACATGTATATTAATAAGTAAACCCGCCTCCAACACTTTTCAGGGCTATTACATATTGAATATATTAATAAAACTATACCAAAAAATAATAAACGCTCACCGAATCCAAATAAGATCAAGCACAGAAAAGGAAGTGCTTCGGTAAACAGGATCATGATCAGTCAGTAGTATTAACGATTGTTTAAATCCATCTATGGATGATTCCCGAGACAAAATAATGCAGTCTTTAAGAAGAGCCCAAACTATGCTCTCAAATTGAAAGCATCGGAGGATTTGTCGTTGATTTAGCTAGTTTTAAAACTGTGGTTGATAGTGGCGTTCGGGTAATTAATTAATGTCATTTACTCCTCGTGACACTGAGTTTCACAAGCCTCTTAAAAAATAGTCAATTTGTAGTGTGTCTTGCATCATGCCATGCGTATTTCGTATCGTATTAGAGCGAACGATTTGCTTTATTTTGTATAATTTGACTTTGTAAAATAAAGGTGAAACTCGTTTTTGTACTTTGGGGTAAAAATGGATTTTCTTGATTTCTTGACAAACAATAATCATAGTATCAACATGAACAATTGCAAATAGGATGACAAAATATGCTGAAGAAATTCTTTTTGTTTTTGTTGTTGGTGTTCTTGTTATTTTATTGTTTTTTGCTTGTTTTTGTTTTGTTTTCGTTTTGCTGTAAGGGTATCAAACACTAACATGTTGCGATTGTTATTCATAGTTTTCAAAAATGTTTTCAGCTTGAACCATAATTTTTATTTGAGACAACTTGGTAATTGTTTGGTATTCGAAGAATGTGGTGCTATGCCAGAATCTGGTATCTGTTTCCCCTTACCGACAAATTAGAAAATATCATGACAAACGTTATATTTCATTGTGATTTGCATGATTCCACAACTGATTGTTACCCATTCCAATGTAGAAATATGCAAATGATATAGAGTGTCCATTTATTTTAAGAAAATATGTTTTTTTTCATTAAAACTTTTAAAGATGTACGTTCCTCATAGTGTAGAGGGAGTTCAAAAATACGTACGCGGTGACGAACTATGCAAGCTGCCCATTCATACCAACGATGTGCGACTCTTACGCAGTGGTCCAAAAACCGAAAGCTAGAACACCCGAACGATTGCCGAAGTCATGAGCCAATTTCTTATCGGCAATGATTCGCGTGCAAGCGAGAAGGTGATACTAGATCCGAACACTGCAATGTATTCGGCCCAGGTATGCACTGATACAGTGCTTTATACACACATGTTGTGTATCGCGAATCGCTCTCACAGCGCGATCGCGATTGGCTGGTATGTAACCATATGTAAATTAAATCATGCTCTAAGCTTCGTGAACAATATGGCTGCGACCACACATAGCGCATCTTGATTTCTCGTTTTAGTTTAGCGATGCTCGTGAATGACCACCTTTAAAAGTATTTTTCACATCATAAGCCCAGACAATGCTAACGAAGAAATTTAAAAAGCACTGGAAAATGTGGAGTTGATTTAGTCTACATTGGTAGAATAACAGTGATCGGTGGAGTCGTTCAGGCAATTAATCGATATGTCTTCTACTCCTCGTGACACTGAGTTTCATGGGGTTCTTTAAAAAAAGAAATCATCAATCTGAAATCTTCATACGTTTAAATATGTGTAAATAATAGGAGTTTCAAAATCTTTCATTAGTATAGATAATAAGATTAACTAATGCAGTTTATCTAACGATGTGTAAATTCAAACGATACGCTTAATGAACTTCTGAGCTCTTTGTTCTGTCAAGTTTACTTCATTCAAGAAAATAATATTGATGTTTCACAGTAATTGAGACTTGCTAGGTCCAGTTAAGGGGCACTTCAATGTATTGATAACCTGATAACGAGAGGAATGTGTAAACGCACATCATATACTAACATGATTTAAGTCTTTTAATATCAATTGCGTTAACTTGTATTTTTTTTAAAACCCTATCAAGACCAAGGGGGGGGGGGGCACAATGTGCCCCCCTACCGAACTTCATACACCTTTTCTATACGCTTGGATCTTTTTCCACCAAACTCGATGACTTTTCGTAGAATTTATTCACGAACATTTTTATTCATATTTTTCGGGGTATGATGTTCCGTGTCGCCATGGCAACAACAAATTGGTAACACTGTTTCTCCATTTTTTGATCATTTTCGATATCCATAGTTCTATACAATATTATGGAGGTTTCTTTATTCAAATTGAATTGAAATAACATTCTAAAGTGCATACTACTCTACTCCTTTTGTTTATGTTACGTTTCATGTGCAAAATGGCGCTAAAACAATAGATATAAAAGAAAATATTGAAATATCAATTTTTTTCTCATTTCTTATCTTTTGGATTAGTTTATCCCTTGAAATTCACAGAATATGATTATTTCTTATGGTATAAACAAACACCTCTAGTGGTGAACTTTCAGTTATTTTAAATAGATAAATGAACAATTAATGAATCATAAAACATTTGAACCAGTCTCCATCATCAAACTGTGATTTTAGAAAGTCAAAATAATTTAATTCGAATTCTGTGCATATTTCTATGCATTTCTTTATTTATTTGTAAATAGTGCCCCCATATGGTGACCTTGAGAAATTTTTGGTGTACCAAGTTGTAGAACTTGAGTTGCTCTATCGTCATGCCAAATATGAAAGTGAACGGTCAAATAATTAAAAACTATGGAGGGGGGCACAATGTGCCCACCCCCCCCCCCTCCTTGGGCCTATGAACCACCAAAATACCTTGGTCTTGATAGGGTTAATGTCTTCTTTGCGTAAAATGTTCGAGATTTATGAGACTTATCAATAATTTAGTTGTCCTGATCCTCCCCATTAACAAAAAGAAAATGCGTCCAGCATCCGGGTATACTTGGTGAGGCCCACTCCTTATAATAATATATATATTTTGTTTAATGCCCGGGACGCTTGTCTAAACCTCGCCTCTAGTCGATGCCTCTTGCTCCCCCCCCCCCCCCCCCCCCCCTCCCCCTAAATGAGAGATGCCAACACTACGGAATAATTATAACATTAGAAATTAGAACGCAAATAACCCAAATAGTTAGAACAGCTAAAATAAATGACTTCTCACTAGAGAAAGCATGAATAATGTTATTTTGCTCCGCCATTCAATTTTGGGAATGCGTTCAAATCAACGGTTTACTTTGTTTAGTTAACAAGACATTTGTTTCAGCTGTTTTAAATATTTGGGTTATTTGCGTAGCAATTTCTAATGTTATAATTAGTCCGTACTGTTGGCATCTCTGTTAAATCATCGTGTTTCCCGAGATTCGGCGATATGCATTGCATCGCGATTTCCGAAACTGCTCGCGGCTCGCAGTCTCAGAAAACGCGATAGGCCTACATTGTACAGTTTGGAATCTTGGGAATCGCGGTAATTTTAAGGGGAACAGCAACATGCCTCGCTTAGAGGCTAGTCTAATCCTTATTGGTCTTACAAGCTGTAAAGTGTATACATTGTGTTTGATATTATTGTGTTTGAAGAGCTTTTGTATAGTGCAACTTTTCCAAAAGTGCACAAAACCTTTAAAAATGTGAATGAAATGTTGTTTTTAGTAATATTACTGCAGGCTAAAGAAAAGGAGCAGATTTCGAAATGTTAGCTTCTGAAAGATCGTGCCGCTCACCAATAAATAAAATTTATTTTTTAAAATTATGGACATTAATATTGAAGAATTCTCTACTCCGCCATTGAATCCAGGTTGCCAAGCAGCGAAGAAATTAGAAGATGTCGTCTGGTTTCGATCGACGATGAACCAAGAAGGTGGATCCGGGATGACTGTACATAGGAGGAAAAACAACATTTCATAGCTAGGCTATAGATAAAACTTAAAATTCTGATTTTGAAGATAATATCTGATAAAATAATTTCAGTATCTACAATTAAAACCAATTAAAACGTTTTATATTTTTCTGTTTCTCTTCTCCCCTTATAATCTATTAATGAGATGAATATTATTTTTTTTGGGTCATATTCTATAAAATTAGTGCCTCATTGTTGGTAATTTTGTTTAACACAGATAATAATTTAGCTTTATACTTACAAGAAAATGTTGAATTGAATACCACCTTGCTGGAGCCAAGTGTGGAGACAGCTACACACATGTATTCACATTTTGGGTTAATAATGGTGATCTCATTGGATATATGTGTTTTAGCGTTCTGTTTAGTCACATCCAGCGTTACAATTTCGGCGTTAGCCAGTCGTGTCCCGATACAGAACCAATGGAAGTTTAAGACTAGTGGATTTGCGTCAGAGGTGCATGTCAGAATAAACCCAACTCGTATTTGCTTTGATGTAAACCGTCGAAAAGAGATGGACAACACGGGTTCATCTGCATGTAAAAATAGCACATCAAACAGGAGAGATACAAAAGGAAAATTTTATCTGTTTAGGGCTAAAGGATTAAAATGTATAAAATGCATACTTTGTCCGTTTTTCTTTGATAAACAATAGTGACTGGGTAGTTAACGTCAATACAGAGACAAGGAGCGAAATGGCGCAGCAAAAACGGAAATCAGGTGACCGATAGTCATATATCACGTTGACACAACGAACTGAGATATCTGACTATTTTAGTTCCTCTCAAAAGAAACGTAATTTGAATAGTATTGGATTAAATTGTCATACATGTTCTATTCGTTATGAGCAATTATATACAATTAATTATTCATATAAACTGAAATTGTTATACAAGTTGTCATGTTTTGTTTTGTATATTTGTACATCTATGTAAATGAGAAGAATGTCCATTTTATGGACAAATATAGTTAAATTGAATTAAATTGAAATTGTTCTGAATTGGTTATGAAATAAAATGTAGACACTCACATGAAACATTCAGCACTGTACTAGCATTCATGGGTAGTAATGAAGGTGCTGTTTGCTGAACCGATTGACATAGAAGACGTTTACCGTGGTCAGTCTTCTTTGGTATCAGATTTAGGGTGCTCTCAACATTAAATCGTTGATTTGCATTCATTGAAGTTGCAGTAGAGGAATCATCTGTCAAGTCTCTTGATCCAATATACCAATGGATTGAAGGAACTGGGTATCCATTGACGGCTCTACAACTCATTATGGTAGGTATTCCATCGTGAAGATCCTCGTGACTATCCAATATCACTGCCTCTGGCGGTCCTATTTTATACAATAACATATATAAAGGATTAATAATAATAAAAATAATAATAATAATAATAATAATAATAATAATAATAATAATAATAATAATAATAAAGGAAAGGAAAGTTGCTCTTGAAATCACTTAGTGCTTTTTGTTAAAGCAAAGTCTTTCAAGAAAAAAATACGGATATGATCCTGTTTAGCTAAATAATAATAAAATTAATAATAATAATAAGTATAATAGTAATAAGTATAATATTGAAAATTTATACCGCGCCAGGTCTTTCAGAACTGACACTCCTGGCGCAAGTGAGAATTTATTGGTGACGGCATATACAAAAATACATTGCTACTTAAATAGTATCATACGATTAGCCTACATTATTGTAATCGAATAGTAACGATAGGTCCTTCGTGGAATTATTAACGTTTGTTTATTGTTCCAATGAAATAATAAGCCTATTAGTACCACTTTGAGTTCTTATGGGAGCTCAAAGTCCTTGAAATATAATGTTGAAGATGCAATTGGGAATCCGCTAACCTATATAAATTTGATGAGCACAACTTGTTTTGAAGCTTTTTGCTCGTTACAATTTTAATGACAGAACGTTGGAACGGTAAACTCACCGATAACCATCAATATTACTATGACTGGCCGTAATATTGAAAATTCCCCCAAAGATGCCAAGCATTTGATTCGAATCGTGTGGTGCTCTCTTCTTGGACGTATTTGGATTGTGATTTCTGTGTCATACAAACTCCAATCCAAAGCATTGTGATATTTTGAAGAACTTTTGTTACCGGGAATGATATTCGCGTCACCAAAAACCCATGATAACTCTGCTGCTGGAAATGATCCGTTGCTTTTGCACGTAAGTGCAATAGGTGAATTCTCACGAACGTACATAACTGTTGTTCGCCCTGTCTTGTTTTCTTTGATCTCTCCCTTTGATGAGAGTTGCAATTCTGTAGGCAGAACTGCATTTCAGAAGAAAGAAAAATTAGATTGAAAAAACAAGAGTAAAGTGAAATATAGGCCTACCTTCATGTTTGTGCCTGAAGTGAGTGGAGTAAATTTCAGAAAGTGTCTTATTATTTTTTTAAAATCTAAAAATTTATGATCGAAACTTCACTTAAAAGTCTGAAACCCCCCCCCCCAAAAAAAAAAATAGGCCTCAATCATGTTTGGGCATGAAATGATGATGTAGAAAGTTTTTTTTTTTTTTTTTTTTTTAAGTTGCAGTTAAGCTATAGCCATACCTGGGAGCATGCATTGCACTGCGCACGTACATTTCCTTCTTCAGAATAATATTGATCTGTTATATTATTATTTTTATATGGCAATAAATAAAATAGTTTAACAAAGGGAATTACTCCGTGGACTGATCATCGGACGGCTATATGGTTGCACAGGTATTAAGCGTAAGCCTCGTATTGATAGATGACCATTATCAGAATTTAACATTAAAATTAGAAATTAGAATTTTACCTTGAACATTCAGGTAAACCGTACTTTGAAGATGAGTTTGTAGTCGGGGATGTTCTGCCTGACATTGGACGCTCTTTCCTGTATCTTTCCTGGATGAAATTATGGTAGCAACCTTTTGAGAGACATATCTGTAGCCATATCGGTCTACGACATCGGACTGATCGCTGAATGTGACAAATACATCATCAGGTATATGCCAGATCAGGATTGCAGGGGGTCTTGCACCTAATGTAATACATGTTAAGTCATGCGGTTCACCAGCCGTTACCGTAACGGTTATGTTATTGAGATATCGGTCTGTTGTATAGTCATTTATGAAAGTCCAATAAGGAGGAGCTGTTGTAATAATAATAATAAAAAAAATAATATTCGTTATATAAGTTTCAATTATATACGAACTCCACTTTTGCACTTTGATAATTTTGCACTTCTTGATATTATTTTTTTTTCTTCATCTCTTACGAGGGAATTTATTTCATACATATACAAATATTTACATGTTACATAACATAAAAACGAAAAGTAGATTGGTTTTAAAACATCATATATCGTATAAAATACCAAAATTATCCCTAGACAAGATAAAATCCAAGAACATTTGACAAATTCTTAAATATGTTAAAGTACCTTGTCGATATCCCCCGAATTCTCCCGTCCACGGATATACTTGCAACTTAAATATTGACGTAATTCTATTTTCAGATCTATCCACAATTGTTTAGGATTCACTTTATCCTTTTCCCCCCATGAAATCTTTACATAATTTCTATAAATATTGAATTGTGCAAAGTGTATGAGATTTATCATCAAATTCTTCTTCTCTGAAATATTGAATCTAGTAATCCTGATCCTTTCATTTATTTTCAACTTGTTTTTTGAATATATAAAATATTATTCGCTCAACTAATTTCGACAGAATTTTAACCTTTTTACATTTCAGTAACATGTTCATAGTTGGGCCTTCACATTTACATATATGGCATCTCCTATCGTTTGTTACTTTCCATTTCAGTAATTTATCTTTTGATGGTAAGATTTCATGAAAAACTTTAAAATTAAACTGTTTAATCTTATTATTTTTTCATAATATTGAATTTAAAGAATAAAATCTTATCCCGTTTGAAATCAGGCTTTAATTAAAAAATAATTTATCCGATATCCGATAAAGGCTGGTTCTGTTTGCCTCATTTCTACTATCATAATGTTTAGCTTTCATTGATCGTACATTAATCAAATCACCAGAAGCAATGTTTTTTTGTTTTTTTTTGTTTTTTTTTTTGCTTCGTCTATTTTACCTTCCCAATTCAACTTTCACAGCTTCCTGATGGTTATTAGCAACATAAACATTTGTCATTTGTCATTGATTTTGAATCTTATACAAACATTATGGTATCATCTGCACATGGCGCATTTGTTCATTTTTTTTTTTTTTTTGGTTATATCTCTTGAGTATTTCTTATCTTCCAGTGGTATCTTTATACCTTTAATATTTTCATTCTGTTTGATATTTTCAGCCAAAATCTCAGCTACTACTATAAATAAAAGTGCCGATAACGGGCACCC
Source organism: Paracentrotus lividus (assembly GCA_940671915.1). Taxonomy (NCBI): domain Eukaryota; kingdom Metazoa; phylum Echinodermata; class Echinoidea; order Camarodonta; family Echinidae; genus Paracentrotus; species Paracentrotus lividus. The sequence continues at coordinate 33,465,433 of CALNVZ010000174.1, read as the reverse complement.
CTGACGAACCCCACGTCCGATGTTAATTTTTTTCGACAACAGACCATAATTTAACACACTCCCGTTGACATTTTGATACAACGTTTTAATCCACCGAACAAAAGATTCCTTAAAATTCATTTTTTTCAGAGTTTCATAAATGAAATTGTGACTTATGTTGTCAAAAGCTTTTCGAAAGTCCAAAACATTAGTATTACATTTTGATTTTTAACATTGCAATAATCTATGACATCTTGTACACGTCTTACATTTTCTGTAGTTGATCTATTTTTTTCAATACATCCAGCTTGATCCTCGGATACAACGTATGCCATTTACAATGACATCGTATCTATTCTTACAAGCACATAGAACATGTAGAATGCTAATATGTTTATATGGTTTGTAATCGTGATAAAACTGATCATACATACAAAAATTTAAAGGAGTATATAACATTTTGAATTTAAATCCAATAGTTACCTGGTCGTAATGGTGTAACTTGCATGCTGCTTGATCCTGTGAATTCGGTCTCAGATGTACTGCTTACGCTGCAGGTGTAAATGCTCCCATCATCCTTAGAAACTCCTTTGATTGTAAGATTTCCACTGGAAGAGTCTGCGAGCAAACTAAACTTGGATGGATCAGGGACATTTGTCCATGATGTACATACATTACTTCGGTGGCAGGAGTGAGAAGCCAGTCTGACACCGTTAACATTTGTCCAAATAAGCCGTCTGTATTTGGTTTGCGGCAAGAATGTGCAAACCAGTGTAAAATCTTCCCCAATGACTGGTAGCTCGTTGGATGTCTGAATAGAAACTTCATACGCATAGTGTCCTGTGTAGACAAGGAAAGACGATATCTATGTAACTAACGCATCAGGTATTAGGTCTAACAAACATATCATATGATGCATTATAGGTATCCACTACAAATTTATTGACAGTGAAAACTTGTTTAGCCCAAATATTTTTATATGTTTTTTGTTTATTATTATTTGAATACGTTCTCAATTAGCATGGATAAATCCTTTCTTATTTAGGTGTACCCCCCCCCCCAAAAAAAAAAGAGGGCATCATCTAGTGCCATTCAATATAAATAAAATTGAAGAAGTGAACCGGCCTTCCACACTTATTCAGCAACTACATCTTGATTATTTTAATCAAACTTTAAAAAAAAATTACTTACCTGATCCAAAGAAGATCAAGGCTAGAAATAGAAGTGCTTCGGTAAACATGATCATGATCAGACAGTAATATTAACGATTGTTTGAGACCATCTATGGCTTATTTCCGGGACAAAATAATGCAGTCTTTAAGAAGCGACCAAACAATGCATTGAAATTGAAAGCATTGGAAGATTTGTCGTTGATTTAGATTGTATCAAAACTGTGGTCGATGGAGTCGTTTGGGCAATTAATTAATATGTCATCTACTCCTCGTGACACTGAGTTTCATAAGCCTCTTAAAAAAATCTATAGTGTGTCTCATGAGTATTTCGTATCGTATTAGAGCTAAACGTTTTCTTTATTTTGTATAATATGACTTATGAAATATATGTGAAACACATTTTTGTACTTAAAGGTAAAAGCGGGTTTTTTAAATTTCATTTAATAATCATAGTATCAAGACCTACAATTTTAAATGGGGTGACTAAAGCGGCAGAAAAAAACACAAAACAAACAAACAAAAAACAAATTTATGTTGTTGTTGTTGTTGTTTTATTGTTTTGTTTTGGTTTTTGTTTTGTTTTCGTTTTGCTGTAAGGATATCAAAGACTAACATGTTGCGATTGTTATTCATAGTGTTAAAAAATGTTTTCAGCTTGAACCATAATTTTTATCTAAAAAGACTTTGTTTGGTATTTGAACAAATGCGGTGCTAAACCAGAATTTAGTATCTGTTTCCCCTTACTTCCAAATTAGAAAATACCGTGGTAAACGCTATATTTCATCGTGACTTGCATGACTCCACAACTGACTGTTTCCCATTCAAATGTAGAAATATACAGATGATATAAAGTGTCCACGTATTCTAAGAAAATATGTTTGTTCAATAAAACTTTTAAAAGTATGCTTTAAAAAGGAAGACTCATAGAGGTGGTGCTATCTGTGCCCTCTATAGGTCTACTGCAAGTTGCACTGTGAATGACAGCCACAATTGTCAATCTTTTTCATTGGGGATTACAATATCCATGTAGATGGCCTTCAGATAGCTTTGCTCAATCCCTTGGGTTCCAACATCATGTCTAGTGTCCTACCCACAGGGCGGGTCATACACTTGATCTAGCACTAAGTAGAAAATCTGAAGATATTATTTCCCATATTAATGTTTTGCCATCTCTGTCATCAGATTATTCTGCCATTCTTTCCACCATTAATCTCAAAGGATCTAAAAAGCCTAAGAGGAAAGTAACATTTAGAAAGCTTCGTGACATTGACAAACGTGTACGACTTCCGTACGGCTGGAAGTTTCTAGTGCACTGGAACGCCCAAGATATAACCGGAAATCCATTGAAAAAATGACGCAACAATCTTTTTGTTTGTAGCCGCTGTGTCCATTGACTACCAGTGTTATTGTATGGGTTCAAAGGCAATTGGCATGCAGTTTCAAATATCACGTCCTATTCATTAACGATTCAATGGCCTGGGATGGGAACAATTAACAAGCTTGGACATTTTCAGCTGAAAAGGACAATGGTTTTATTCCCTCTGAATAAATTACTTACCTTAAAGGCACATAACGGGTGGTATCTCACTTCGCGGGGACACATTCGGGAGTATTTTTGAGGGTATTTGGCTGGTTTTGAACATTTCAAAACGAGCAGAATCCCTCCATGTATGTTCTAGAATCCCTCCCGAATTTTCGCTCATTCGGGGAGGGAGAACAAAATGCTCCCAAAGCCACCCGAATACGTGTATTCGCTGCTGTTTCGGTTCTGGTGTAACCCAGCTAGCTTAATTGACTAATATGATCCGGATCGTTACAACCCCAATAATGATACGACCTGGCATTTTAAAAATCGTTTGTTTGTTTTACTTTTCTCTTTCTTTTTTTTTTGGGGGGGGGATTTTTTTTCGGGGGGGGGTGTTTTGTTTGTTCGTTTTGTTTTGTTGTTTTTTTTTTTTTTGTTTGGTTTGTTTTTGTGTTGTCTGATTGAAACTTGCTCTGATCAGAAAATCATTGTCATAATTTTTAAGTGGTTGACCTGCTGCTGCAGTTTACTTTTTTTCTAACAATATTAAATATAAAAGAGAGATATATATTAAATATATATGTGTATAATAAATAAATTTATCAGTTCGTAGTTTTTTTCTTTCTGTTCATATTTAGCCAAAAGCATTGAAATTTTGAATTTGATTCCGACATCACGCTTCATGCATGCGCAAAAATTTATCACGTTAGGTGCATGCGCATCAATCTTTTTCTTATTACTAATTTTTTTTTCTTTTTTTTTTTCTGTCGCGGGAATATCTCGACTAAAAACATTCAAAATCATTTCAAACCAGTCTCAAATTAGTCTCAAAATAGTTCCAAATCCGTTTTATCCCGTGTCATTACGTCAACCCCTCGTTTGCAAGCCGACCTCAGTTCGAGAGCTGATCTGAGCTTAGGTAATAGACCCCCCTATCAAAAAACCTCGTTTGAAACTCCAAGATATTCATTTCCAAGCACTATCGACCCTGCATGGCCAGGTAATCCCTGTTATCTAACTTTTCAACTCTGCTGGCTAGCCTGAACGTTGAGCCAGGGTTAAATAATAAACAACAGCTGTGATATTACGTAAGAGTAGCTCTGCTTGTAACTGGCCCATCGGAATGAAATGATTGTATTTGATATGTTTCAAGTTTTCAAAGGTATATTATATTTAGAAATCCAATGTTAATTCGTTTTCAATTTCGAACGAAGAAAATCGACCTCGGAATAAGGAAAGTACAAGAATAAAAAAAATAAAAATGTATCTATACATACATCCAGACCGATTAATGTAAACAATATTGCCACCGCGTGTGGCCCCCTGCTGTGACCTTGGGTGACCACTGTTTGGACCGAGGTCAAGGAACAGATGTTTAGATAGTAATAGATACTTAAATAGCTTGCTTGTGGTGAGTCACACTTGGAAAAGAGAACTAATAGAGTTGCAAGTTGGGGTCTATCGTCCTCAAACGGACTATTTCGTCATGTAATGACAAGTGACTTGCCACCATTAGTTTATTGTTGGTTTTCGCGTCAAATGTCATTTCTTCAATATGTCAGGTCAAACTAACACTTCAATCGTGTCGGAAAATGTCATTTTTGATGATTAATATGCAATTTATCAATTGTTGTGGACAGTTCAATAATGCACCTCATTTTTGGTTTTAACAACATTTAACTTGAAGTTAACGAGAAAATAGATAAATCAGCTTCCTCCGACATAAAACTCGCAAAGCCATATAAAATTCTAAACCACCTATACCCCTAGTTTAGAATTCTTTACAAATTTTTGTACAGATTTGATCTCGAATGACGTCATCCGAGTTTACATTCGTACAATAAGACGCACGCTTCACTGACGCTTCATTGAGAAGCGTGCAAACCAGCGTTGCATTCTCGTTTCAAAATCCATACCATTTTGGTGCGACAGCACAACTCTAAACTCCGTAGCAGAACACGGGCCATACACTTTTCTTCGCAGTTCAGGAGCTCCGAGCCTCTACCGGACTTTGCAATTGAAGGGGGTATCATGCAGACTGCGGAATATTTCAAAAATCTTGGTGTTACTCTTGACAAACACCTCACTCTACAAAAACACATTTAAAAAAAAAACGTCTGCAAATCAGCATCTTGGGGCATTCACAGAATCGGCAAGCTTCGAGGTTTTCTTTACAAAGCCTCTACTGAAAAATTTGTCCACGCCTTTGTCTCATCCCACTTGGACTATTGTAATTCTCTCCTTGCTGGCCTTCCCGTTTCTTTTCTCTCTTCACTCCAGCGTATCCAAAATACGGCAGCTAGATTAGTTACTTTCACTCGAAAACATGATCACATAGGCCTATCCCCCATTCTTCGTTCTTTGCACTGACTACCATTTAATTCCCGTGTCACTTTCAAGATTCTTTTTATTGTGTACAAGGTAACTCATAATCTTGCCCCACGATATCTCCCAAATCTAGTATCTCTCCGATCCTCCTCTTCAGCCAGACCCCTCCGTTCATCTTCTTCTATGCAAATTATTCATGGCCCAAGAACCAAAACTCGATATGGCGACCGTGCGTTTTCATGTATTGCCCCGACTCTATATACACTCCCATCCCATATTCAAAATGCTCCGTCCGTTGATTCATTCAAAATCCTTTTCAAAACTCACCTTTTTAAACTGTAATGTATAACTCACTGTATGATTCTGGAGGCGCACACCAGTAGTATATATTATTTTCATTGAGTTTATTGTTTAATGTATAAATAATATGTTTAGATTGAAATCTGTTATTATTGAAGTTAAACAAACAACAGAGCGCTTAGAAACACCAGTATGAAGCGCTATATAAATGAAATTATTATTATCATTATCATTAAAAAAGAAATCAATTTGAAATTTTCATACGTAAATATGTTTAAATAATAGGAGTTTATTTATTCATTATATTATTATTATTAGTTTCAAAATCTTTCGTTAGTTTAGTTAGATAACAAGATTGATTTTGCAGTTTATCCAACGATGTGTAAATTCAAACAATACACTTAATGAACTGCTGAGCAGTGTGTCCTATCAAGTTTATTGCATTCAAGAAAATAATATTGATGTTTCACAGTAATTGAGCCTTGCTTGGTCCAGTTGAGGGGTAGTTCAATGTATTGATAACCTGATAACCCTGATAACGAAAGGAATGTGTAAACGCACATCATATACTAACATGATTTAAGTTTTATAATATAAATTGCGTTGACTTTTATTTTGTACTAGAAATGTCTTCTTTGCAGAAAATGTTCGAGGTATTTGAAACTTATCAATAATTATGTTGTCCTGATATTCCCCCTCCCCATTAACAAAAGAAAATGCGTCCAGCTCTACGCTGGTCATGCACAGTGAACTGTTTTCATCTAGAATTATAAAGAGTGTAACTAACAGGAAATGCTCATCCGGGTTTACTTGGTGAGGCCCACTCCCCAATTTTAAAAAATCTCCGGGGCGCCTGTGTAAACCTTACTGGTCTTATAAGCTGTTAATGGCATCGTTTGTAATAGGTATTATTATGTTTGAAGAGATTTTGTATACTAGAACAGCTTTTCCAAAAGTTCACAAAACCTCAAAAATGTGAATAAAAATGTTCCTTTTTGCAGGTTAAATATTACTGCAGGCTAAAGAAGAGGAGCAGCTACCAAAAGTTTTGCTCACCAGTGAACAAAATTTGATTTTGAGTCATTATGAACAATATAACTGAAGAATTCTTTATTATGACATCGAATCAAAGCGGGTTTAAGATGTCGTCTGGTTTCGATCAACGATAAACAAAGAAGTTGGATCCGGAATGACTGTATATAGGAGGAAAACAAAGTTTCATAGCAATAGATAAACGCAAAATTCTGATTTTGAAGATAATATCTGATAAAATCTATTCAGTATTTACAATAAAAGGCAATGAAGACGTTTTGCAGTTTACATTTTTATACACAAAGCATCAATAATTAAGTCAAAGGTCCCTTTGATCATGTTTATGCAAATATATCGTATCTATTGTATACATGTGTTTGTTTTTAAGTAAAATTATTTAATATTGTAATCGATTTGGTAACGATATTTCCCTCATGGAAACATTAACATTGGGTACTATTGTAATAAATTTTTTTTTAAAGCTATAATAACGTTTAAGTCTGTAGGCGCTCATACTTGAAACAGTGATGCAATTGAGGATAATAAGAATAATAATAATAATAATGATAATAACAATAATAATAATAATAATAACAACAACAATAATAATAAAAATAATAACAATAATAACAATAATAATAATAATAACATAGCATTTATAATGCGCCGACTATCTAATAAACTATTCAGTGGCGCAGCTTATATTATTACCCGCCTATAGCCATAGCTGCCCTAATAAAGAGTGCTTTATACATTCGAGGAATTTCTTCCTACCGGTACCCATTTACCTCACTTGGGTTAAGTCTGGCAAATTTTAGATTAATATCTTGCCAAAGGATATTAGTGGAATAGACGGGACTCGAACCGCGCACCTTATGATCGTCAGTCCGTCGACTTATCCACTCGACCACCTCTACAAGCTAACCTATATAAATTTAAAGAGCACAAAATGTTTCAAAGTGTTTTGCTTATTAGTAGGACATGGGAAAGTCAAACTCACCGATAACCATCACTATACCCATGACTGGCCATAATATTGAAGATTCCCCTAAAGATGCCAAACATTCAATGAGAATCCCGTGGTGCTCTCTTCTTGGATGTATTTGGATCGTGCTCTCCGTGTCATACAAGCTCCCATCCAAAGCATTATGATACTTCGAAGAACTTTTGTTACCAGGAATGATCTTCGTGTTATTAAAAACCCATGATAACTCGGTGGCTGGAAATGATCCGTTGCTTTTACACGTAATTGCAATATGTGAGTTCTCACGAACGTAAATAAATGTTATTCGCCCTGTCTTGTATTCTTTGATTTCTCCTGTTGATGCAAGCTGTAAGTCTGTAGGTAGAACTGCGTTTCAGAGAGATAAAACCTGGAACAATCACATAGGCCAATATTACAGTAGATACATTAATATAACTCTTTAATTCTAAGGTCGGAAATATTTACAATTTTTTAAAAAGAAAACGAATGGAATATCTAACATATATAGTTCGAATGGTTAGGCCTATAAGTTAGAAATTATTCCTACTTTGAACATTCAGGTAAACCGTAGTTTGAAGACTTGTTTGTAGTCGGGGATGCAGTGCCTGACATTGGACGCTCTTCCCTGTATCTTTCTTGGATGAAAGAATGGTAGCAACCTTTTGAGATGCATAGCTATAGCGACGTAGGCTTACGGCGTTGGACTGATTCCTGAATATGACAGATACATCGTCAGGTACGTGCCACTTCAGGACTGCAGGAGGTCTTGCATGTGTCAGACATTCAAAATGATGCGGTTCGTTAGCCGTTACCGTTACAGAAGTGGTGTTTGTAACACGGCTTCTAACACCATCACTTATTGAAATTAAAAAGGGCGGAACTGGTGTAAATAAAGAAAAAAAATATCATTATTTCAAGTTATTACATAGGAATATTATTTCCATTGTTACCAACGCATAATTATGTATTATTGTGTAAAACATTTAAAGAAAACTGTCAAATCATGACAAGGCGAATTCATGTTGCTAGGTTCGAGGGCTCAGTTATCTAAATGTAATGTGTGTTCCATCAAAGTAGGTGATTCTGTAATTAATATGTCAAATAAGTGTTGAAATCTTGGTGTTGTTTTCGATGCTAATATGTCTATGTCAAATCAAGTTTCTACTATATGTCGTTCTATTCAGTATCAACTTCGTAATTTAGGGTTTATCAGGAAATATCTTACGAAGTCTAGCACAGAAAAGATAGTACATGCACTCATTACCTCTCGGTTGGATTTTTGTAATGCTTTGTTGTATAATATCTCACAATCACAGTTAGATCGTCTCCAGACGCTGCAACACAATGCTGCCCGTATAGTTTCTATGACCCCAAAAAGGAATCACATAACTCCTGTACTTATATCTCTGCACTGGTTACCTTTTGTACATCGTATAGTTTTTAAATTGCTCTTACTTGTTTTTCACTCACTACACGGAACTGCTCCTAAATACAATTGTAGCTTGATGCATCCAAACAATCCCCGTCGTAACCTTAGGTCTGCCAGCTCATCCTTACTCGCATACCACAGTCTCATAATTCATGGGGGGATCGTTCATTTCAATATGCTGGGCCATTCCTATGGAATAAACTTCCACAAGACATCCGAAATATTTGTTGTCTTAGCACCTTCAAAACTTCACTAAAAACCTGGCTATTCAAACAAGCTTACCAGTAAATGTATAACTCTTACTCTTTCTAAATATGTTTTTCATTTTTCTTTACTGCGCCATGAGCATCTTTCATGATGGATACCGGCGCATTATAAATGTTCACAGTATTATTATTATTATCATTAAGGCTGACAGAAACATTTTGTATGAACTGGTATCATGTCACCTTTATCATGTTTATTTATAGTAAGTAAATGTGGTATGTGAATTAATAGATATCGATCTAGAATAAACATTTGTAAGTTTAAATATACCTGGTCGTAATGGTATAACTTGCATGCTCTTTGATCCTGTGTACACAATATCATATGTACTGGTTACGCTGCAGTTGTAAATGCTGCCATGATCCTTAGAAAGTTCTTTGATTGTAAGATTTCCACTCGAAGTGTCTGCGAGCGAACTGAACTTTGATGAATCACTTGTCCATGATGAGCAAGCAAAATTAGGGATACAGGAGTGAGAAGCCAGTATAACGCCGTTACCATTTTCCCAAATTAACCGTCTGTATCTGATTTTGGGCATGTAAGTGCAAACCAGTGTGAAATATTCCCCAATGACTGGTAGTTCGTCGGTTGTCTGTATAGAAACTTCAAATGCACTGTGCCCTGTACACAAGGAGAGACGATATTTATGTAACTAAAGGGACTTTCACAATTGCTCTTGCGATCGTTTGCAATCATTTGGTCACAATTATATTGCACACAATCGCAACGGTTGTATGCAGTGGCACCACCAATTTTGAAAGGGGAATATTACACATCAGGTATTTCTCGTCGAGGCCTTAACAAACACATCGGATGATGCATTATAGATTTCCAATACAAATTTATTTACAGGATAAATTTTTAACCCAAATATTTTTATATGTCTTTTTAAATACCTTTGAATACATCGAATTACCGTGGATTTGTTAAGTTTCTCTTTACCCCCCCCCCCTCCCCCCCCAAAAAAGGCACCATCTCGTGGCATTCAACATATTATATTAATTGAAGAAGTAAACCCGCCTCCCACAATTTTTAAGCACTACATCTTGATTACTTTAACCAAACTACATGTATAAAACAAATAACTTACCTGATCCAAGTAAGATCAAGGACAGAAGAGAAGTGCTTCGGTAAACAGGGATCATGATCAGACAGTAATATAAACGATTGTTGAATTAAACCTAAGGCTAATTCCGAGACAAATGAATGCAATCTTTCAGTTTTGGAGGATCTGTAGTTACTTAAGTCTTACGTTAGTAGATACGACTAACAGTACTCGATGAGGTCGTTCGGGCAATCAATTAATATGTCTTCTATTCCCCGTCACATTGAGTTTCATAAGCTATTAAAAGACAATCATCAATTTTTGAAATGTCTCCATAACGGCATTTTGTTCAGTGTGTCTCACATAAGCGCCATGGTGTTTTCGATATCGTAATAAAGCTAAACGATTTCCTTATTTTGTAGAATTTGCCTTTATATACCCAACAAAAACAGTAAGTCCCCCCCCCCCCCCCTAAACGAACCTCAATAAAAAAATTAAACAAGAGGAGTTTTATGAATTTTATTGCGTTTTGGAGGTAATTTTATCAGCTTGCATTTTAGTGAAATTTACTGAAATTCGTTAAGTCCTGCTTCAGCGAGCACAGTCAAAACGCAAAAATATCACTTTTCGAAAGTCACAAGGTTAATTTCATAACTTTAATTCAATTATATTTTTTAAAAATCAAACTTTTCAACAACCGATATGTTCAAAAGGCTTGTTGCACTTAATTTCCAACACACCAAACGACTTTTGCATCAAATTTCACGGTTGGGTGAGAAGGAGGCAAAATTTGCAAAAACTGCATTTTTACACTTTATTTTTTGCTAAGAATGATTGATTATGATGGAATATGCATTCTTGAAGAGTGTTTTAAACAATATCCAACAAAATGATATTTTCAAATTTCTTAGGTAGGCCTAAGTATTGTACCATTTTGTGCAATAGAAATAATTTTATCAACATTTTGTTTGTAATGCGTACGTCAATTTTTTAAAATGATGCTATGGCATTTTATTAAAAATTCACGCTTCAACGAAACAATTGAGATATGTGAAAAGCCGTTTGTTTTTTTTCGTGTGTGCGCTGAAATTCAATTGCTTACTTTGGATATCTGTCACAGACCTTCTTGGATAGTTCATTTGCTTTGAGTTTCACGAAAATTCCATTGTTTTATGCTTCAGTGAGCAGAAGTTATTAGAAAACTATGCGAATAAAAAGAAAGATTAGATCTTAGGCCCCACTTTGTGACTTTATCAGATACTCAATTTAGCGTATCCGTATCCGCATCCGCCACTGATTGACATTGTGTACACACAGAAAAAAATAAGTGTCAAAGCGACACGATCAGTGGCTCGTGATGACCAGACTACAATAAAGAGTCACATTTTCCTATCTAAAGGAGTCGACATGACTCTACGGAGTCAGCATAATACACCATGCAGAGTCTACGTGATCCACTGTGGACCTCGAGGTTTTGCAAGTGCTAATCAGAGTCACAGATTTCCTCTATTGGAGTCAGCATGACTCCTTTATGGGTCACAATCTTATTTTCACTATAAAAAGGAGTCGGGAAAAAGGTATCATAGAGAGTCTCTGTGACCCTCTATAATCCTCATGATTCAAGAAAGTAACAATCAGAGTCGGGATGTCTCCTTTTGGTGTCTACATAACTCTTTCGAAGAGTCACTTTTGTATGACTTTAAAAAGAGTCAGGGAAAGGTATCGTAGAGAGTCTCTTTGACCCTCTATAATCCTCACGATTTGAAAAAGTAACAATCAGAATCGGCATGTCTCCTTTTTGGTGTCTAAATAACTCTTTCGAAGAGTCACTTTTATATGACTATTGAAAAGTGTCAGGAAAGAGTATCATGGAGAGTCTTTGTGACCCGTTAAAATCCTCATGATCGGAAAAAAGTAACAATCAGGGTCGGGATTTCTCCTTTTTGGTGTCCAAATAACTCTTTCGAAGAGTCACTTTTATATGACTATTAAAAAGAGTCGGGAAAAAGTATCATAGAGAGTCTTTGTGACCCCCTATAATCCTCATGATTTGAAAAAGTAACATTCAGAGTCGGGATTTTTCCTTTTTGGTGTCGAAATAACTCTTTCGAAGAGTCAGTGTATTATGACTATTGAAAAGCGTCAGGAAAGAGTATCATGGAGAGTCTCTTTGACCCTTTATGATCCTCATGATCTGCAAAAGTAACAATCAGGGTCAGGTTTTCTTCTTTTTGGTGTCCAAATAACTCTTTCGAAGAGTCAGTTTTATATGACTATTAAAAAGAGTGGGAAAAAGTATCATAGCGAGTCTTTGTGACCCTCTATAATGCTTATGATCAAGAAAGTAACAATCAGAGTCGGGATGTCTCATTTTGGTGTCTAAATAACTCTTTCGAAGAGTCACTTTTGTATGACTTTAAAAAGAGTCAGGGAAAGGTATCTTAGAGAGTCTCTTTGACCCTCTATAATCCTCATGATCGGAAAAAGTAACAATCAGGGTCGGGATTTCTCCTTTTTGGTGTCCAAATAACTCTTTCGAAGAGTCACTTTTATATGACTATTAAAAAGAGTCGGGAAAAAGTATCATAGAGAGTCTTTGTGACCCCCTATAATCCTCATGATTTGAAAAAGTAACATTCAGATTCGGGATTTTTCCTTTTTGGTGTCGAAATAACTCTTTCGAAGAGTCAGTGTATTATGACTATTGAAAAGCGTCAGGAAAGAGTATCATGGAGAGTCTCTATGACCCTTTATGATCCTCATGATCTGCAAAAGTAACAATCAGGGTCAGGTTTTCTTCTTTTTGGTGTCCAAATAACTCTTTCGAAGAGTCACTTTTATATGACTATTAAAAAGAGTGGGAAAAAAAGTATCATAGCGAGTCTTTGTGACCCTCCATAATGCTTATGATTTGAAAAAAGTAACAATCAGAGTCGGCATGTCTCCTTTCTGGTGTCTAAGTAACTCTTTCGAAGAGTCACTTTTATATGACTATTGAAAAGTGTCAGGAAAGGGTATCATGGAGAGTCTTTGTGACCCTTTATAATCCTCATGATCTGCAAAAGTAACAATCAGGGTCGGGATTTCTCCTTTTTGGTGTCCAAATAACTCTTTCGAAGAGTCACTTTTATATGACTATTAAAAAGAGTCGGGAAAAAGTATCATAGAGAGTCTTTGTGACCCCATATTCCTCATGATTTGAAAAAGTAACATTCAGAGTCGGGATTTCTCCTTTTTGGTGTCGAAATAACTCTTTCGAAGAGTCAGTTTTATATGACTATTGAAAAGCGTCAGGAAAGAGTATCATGGAGAGTCTCTATGACCCTTTATGATCATCATGATCGACAAAAGTAACAATCAGGGTCGGTATTTCTTCTTTTTGGTGTCCAAATAACTCTTTCGAAGAGTCACTTTTATATGACTATTAAAAAGAGTGGGAAAAGTATCATTGCGAGTCTTTGTGACCCTCTATAATGCTCATGATTGGAAAAAAGTAACAATCAGAGTCAGCATGTCTCCTTTTTGGTGTCTAAGTAACTCTTTCAAAGAGTCACTTTTATATGACTATTGAAAAGTGTCAGGAAAGAGTGTCATGGAGAGTCTCTTTGACCCTTTATAATCCTCATGATCGGCAAAAGTACCAATCAGGGTCGGTATTTCTCCTTTTTGGTGTCCAAATAACTTTTTCGAAGAGTCACTTTTATATGACTATTAAAAAGAGTCGGGAAAAAGTATCATAGAGAGTCTTTGTGAACCCCAATAATCCTCATGATTTGAAAAAGTAACATTCAGAGTCGGGATTTCTCCTTTTTGGTGTCGAAATAACTCTGTCGAAGAGTCAGTTTTATATGACTATTGAGAAGTGTCAGGAAAGAGTATCATGGATAGTCTCTATGACCCTTTAATCCTCATGATCTGCAAAAGTAACAATCAGGGTCGGGATTTCTCCTTTTTGGTGTCCAAATAACTCTATCGAAGACTTATACTTTTATATGACTATTAAAAAGAACCGGGAAAAGTAACATAAAGGCCCGAATTCACAAACTTGTTTTATTTAGTCCATGGTCTAAATCAGGTGGTTTGTGAATACCAAAATTTAGACCATGGTCTAAATCCGTGATTTAAACAATTGATTTAGACCATGGACTAACTAAACCACGTTTGTGAATTCGGGCCAAAGAGTGTTTGTGACCCTCTATAATCCTCATGATTTGAAAAAGTAACAATCAGAGTCTGGATTTCTCCTGTTTTGTGTCCAAAAAACTCTTTCAAAGAGTCACGTTTATATGACTATTTAAAGGAGTCGGGAGAAAGTATCATCGAGAGTCTCTGTGACCCTATATAATTCAAATCTGGTAGGGTATCGAAAATCACATAATTTTTTTAAAAATTGAATTTATAAAATTGAGGACAATTTTTGTTAAAGAAGGATATTATATGTAGGACTGTTTATTGTACATTTAGGTTTCCTTTGTTAGTTGACCTTATTTCTATTCAGCTTTGGTATTTAGTTCAGCTTTGTTCACATCCATTTCCTCTTTGACTTTCCACCTTCTTCTCTATCATTCCATTCCTATTCAGATGTCTTCATTCATTACATTCCACATCTGATTCTTTTGTTCAACATTCTTATTACATAATCATCTCATCTTATTCATCTACATCCTCTTATCTCTTATTGGTTATTCTTATGAATTGGACTTTTACATTTTGAGTTGGTTGACTATTAAAAAGAGTCGGGAAAAAGTATATCATAGAGAGTCTTTGTGAACCCCTATAATCCTCATGATTTGAAAAAGTAACATTCAGAGTCGGGATTTCTCCTTTTTGGTGTCGAAATATCTCTGTCGAAGAGTCAGTTTTATATGACTATTGAGAAGTGTCAGGAAAGAGTATCATGGAGAGTCTCTATGACCCTTTATGATCCTCATGATCTGCAAAAGTAACAATCAGGGTCGGGATTTCTCCTTTTTGATGTCAGATGTCTTTCTCCTGATGATTCAGATGTCTTCATTCATTACATTCCACATCTGATTCTTTTGTTCAACATTCTTATTACATAATCATCTCATCTTATTCATCTACATCCTCTTATCTCTTATTGGTTATTCTTATGAATTGGACTTTTACATTTTGAGTTGGTTCCTCCATTCTCTTTATTTCTATTGGTTAATCTGACTTAATTTGAATATGTAAATTTATCTTGTATTAGTATGATTTCTGATGTGGCCAAGTAGCCCTTGAATAAATCAGTGCACTACCAGACTTCATCAAGTTAAGTTGTATTTTATTTCGTTTGAATCTTCCGTTTGCTGTCATCTCAGGGACAAACGTTCGACCCCCAAACCAGAGTTTAGATGACACCTCATTGGAGTCTACCCACTTGACCCCTCCAGGAGTCTTAACATGAATGACTCTTATTGGGAGTCATCTCGAACAAATGCTCAACCCCCCAGAGGAGTATAGAGGAAACCATATCAGTGTCTACCACCTTCACTCATACAGGAGTCAAGCATACTTTGAATCAACGGAGTTTAGATGACACCGTATTCAAGGGTACCCACTGCACTGCTATAGGAGTCTGGCATAGGAATCCAATTCTCTTCAATAGTCAACAGTGAAGACTGAAGAGTACAGATGACACCTTAGAGGCTATGTGCCACACCACATGACTCTTTGGGGTTTAGCATTTGTCCGAGATGACTCTCAACAAGAGTCATGCATGTTAGACTCCTGGAGGGGTCAAGTGGACACACTCCAATGAACTGCAGTGGGAACCCTTTATACAGTGTCATCTAAACTGCCTCTTGGGTCCAAGTATAATGGACTCACTAGGAGTCTAAGGTGGTAGACTCTGATATGGTTTTGTCTAAACTCCATTTGGGGGTTTAGCATTTGTCCGAGATGACTCCCAACAAGAGTCGTGCATGTTAGACTCCTGGAGGTGTCAAGTGGGTAGACTCCAATGAAGTGCAGTGGGTACCCTTTAATATGGTGTCATCTAAACTCCCTCTTGGGTCCAAGTATAATGGACTCCTGTAGGAGTCTAAGGTGGTAGACTCTGATATGGTTTCTTCTATACTCCTCTGGGGGGTTGAGCCTTTGTCCGAGATGACTCCCAATAAGAGTCATGCATGTTAAGACTCCTGGAGGGGTCAAGTGGGTAGACTCCAATGAGGTGTCATCTAAACTCCCTATGCTAGACTCCTCTAGGGGTCAAATAAGGAAGACTCCAATGAGGTGTCATCTAAACTCTGGTTTGGGGGGTCGAACGTTTGTCCCTGAGATGACACTCGGAGAGAGTCCAGTATGTTTGACTCCAGTTGGAGTCAAGAAGGTAGACTCCCACGAGGTGTCATCTAAACTCTGGTTTGGGGGGTTGAACGTTTGTCCCTGAGATGACACTCAAGAGAGTCTAACATGTTTGACTCTATTCGGAGTCAAGAAGGTAGACTCCAATAAGGTGTCAGTTGTACTCAAATGAAAGAGTCTGCTTTAACCAATATAAGTGTCATCTCAGGGACAGAGCTGGACTCTTGTAAAAGGGTCACTTAGACACTTATTTTTTTCTGTGTGTACGATCTTGAGGCAATAACAAAACCCTGATCAACGTGCTGGAACTTTTTAACAAAAATTTGTTGGGTAACATCGTTTGGCTTTACTGTTTATACCCTCATAGACTAACTTATGTGCGAAAATGAGATAAAAACGTTACGTTGTGCATGAATGAGCACACGTTAAAGGGAAAAAAAGTCACAAAATTCACCGAGTGTACTCACTCGACCATGACACGACGACTAGTGATCATGTTCTCACAAAATATGTCGATATTGTTGATGATAATATCTGAAGTCAATTCTTTAAATAAAATTCGTGGATTCTACAATTTTTGGAGGCCTGAACATAATTCTTAAAATTCTGCTCACTCATCCATGAAAAATAGTGAAATGTATCGGGACTGGTGTTGGATTGTCAAATTTTGGATGATAAAACCACAAAACCAATTAAACACAAGGAAGAAACAAATTTTACAAAATATTTATTTTTACCGATGGGTTGGCTCAGTGGATAGAGCGCCTGCCTCATAATAGGGAGGTCGTGGCTTCGATCCCCGGCCGCGTCATACCAAAAGACGTTAAAAATGGGAGTTGCTGCTTCTCTGTTTGGCGTTCAACAAGAAAGGGTTAGAGCAATGTCGATCTGGCGCTGCTCAGTGGCTGCTTGGCCCTGGATTAATTGGGCAAAATAAATTTCCGTTTCACCTTTCAGGAGTTTGTTTCGGACAATAAAATTTTGAGCAAATTTGGAGCATTTTACAGACCAAAAATGACCCTTGTGACTTTTGTAAATGTCCATTTTTACTTTAATCGTTGATCACTCATCGCATGTCTCAAGGGACGATGTGATTTTTTTATTTTTTTATAGATTAAAGGTGAAACTCGCTTTTGTAGTTTGGGTAAAATAAATTTGTTTGGTTATTGTTGTTGTTGTTGTTGTTGTCGTTGGTTTTTTTTTTTTTTGGATATCAAAGATATCAAACATTAACATGTTGCGGTTGTTATTCATAGTGGCCGAAAGTGTTTTAAGGTTGTACCATTATTTTTATTGGAGCACTTTATAACTGTTTTTGTTGTAACAAATGTGGCGCTATACCAGAATTTGGTATCTGTTCCCCTTTTCAGCCAAATTATAAATACCATGGTAACGCAAATTTCCTACTGATTTTGCATGACTTCACAACCAATTGTAACCCATCCAAATGTAGAGGTATAGAAGAGTACTTAATTTGTAATTTTTCCTGTATTTTAAGTGAAAAGTTCGTTTATAAAAACAGATCTACAGTATTTTTCACACTATTCTGAATATTTGTGTTCTTTGTTTATTTGTTTTTTTGTTGTTTAAAGATGAAGAAAAATTATCTCCACGTATATACGCAAGAGTAAATGTTGGAGGAATATTTTCTTATCATCGAAAGAGTTACAGCAAGTATAAAATCAAAGACAACAAACACATTAGAGGAAAAAAGCCAAAACTTATTTTCTATCTTGTATTTTTAAACAATTTTACAGCCTATATAACTTCGATGATGATCCATGTGCAACCATGTTTGACTGTTACTAAATTTTGTAATAAAACGTGTAATGTTTCACAATTGGGTCTTTTTTTTTTCTTTTGTTATCCCTATATGAAATATTACAGAGAAGGTTTATATACATTTTATAAACTTTCCATCGGTCAACCATTTATTACAAGGTTACACGTGATACCAAGGTTTTGTCTTGTAGATGACGAGACTCAAGAGATCAATGGATGTTAATTGATACATATTATTGTATTATAGTGACGTTACGTCATTTTAAACGTGGTTTGGTATAATGGTAGTTCGTGTCTCGCAACTCGTCGGGTAGAGGGATAAGAATAACCTTTATTGACGATACAAAAAGAATGACATACACCGACAAGAAAAAATATGTTTGTTTTTGTTCTGTGTTTTTCACATTTAAGGTTGTAGGAATTTGTGAAAATTTATGCTGCTACACTGTTCGTCATAAAGGATAAATATTTTTTCTGGCTCAAGCGACATTGTGTTGCTCCGTTATTAATTTCTTGAATGTGTTTGTCACCGCTTTCACTTTCTGGGATCATGGGTTATATCTTGGACGTTCTCCTCAACCCTTCCGGGGATTTTTCTTCAAAAAAGTTTTTCGCCCCAGAAGATGGCCATTTTCGTCATTTTTCTCATTTTGGGGCCTTTTTTTGTTCACGTGACCCACCAAGGCCCCCTCATTCCTACCCCAAAGGAAACGTCTGAGGTCGAGATTTGTTTTGTTCTTTAAATTAAATCTAGATTTATGGTTACAGGTCGACTTTTGTCTAGGGAGGGGTCAAAAATTATTTTGATTGGGGTTCAACATTCATTTATCATTTTTACACCGTGGAAATTTCTATCTTCTCTAAATTGTATTGTAAAATCTCACCACAACATAAATCAAAATAAGATATTATCAATATGACTATTTACAGCCTTGTCATCAAGGCTAAAACAAATTTAAGGGGAAATGGTGATATTTAAGGGTTAAAGTGGGTTTTTCATTTCTTTTGTTTCAGCATAAAGATGGATAATATCCCGAATTTTCACCAACTCTCGTTTTTTTACTTCAACCTCCCTAGACAAGAGACTAAGCCTGTCCCCAGAAATATAGATTTAACTTACAGAACAATATAAACAAGTACACCTCAGTCGCGTTTCCTGGGGGTAGGACTGAGGGGGGCTTGATCGGCCGGGAAAAGAAAAAGGGGCCCCAAAATGTGAAAAAATTACAAAAATGGGCATCACGGGGGTTGACAAAACTTTTTTGGAAAAAAAGTCCTCATGAAGGGTTGGGAGAATGTCCAAGATATAGCCAGGGTGCCAAAAAGTAAAAGCAGGGACAAACATATTCAAGAAATTAAAGTCAGAGCAAAATCATGAGGCTATAGCGGCAAAAAAATATTCCACCTTTATGGCGGAGAGTGTAATAAAAACTGTTAAATTAAATACTCAAAAGTTAACCTGTCAATGCGTAGAAAGGTGCGGGGGGGGGGAGTGACTCACTACATAAAGTGCTACTCGTGCGTGTCCCCAAAAAAGCTTGGAAAGGGGTCTGTTATCAGCCTTCTGGCGTCGTCGACGCTTGCCTTAAAATATGGGTGTTTTTCAGTGGCAATTGCTATTTCAGTGTCTAAATTCAGCGGTGTTTACGCCATTTAGGGTATGTTTTAGCTAGCCTGATGTCGAATACTTAATTTTTTTTTATAGGGGTACAAATTTGGCCTCATGCTATACGACATTTAGGGTCCATTTTCAGGGTGCGGGGACGCGCATGGGTAGCACTTTTCTCTTTGAGTGACCCCCCCCCCCCCGGGAGATATGTGGTACTGAAGATTTAATAACTTGATAAAGCCTTCCGTTTTAGCAAACTTTAATATCCACATTGAAGTGGGATCGATGAAAGGCTGATAGATGTAGGGGTCCTACATTTTACGTAATATACATTTTAATATCAAATGGAATGCTTTATGTATTAACGCAAATATCAAAAATATTACTACAAATGTCTTCATTGTTTAAAAAGAAAGGCGTAAAATGGTAATGACCTTCATTATCTTGAATCTCCTGATCTCATATGAATTTGTAAAAAAATAGTTGTTCACGTATCAAGCAAGTATTGTAAGACCGAAATAACTCAATTTGAGTTTTTAATTGAGATCAGTGTCAGTTCTGAGAATCTTAGCAACACAATATGTTCAATATTTAAAACCTTAGACAAATTATGACCCACGTACACCTTTCTAGGTATGAAGACTGCTATGGAATTGATATGCCGTACAGTGTTCAAGAGTAAAACTTTGATAAAGCCCGCCATGGAATCCAGGTTGCCAAGCAACGAAGAGAGATGAAGATGTCGTCTGAGATTTGTCGAAAGTGACTGATGAAGGTGGATCGGGGCTTTCTGTTTAGATCACACATTAACATTTATTTACCACATTCCAATTTCATTAAAAAAAAAAATCATTTCAACTTTATGTATCAGATTCTGGTATTTCTAACAATTAATGAGACGATAATATAAAGTATCGAATATTCATCGAGAATGCAAAAACATGGGAATCATCAATGACATCGCGGAAAGAAATTAATTTACTGTTAGCCATACAATCTTGAAACAACAAATGATATCTAAATATTTTATAATATTAATCATTTTAAATGGAAAGCTTTTACAGGCTATGTTGTAAACATTTAACTGAAAAGTTCATGATGAATTACGTATTTAAAACATAATGTATTTACGAAAGAAAAGTGTGTTGAAGACCGCGCTGCCTCTCCTATAAGTTGATACAGCTTCACATCTGTATGTGAAACGATCTTTTGCCTCAATGTGTTCAACAGTCAATCTACTTAGAGTCAACGTTGAACCTCCTCCAGTCGCATGTTGTGTTACGTTCCTTGTGGCGTTATATAAGAAAGTATCGTTACGGAACCAGTAGAAAGAAGTTGCTGGAGGATTGGCATCTGAAGTGCACGTCAAACTTATGGCTGCGTGTAAATTATCAGTCAGGGGTCTTCGGAAAGAGATGGAGACTTCAGGTTCATCTTCAGATGCATAAGAAGAAGGAAAAGGAAAAGAGTACAATTAGTATTTAAAAAAAAATGCAATGCAGTTTTGTATCAAGGCAATTGAGTTGGCGAAGTACTGCTTCTTTCTCAATGCATTAAGCTGCTCGAAGAGAAATGTTTATATGATCATGTCGAATATAGCCTTAAAATGAAAGTTGACGATATTTCCTAATGATCCGTCAAAAAAAAAAAAATGAACATATCTCGATTATTTACACAAGAGTGTACTCTTTTGGGAATTTCGAATGTTTATTGAGTAAAATACTTTTCAGTTTTAGATTTTACTGCATTCCGTACTTACATAAAATGTCCACGTATACGCTAGAATTCATCGACCATACATAATATCTTGTTCGATGAATTGCTTGGCACATCAGGATTTGTCCATGGTCTCTTCTCGTTGGTGTTAAAATAAGAGTACTTTGGACCTCGAAACGGCCTTCCATATTCTCTGAAACCTGGAGTGTTGATCTATTTGTCACGTTATCATGTCCAATGAACCAGTAAAGTAAGGGAGCTGGGAATCCTTTATTAGCTTCGCAGCGTACTTCAGTTCTTTTCCCATCTTCTAAAGGATCCCGGACTATGATGTGAACAGATGTTGGTGGGCCTATAAAGATATCACAATGAAAAAAAAGCTATTTCTAACTATTCTAAAAATATTTACCACTTATAAACTCTTAAAAAGGAAAGGTCAAAATTATCCAATTATTATTATCCAATAACAATGCCAATTGTCGAAGATCAAAAATGGAAGCTTACCACACCGTAAGCATTGATAACTTTACTCTGACATTCGAGTCAAGACAATCGAAGAAAATGTTAACGGTAAAATAACTTTAATAACTAAAAGCGTACAAAATGATTTCGATCGTCGATTGTCTTTTCATTAAAACTAATTTACTTTCATGTGAATACAAGAATAAGACTAAGAATGCTAATACATTGCTCACCGTGGACAAACAACGCAGCCTCCTGTCGACCCTGGTAAGTTCCGACTGATGTTGTGCACTCCAGAAACTTCTTGTGATCCTGCCTCTTAGGGCGTATCCAAATAGAACTTTTAGAATCGAACAGATTTTCACCCAACACACTTGAAGATGTTGAAAAGGATGCGTCTGGAAGATACATGTTATCTAGACCCCAGAGCACTCTAGCTGCAGGTCTTGAGCCAAAACTTTCGCAGGTTATCGAGGTGGATGAGTTTTCTCGTACGATTATAGTTGTGGATCCGTTTACCCTTATCATCCGATTTCCGGGAGATGAAAGCCGTAGGTTGACTGGGGGAACTGCAATATAGATATAATGTGCAAGTGTATATAGGTCCTACCTCAAATAAATGTCATAATCTCGTGAATATGAACGTGACATACATATATTTCATACAATTTCAAGTTGAAGATGAGCGAAAAGCAATAAAATACATTTCGCTTCTTTGAAAATTAACCACTGAATGTAATAATTAGGCATGTATACGTCACTGATGTATATGTCCTGGCCAGAGAGAATTGAATGGCACAGCGGCTGTATAAATAATTTTTAAAAACAGGCGGCGAAAAGGTAAAGGTTTAACAATAATGTTCAAGCTTTAACTTTCCCGAGAGCATGTTGGGCAGCATTCATCTTGATTTATTAGTAGAACCATTGCCTTCAAACTTGAAAAAAAAGCACTGTAATCTTTCAACAACCAATTGGCGCCAACAATCATTCGGCCTGATGAAGCGTCCTGGATTGGACGTGAAACGTCGTAACTCCGTAAAACTTAAGTCTAGTTGAACAGTTTTCTACTCTTCAAATTTATGTTTGATTTAATACCTGGATGATTGAGAACATTCATATAATCACTATATTCTTTGTAGATAATATACTTATGTAGTGTTACTTACTCTGAATATTCAAGTGAACTGAATGGAGTAAATTGCCTTCCATTTCTTGATGCGATGCTATACAGTCAAGAATCTTGCCATCATCGAATTTAGTCGGTACTACGGAAGCAACTAGTCGGGATAAATAGCTATCGCCTTCCACGATATGAGACTGATTACTCAAGTTGAAAGTTACATTATCTGCCATACGCCATTTTAAAACCGCAGGAGGCCTTGCACCTTTGGCCTCACAAATCACATCAAAGGGCTCACCAGATGTTTTTGTAACAGGAGCATTGTTGAGATATCCGTAAAAGGTTTTACCGTCACGAATAGAGATCATACTAGGTGGGGCTGATGTATAGAAAATTAATAAAGATATTGGCATGATAGAACTAGATGTAAACAAAGGTAATTCGATAGAGGCAATCCTTACAGTATTGTAAACATCCTAATCATTAAACGGGGCAATACAAATTAAAGTGATAATGCGAGATTATACAAGTCCGTAAATTAAAAGTACGATGTGCAGAAAGCTATACTTTCAATGAAACTATAGCCTATTAAAGATAACGTTTGCTGTACTAAATATATGATTTAAAGAAAATTCTCTGGTTTTGTAGCCTTTCAATATGCCTGTATGATAGGGAATATAAAGAAACATAATTCAGACATACCTGAGGAAAATACCTTTACACGTATGTTGTCTTTGAGTATACCATTCTGGCTGTTCGTCCAACATTGGTAAATATCACTGTCATTCTTAGTCAGATTGTTGATTGTTAAGGTAACGCTTGCAGAGTATACCTCCACAGCAAACTTCAACGGATTTTTCATATCTGGTTCACATCCTGATGGGTGACAGAACGCAGACCCTAGCAGGTTGTCTTCCCCGTCCCTCCATGATATTAGCGATTGTGGTAATGTACTCTTGTAATTGCAAACTAGCTTGATATCTCTCCCAACAATTGGGAGATAGCTAGGTGTCTGAATATGTACAGAGACTTCACCTTGACAAGCTGTAGCAAAATGTAATGTTTGAGAAATGCGGCGGAGAAATACTAGGCCTTCTAGCCTTTGCTATTCATTATCAACAGATAGATTTCATCCAAGATAATACAGTAGGCCTATTTAAGGCGCCTTCTCCATTCAGAGGGTGTCAGCTTCCCTCGTATTTTGTTCCAAAAGCCGATTTATCGTCTTTTGAATAGAATCCCCAAATCTTAATACGGCTTAAACACGTTAAAAGCAGAAAGCCGAATGTTTCCTGGAGTCGAACTGGAAGCCGCGGGAAATTGACGCCTTTTTTTTAATGATTTTTTTTTAATTCCTTGTTTTCACAAGAGGTTTGAACGCTTGATATCTACAGAATTTTTATATATATATATATATGTTTTTATAGCTAGCAGTCTTACGAGCTAGTTTTAGCTGCTTATTATGAGACATAAAAGGCAAGTCGAAATTGATAAAAGGAGAAGGTTTTATTTGTTTCATTCGTATATTCGCAAATACAAGGGACTAAAATTGTTGTAATAATGATAATTAATCCTTGCATAGCATATTGTTAAACTGCTCTTGAAATTATATTCAGACAAGCAAACTGTGAAGTATTACTTCTAAGTAGAATATCGGATAATGAAGGAGTACTGGAAAATCATTTTGATCAAATTTTATTTCTAGGATTTGTGAAACAACGAACAAAAGTTAAAAATCAATGAGATGAAAGTGCATGCTGTATTTTGAAAACTTGTTGTTCTAATGCAAAACACACACACACACACACACACACACACATTTTGAAAACGTGTTGTTCTAATGCAGTACACACACACACACACCCTCACACACATTAGGCCTACAGGACTTTTGGAATAGTGTCGTGTATATGACATCCAACTCACCAGATCCAAAAATGGTTAAGATACCCAAAACAGTGAGATAAAAGAACTCCATTGCCATTAAGAATTAAGAAATTGAGATGTTCTCTAAGTTATAAAATGCTTTTAAAAACGCGATCGCAAGTCGATTGTTAAGATATTAACCCTGATAAGTGAGCATGTTGCTGGAAGAAAGATGAACCGATGAACAAATCGAACGAAAGTGAATTTGATTTCCTGATGACATTATACTGACCATTATTGATCATAATATTCATGTCATATGAGTTTCATATCAGCATATGGTGACTAATTACACTACACACAGTCGTTGTATGTGTTCAGTCGGTTCGAAGATCCAGAGAGCCGGCAACTTAGAGAGAGAGAGAGAGTGTGTGTGTGTGTGTGGGTGTGCAGTAGGCCTTAAAAAAAGAATATCTACCCATTTTTCATTCATTTAGTGAACAGAAAACAGCAAAAGATATTGCACCATTTTCAATCTTGTTTTGTGCTGAGCAATAGGTATATTTATTATAAAGTACATAATTATATAAAGCATTTCAAATATTGTCAAGTATGAAAATGAATCAATAGATAATTTTCCTTTAGAAACGGGATCGAAGTACTATTTATCATAGTCAAAATACATATTTTTATAAAACATTTCAGCATTTTCAAATATGAAAGAAAACAATTTGCAGAAGAACAATTATTATAGATGAGAAAGATTTTTTAATGTAAGAGGCCTATAGTCACTGTGTTAGATCGATTTCTTGATCTGCATATGAATCAAATATAGACCGGAACTGCAGATTTTATTCACGCTGTGCAGAAGGACCATATGATAGGACACAATTTAAAAATATACAAATCTTTTAAACCATACCGAAATAATCCTCTCATGATTTATATTAATATTTTCATTAGGCCTACAATTGTAGTGAATATATTAGTTTAGAATAAGATAATTACTAGTCATCTCCTTAAAAAATGAATCAGGTTAAGTGTGACAGTCTCCAGCCATTTGAATTTAAACTTCCGTCTTATATCATGCATAATCATTGAAATGACAAGTACTCAGTATAACAGATAAACAATTTTACAGTTTCTATTCAAACAGAGTTAACATTTATACAGACGAGTATGATTGCTAAGAAATAATTTAGAATTCCCGCATTGCTTACAAACTTCCTGATAGGAGGTAGGTACAGTAATTAAAATATAAATGGTACCACTCTTCGGTGAAATATATGTACATTAAGGAGAATCTTCTAATGACAAAAAGTCTGCTTAAGGTACCTTACCAAAAGATAAAGCCGCGGCCCGCTACGTGAACGCCGCACAGCGGGCTTATAGGCAGGATATACCGTTCCCCTATTATTCTTCCATTGACTTAATTGGAGGGGATTAGTACATCCGGTATAAAGCGCCGCTGAGCGGCGTTCACGCGGCTTTATCTTTTGGTAAGGCACCTAAATTTGGAAACGATGAGTAGGAGTACTGTTAGCTATAATAGACGATACAATGTATCTTATTCGTATGGTATTGCAGTATGATGGTGAACCATTTCCTCATTTTTTTATTTTTTTTTTGTAAGAGAGAACTTAAATTATAGGCAAATTGCAGTGTTGAAATCATTTATTCTGTCCAAGTACCACCGGCAGGCTACAGAGTCTTAAGTGCCATGTAAATATTACGCTAGTCAGTTATTTGCAAGGTAGATGTTATATTTTGTCGTGGAAAGTATATAAAAGTATGTGGTTGTATGTTTATAATGATGATCGATGCACACATGACCATCTGGAAAACCTCGAGGTAGACGTAGGACAAATTTCCCTCCGTACCCAAGTAGGCATCATTTTTGGTGGAAGAGTTGGATTTCGTCACATATTAATATAAAGTGTCTCTTCATCTGGGGTGTCATCTTTTAATGAGATGGATGTGATCGACTTTGTGTTTTTGCGCGCTTCCATAGCGTCAAAGTCGAGGGCTGCGTAGACCGTACCTTCCTTGAGGCGAATAGGAGCAGGCCTGCGAGTGGGACGAGCGTCATGCGAAAGATCGAGGTAGAGTAACCCATCTTTATGCATCTCCAGAGAGTCTTCTTCCTGATCGGAAGTAGCCACGACGTCGTAGTCATGAACTGTACCCACATGACCTAAGGTGTTATAATTTTGAATAGCTTGACTAGTTGATCCATCGATGGTAACATGCCGACCAGACGTTGCTCGGAGAGGATAATCATTTGCTTGGCGGTCGAGACCGAGGGACGTAACTCCATCTTTCTGAGTTGTTTGAAAGAAAATGTAAATAATAAATATTCTTTAGGCCTACGTGACTGTAATGGTCAGTATTTGGGTGAGACTTGAAGTATGCTTGGGTGGGTGAATGGGTGCGAGGGAGGGTGTGTGCATAAAAATGAAGTTATGCAAGTTTGCAAGTAGGTGTATATAAACATGTGCGTGCGAGGTAGTGTGGGTGTGTGCTTATGTGGGTGCAAAATGTATTAATGCCTGCGTGCGTGCATGTGTGTGAGGGGTGTGGTTTGAATAGGTGCCTTAATGGTGATTGCGAGGGTGTAGTTATTTGTGGGAGGACACGTGGCTGGATGTGCGTTATTGCTTGTGTGAGTGTAGTTTTGTGAAGGTTTTTGAGTGTGTGTGTATGTGTAATTTTCTTTTTACGTGTGTGTGTGCGCTTATCAATCAGATATCGATATAAGAACAAAATTTTACTCTCTTCAGAATTTTTCATTGATTTTTGATTGATAAGCGTTTCCTGCAATAATCACTCTCCGATGGAATATCAAACACTGCGTCAAGAAAAGAAACAATAAGTAAAAATGGTTGAGTTAATAATTTAAAACCAAAATTTTACCATTCTTTCATTGCAGGGTTGGGTTTCTCTCTCTAAATAAATTGTAAATAAAATGAAAAGAAAATAATAAAAAATAACCAAAGTAAGGGGAAAATACGAGAGACAGAGAGAGAGAGAGAGAGAGAGAAAAGAAAAAAACAATGATGGTGACAATAGTCAAACTTTTTTTTGACTGGCTACTATATAGAAAACCCAAAACAAGAATAACGCTACCGATCTGTATTTATCATTAAAAGATTAAAATAATCGTCTATGCGACTGTTTGTCGGTGGAAGTACTATAAGTAAGAGAAAGGGGGTGGTTGTGCAAAAATGCTGTTGATTTTTTTCTTTTTTTCTAAAGAATCTATTTTTTAAAGAATATATTTAAGAACATAATCGAGTTGTCCATGCACCGAAGAGAGTTTAAGATGTCGTCTGGTTTCGATCAACGATGAACCAAGAAGGTGGATCTGGAATGACTATATATTTTACGGGACAGAATATTTAAGAGGATAAATCATTGGAAGTTCTGACTTTAATCAATCTTTATAATGTTTATTCTTTATCATTTATAGTTTCTCATGTCCTCAAATAAATTATCTCAGAATCAATCAGATCATTCCTGTAGCTAATCTAGAGACATAACATTTGTTCTTATCATTGCTTATCACGCAATTTTATTTCTTGTCTCTCTGTAATATTGTTTACAGTTTAGCCAAAAGACGTTTAGACACGATTTGTTAGTGAGTAAATTAGATGAATTCATGTAATGTAGCTTTCATATTAGATAAATAAGGCGATGTCGCGTGCAGTTTGGAATAAAGTACTGAAAATTACCATAGCGGCTATATTAGATTAGGTTGTATGATAATTATAAATGTTTTACTACCTTATAATAGGTTGTATGATAATTATAATTTTTTTAATACATCTGTATATCATGAAATGGTAAATACGTGAGAGGCTGATGGTTGAAGATAAGTAATACTAAACACAGCACTTATAATCTGCCATTGCTGTATTAAAGGCGTATTCAGAGGCGCATGATTAAATACGATGTACAACATTTTTGAAATTTCTGATGGTAGATATGAAGTTTACACTAGGATGAATAACTTGCACTTACGCGAAAGGGAGAAGTTGAAGACAACACTACCGTAGCCATACTCTGTATAAGCATTATGATAAGCTAAGCATTTGTATTTACAAGGATCATCTGACTGGGCATCGACAATGGTCATCTCACTGAAAGTCAGAGTCTCACTCTCTTGAACAGGCTGATGCAGTGTCACATCCTTGGTGGTGTTGTATAATATGGTATTATTACAGAACCACATGAAATCATTTAATGAGGGATTGGCATCTGAGGTGCACTTGAGTATGACGTTGATGTGGTGGTTATCGATGACAACCCGTTCGGAAGAAGCAATGACATTAGGTTCATCTGTACGATAAAGTGAAAAAGTGAAACTTAAAGGTGGAATGGTAAATTTGGAGATGAGTGAATCAATGTTCCCTAGATAGGTTTAAACATAATCCAGTTGCATTAGTATGTAATATGCCTGTAGATTATCTATATTTCCCAGATAGTATACTCACATGAAATGTATAGGATCTTGCTAGTGTTCATGGACGGAAACAATGATGTAGGATGAAGTGCTTGACAGAGAATGCGTTGCCGATGATCACTCTTTATTGGTGTGTATGTGAGGACACTTATAAGTTCATAAGTTCATAAGTTCATAAGTTCATCTTTATTGTCCACATAGTGGAAATTTGTGTTGGTTTACATGGTATACAAAAAAAAATACAAAAACAATTGTACAAGCAATATATATAAACATATAAACATCTGAATACAATACACATTCATACCATGGTAACACAACTTTTAAAATACATATTTTGGATAGGATAATTATTATTCATATCATAATATTCTTGCACCGAAATTCTTTATTAATATTATAAGTAGATGTATATTCGTCATGACTACCATTGTAGTTCATTAATTGCTATGTTAAATCAGAGTTTAATTATAATATTATTAAAATTTGATAGACTAGTAATGCATTATATTTTGAGAAAGGTTTGAGAGAAAGTAACAATGTACGTAATATGAATTACGTATGAATATTATAGCATAATACCGATCATTTGTATTTATTGACTTCTGCATCTTGGATTTTCCCATCATATTTCTTGATCCAATATACCAATGTAAAGAGGGAGCAGGGTATCCGTTGTTAGCTGTGCAGGTTATCGTGGTTCGTTGGCCATCTCTCATAGTATTCGATGCAACCATGTTGACATCACTTGGTGGTCCTTGATCGGAAAACACAAATGCAGTGTTACAACTATGGTATGAGTGTAAACAAGTAAATTTATTTTATTTTAATTTGACTAAAAATTCCTTTAGAAAAGATAAATATATAAAACTTTTAAGTCACATAGAGCATCTTGCCTGAGGATTTGCCAGAGACTTGATATACATACATTCCTTATGCATATTGAAGAACTATGCTTATCATATAATAGGTAGGAATATTTCACGACACTGTCCCCTCATACTACACTGTTCGTCATAAAAGGTGGAATTTTTTTCTGGCTCAAGCGACTTTATGTTGCTCCGTTATTAATTTCTTGAATGTGTTTGTCACCGCTTTCACTTTCTGGGATCTGGGTATATCTTGATGTTCCCTCAACCCTTCCGGGATTTTTCTTCAAAAAGAGTTTGTCACCTCCAGAAGATGGCCATTTCGTCATTTTTTCTTATTTTGGGCCCTTTTTTTGTTCACGCGACCGACCAAGGCCCCCCTCAGTCCTACCCAAGGAAACACGTCTGAGGTGGAGATTGTTATTGTCTTTAAATTAAATCTAGTTAATGGTTAAGGCTCGACTCTTTTGTCTAGGGGAGGGGTCCAAAATTTATTTTGATTGGGGTTTAACATTCATTTTTATTCATTTTTCACCATGGAGATTTCTATCTTCCCTAAATTGTATAGTAAAATCTCAACCAAAACATAAATCAAAATAAATATTATCAATAATGACTATTTACAGCCTTGTCATCAAGGCTAAACAAAATTTAAGGGGAAATGATGATAATTAAGGGTTAAAGGTGGTTTTCATTTCTTTTGTTTTTGCATAAAGATAATAATAATAATATCCGCGAATTTTCACCAATCTCGTTTTCTACTTCAACCCCTCCCACACAAGAGACCTTAAGCCTGTCCCAGAAATATAGATTTAACTTAAAGAAATATAAAACAGTACACCTCAGTCGCTTTCCTGGGGGTAAGACTGAGGGGGGCTTGATCGGCCGGGAAAACAAAAATGGCCCAAAATAAGAAAAAATGACAAAAATGGGCCCACGGGGGTTGACAAAGACTTTCTTGGAAAAGGTCCACGTGAAGGGTTGGGAAAATGTCCAAGATATAGCCAGGGTCCAAAAAAGTAAAAGCAGGACAACATATTCAAGAAATTAAAGTCAGAGCAAAATCATGTCTCTATAGCGGCAAAAAAATATTCGCACCTTTATGACGGACAGTGTATGTATGTCTGGTTCTTACCATAAACGAACAACGTGGCTTCAGTCTGATTATTGAAAATCCTCACAGATGCAAAACATCTAAGAATAGTTTTATGGTGTTCTCTCTTAGGGCGGATGTGAAGTACGCTTTCCGTGTCATATAGACTACTATCCAAAGTATTTCTGTAATATGAAAAACTTGAGTTTTCAGGGGAAATACCTCTGTTTACTAGAGCCCATGTTATTTTAGCATCTGGTCTTGATCCGATGGTTTTGCAGGTAATATAAGTCGAGGAATTCTCGAAGACGTAAATATACGATAGGTCATTTTTGTATCGAAATAGACCATTTGACGAAAGTGTTATGTTATTTGGGAGAGCTGTGTAGTAAAGAATATACACAATCAAAAACCACTTTAAAAGGGACAGAAAATGAATGGGTGTGTGGGGAAGTGGGTGAATGTGTATAGGATGATGAAGATGATGATGTGTTTGTGTGTGTGTGTGTGTGTGTGTGTGTGTGCGCGCACATATGTGTAAAAATAATTATTTCGTGTGAGATTAGACTAACTATTCCTATATTTAGCCTCATTGTATTGTTCAAATGTTTATTACAAAATGTTTAATACAAACATTTTGCCTCTGCAATTAATTATTATTGTCTCAAACATCAACGCAGTTAATCGCGTCATATGTTAATTTCTTTTGTCCACTAGGAGATACCTCTCTTTAAGAGTGTGAAGATGTGATTTTTACCTTGGACAGTAATAGGCACTGACACTTGCATGCTCTCTTTCAGTTCTGGATGCGAAGCAGAACAGCGTAAGATGATCCCATCGTCCTGGCTTGCCGGTATTATTGTTGCTACCTTTCGAGAGACATAGCTTTCATCATGATCATGACTGAATTCATCCACGGTATCTGACTGATTTTCGATCACGGCGTTTACGTCATCTGGTATAGACCATTTCAGTACAGCGGGAGGCCGAGCCTCTCTTACCACACAGGTCAAATCAGAGGGAATACTTGCAGTCATTGTTACTTGTTCGTTTCCAAAAGGAGAACCATCGTCACCAATATGAATCTCATTGGGTTTGGCTGTTTTTGTTTTTGATATTGTGATAAAAAAGGAAACAAAACACATGTATTACACGAAATGTGTAAAACTGTTATGTATAACTATAAACATAATTACACAGGCTTCTAGAATTGTCACCCATATGGATCTAGTTCTTCTGGTAATAACTGAAGATTCGAACATCTTAGTAAAAATTTCCATAGACTATGACACAGTTTTAAGATTATGATTGATCGAAATTAACTTCAAAATTTATTCTAAAAATGGCCGCATATATCTCTGATGTTGCAATAGAGCAGTTAATCATTAATAACCCCAAAATATAAATTACGTAAAACAAAAATTCAATAAATTACCTTGTGGTAAGACTTCTACGTTTTGCTGTATTTCTGACTCAAACAAAGTTATCAATGAACAAGTGTAAATACTGCTATCATTCCGAGTTAGGTTCTTGATTGTAAGATTAAAGCTTGAAGAGTCTCCCATCAAACTAAGCTTTGATGGGTAAAAAACGCTTATCTCACAGCTCGGGACTGGCTAACAAATTTGGGAGGCCAGCTCGACCTCATCACCGTTTTTCCAAATTATTCGTCTATTCCAAGCATAAGGTGTGAATGAACAGATGAGCTTGTAATCTTCCCCAATAACAGGTAGGTAGTTGGCTGTTTGAATGGACACGGGATACAGGGCACTAGAACCTAAATGTTCAATAGAATCAATTTTTTTTTCTTCTATTAATCAAACGTGCTTCGAAATTATTTGTAGATATTTAAAAGTTCCCTCTTATATATAATAATGGTTAAATGTTAATTCTGTGGGATACAGCTGTCTGCAGACTGGAACCCTCGTTTATTTCATTATTATTTTCTTTTCTTTTTCAGGCAAAAACACAAACATACAGAAAACAAATCTAGAAAACATGAGAAGAAATACCACCCGAATACTGCCCATGGATTACTAAGAGAAAATTTGTTGTTTTTTTAAAGGCTCCCCTCGAAAGAACTAATTTTACTCAGTGGCCTGTTTCATGCAAAGATATTCAAACCTATTTGTCCGTTTTTGATAAATAATATTTGAAGACATCAACATGTTCATGATATTTTACCCCCACCATGGCAACATGTATAAAGCATAATAAAGTTGTACTGATTTAATTGAAAGTAAAATCATTAAATTGCCAAACTTACTTCGACGTTGAATAAGGAGGATAAAGGCTATGCAAACAACGGCTTGAAATGATGATTCCATCATTTTAGAGAAGGCGGAGACTAGACCTAGTATTCTTCGTAGCAATGCTTCTCACAGCTCGTTCGAAAGTTGTCTTCAATTTGATGGAATAGTATCAAAAATCTTATCTGATATCAATATAAATGTGCAATGTAACAATTGAGAAAAGAGAGAGACAAAAAAAAAAAAAAAACTGTCGTTGTGTCATCTATTGAAAGTGAAGGAACTTTTATGGCAGAAGTAGCACACTATACTTGCATGCAAACCGATTGACAACCTCTTACACTTATTCATAAAAGTAGTTTCATAAACTACAGTAGTCAATCTATTACAATTCATTATATGTGGTTGACGTAATTGCTTAAAAAAAGATAGGCGATGTTCAGTTATTCACGTGGGACTTGTTCAATGGAATGACTAGTTAACATGATTACAGATGGGTGGAGATAAACAAGGCGCAATTGAATTAAATCAATAATGTTTAATGAGCCTTAAAAAAATAAATAAATAAATAAATAAAAATTGGAGGGCGTCATACCAGGGCAAATTTCAAATAACAGGAATGGGATGAAGATGTTCTGAATTAAATTTTAAATACTTCTCTCTATATCTCTCTTCCTCTCTCATAACAAAAAATTACAAAAAATTAAAAAGAAATACGAAGGAAACTTACTTGCGACAACTTGTATCTAGGGTTCCTTTCACAAGTACGGGTTTAAATACACATGTTTAATTGAAGTGAATCAACAAGTGCACCACGGAGAATACTAGTGCACATAATTTCAAAACACTCATGTAATAACATCTTTCTGAAGAACATAAGTGGCTCTCGTGATGAATGATTAGGAGTTTCACAAACTTACCTTAGTACGGAGAATAAAAATCAATTAATCCCAAATAATCTTGATGTGCACAGTAAGTGTGCCCGATATATTATAGTATATATAATATATATATATATATATATATATATATATATATATATATATATATATATATATTTCAGGAAAGACGGAGTTTTAACTTAGGATATATATAATAAATATATATACATATATATTATATATATATTTAACTTACGATATATATATAATATATATTATATATATACATAATATATAGTAACAAGTCTTATGATAAATTTCTGACATTTGCTTAGTTCAGTTAAAATGTTTCTATTGGAGTAACTGCATAATGTAATGAGTGTAAAGGGCCTTAATTTTGCATCAGAGTACATTTCTACTGTGAATACTTTCAGCCTTTTCAAACCAAATCTGTTATGGTGTCTGTTAAAGTATAACACGTAATAGTTTATCTCTAGTAATCTCCTTCTTATAGCAGGGGCCATGGAGCACTTCTTGCAAGTAGAGGGTCTGGGCCGAAAGTGTGGGGGAGAGGGCTGAATAGGATAAAAACACAATTCTATGGTCTTCTGTATTTGGTACGCGGCTGAAAAAAAAAAGCGGGGCTAACGCAATACGCCTCTCCAGAATAGTCGAATTTACTGGGAAGTATACTGCTGCTCTTTTGCACTTTTACTTATTATGTATGTTCATAGTCTAGCAATTTGATTTAACCAACAAAATATTACATTATGTTCTCTGCTATCGAATCTAGGTTGCCCAGCAACGAAGATAGTTGAAGATGTCGTCTGTTTTCGGTCGATGATGAACCATGAAGATGGATGTGGGATGACTTGAATATATATAAAAAAATACAAAAAGTTTAATAAGAATCGTATAGGATAAAGTTCTGATTTCAAAGATCGTTATGAGATGATTTAGTTTCTATATATTAAACACGAAGAGAACTTTTTATATTTTTTCTCTTCTCCCCTATAATTTTTGTGATGAGTAATGAAAAATTCTGTCGCTTAATCTCGCGACTTCTTGCCTTTAAATTATATGACTTTGTGTCTTGTTTGGTAGTAGGGACATCATCAACAGTATACAAGTTACTATATGAAATATGTTAGTTTTGTTTTACTTACAAGAAAATGTGGAATTGAATACCGCATTATCCTCGGTGACCACAACGCATATGTATTCACAAGTATATTTTAACTCGTTAGATGCAATTGTTATTTCACTGTAAGACAGTGTTTCACCCCTCATCGAGGGTTACATTAGTGGTGCTGTTAGCAATCCGTAAATCGTTACCGAGGTTACAGAACCAGTGGAAGATAAAGGCTGGGGGGTTGGCGTCAGAAGCACATATTAATATAAACCCAATGCGTACTTTTTTTGACGTAAATCGTCGAGAAGAGATCACCATATCAGGTTCATCTTTTGGAAAAGAAAACATATTATAGAAAAACAAGTTAGAGAATGAGGACTCCAAAAATTTAGGATTAAAAATAAATAGGTGTGAAGACTTAATTATAAAGTTGGGAAAAAAAACATGTAGAAACCAATTTAGGGAAACAGGAAGGAAATTCGAAATTACAATTTATATTAATTTACATTTTTGATTTCTAGGTTATTAATTTACATTTTTTAAATCCTGTATTATGGCCTAATAGTCTAGTGGTCATTACGAGGCAACATATATATAATTGCTACAGCGAAGCAATTGTTGGAATTTTTACGTGGCTTCATCTCCAGATTTTCCCCGATTATGATCCCCAGCTGCTATCTACGCCTTATAGCCCCTTTAAACTTCGTTAAGTGGGTTTAGCCGGTGCTATCCTGTTGTGACTATATCGTGTAAAAAAATTAAACAATTACCAACCTTAGGAAGGGTTCGGCAGTTTAGCGTCTTTATTGATTTAGTGCGATTCTAGAGCGTTTATTGTCTGGTCCTATATATTTGTCAGGGAATTCGTAACAATATAATTTGCGATAACATTTTCAAATGAAATATTTACTCACATAGAACATCTAGAACCATACTAGCATTCATTGGCAACAATGTCGTGAGTTTAGGTTGAACTACTTGGCACAGAATGAGTTTCCCGTGATCAGACCTAGTTGGTTTCAGGTTAAGGATGCTGTCAACATCAAATCGTTGATCTTTGTTTAACGACAGTCTAATTGACGAATTATCTGTCAAATTGTGTGTTCCAATGTACCAATGGACTGAAGGGGCAGGGTATACGTTGGTTGCTCTGCAGCTTACTTCAGTTTGTATACCTTCGTGTAAGTCATCAGGGCTCGTCATTGTAACATTGTCCGGTGGGCCTTTACAAAAACAAAAACAAAAACAAAATTAAGAAAATAAAGCAAATGAGCGTATCGTAACAAAGCAATACATGAAATTTCAAAGGTTTTGATATCAATTGGTAATTGAATCATAATAAGATCCAAATTTTTGTTTCCTTCTTTTTCTTCTTGTTATGGTGTTGATAGTATAATCCAAATCCATTGTAAAGTAGGACATAATAGACCTTTTGCAGGCGCATATCCAGGATTTAGCACCCCGGGTGGCCCGATTTGATTTTGATGTTGGCGCCCCAGTGATGGATCTAGAAAGGTATATCCCATTTTTTTTTCAAAGCGGGGGTGGGGGGGTTGGTGTTGATTTTTTTAAAAAAACATTTTGCTCAATTTTGCGCACCTCAAAGGTCAATTTGGCGTCCCTTTGAGGTCATTTTGGCACCCTTTTCGGCGCCTACCCG
Organism: Paracentrotus lividus; assembly: GCA_940671915.1. NCBI lineage: Eukaryota > Metazoa > Echinodermata > Echinoidea > Camarodonta > Echinidae > Paracentrotus > Paracentrotus lividus. Next base: position 33,428,158 of record CALNVZ010000174.1, on the reverse strand, counting down.
GGGGACCCCCCCCCCTCCCCTAGAACACGCACATGTTTGGGTGTAAGCATTGACCTAGAGGTGGTATTCATGATATAAGTTAATAAAATTTGTAAATATTATATGCTTTGAAATGTCAAATTAACTTGTACCCACCGTTAACTATTAATATTGCCAGTCGTTGATCTGTAAATATATCCAAAGAAGCTGTGCACTGAATGTGACTCATGTGGTGCTCTCTCCCTGACCGTATGATGATTATACTTTCCGAGTCATACAGACTCCTATCAAAAGTATTGTGGTATTCGGAAGAGATTTTGCGCTCAGGAATAATGTTATTAACACCAAGATTCCATGATAGTTCGGCTGCTGGAAACGACCCTACACTTTTACAAGTGATTGAAATCAATGAATTTTCTCGAACGTCAATGAACATACCCAACGAACTGTTATATTTCCTAATGTATCCAGATGACGAAATCAGCAAGTCGGTCGGCGGAACTTCGTTGGAGAAAAAAAAAACAGAGATACTCTTTTATTTGTGACGAAAGAGTGAAATTAGTGGAATCTAATTTAAGTATAACAAATTTCCTAATTGAATTCGCATTTAAAGAAGAAAAATGGCAAGCACATCAAAATTATATAAGGCTAAACATACACTAATTAAGTAAATTAAATAGATCAATATATCAATTTAGTATAATAAAAAAAAAATGTATCAAGTTATATTAATAAGAGAAGTAAAGATTGAAAATATTAGTTTAGCGGCGACAAATGTAATCTCTGTTCTACCAACATTTGGAAGAGTTCGGCAATTTAGATTTTGTATTGATTTTTTTTTTTGTGCGTGGTTTTGTGTGTGTTAACATAACATCATTTGTTAACGGATAATTAAATTACTATTATCATTATTATTTATTTATTAATTTACATTTTTACATCGGGCTGTTTTATATTTTGTTATACCTTGGATAATAAAGTAAATTGAGCTTCGATGACTTGTTTGAAGTTCGGGATGTGTTGCAACACATTCAATTCTCTTTCCTGTATCTTTCCTCGAAGGCGAGATGATAGCTACCTTCCTCGAGACATAATATAGGCCTCGTACTTCATCAGATTGATTTCGTAAAACTACCGTTACATCATCTGGTATTCGCCACTCTAGTACGACAGGCGGTCTTGCACCGACCTCTGTCTCACATGTGAAGATATTCTGTTTTCCTTCTGCAACTGCCACCTGTTCACCGTTCATATATCTAGACCTATGCGATCCACCACCAGAAACAAAGAGCCGACGGGGCGGAGCTGATGAGGAGTGGATATATGCATTAATTTTTTTTTAAAGAAATACTATATATTGTCTTCACGAGCCATCCTTACTCTGGAGGAGAAATTGTATTTAACAAGGAATATTGGATTTACAAATATTTAAGGTCACCGATTGATTTTGATGGTCCTTTATAATCACACCCCGTTCAATATTATAAAAATAGTGGTCACTCTAGAATACAATACACTGGATTATATGTACGACACGTACTAAATTATCCCAAGTGCATGTTTGTTTCACCAAGGCCGCAGGCCGAGGTGAAATAGATTTAACATATTGAATTGAGCAATACTATTATTTATGCATGATGATATCCCGATTATCAATGTTTTGTAAATCAACAAAGTTGTGAAATCAATAATTTGGCTAAACTTCCGTTCCAAAATATTAATCAATGTCAATGATCTAAAATTTAATTGAACGTTTAGTCATTTTACCTGGCTCTAATGCTTTCACTTGTATGGTGCTTGATCCAGGTTTGCATAACACAGAAGTTGTCGTCACTGTGCATGTGTAATTGCCACTGTCATTCATGTTAAGTCTTTCAATTGTAAAATTTCCACTGTATGAGTCTGCCGATAAACTGAACATCGATGTGTCAGAAACGCTAACTTTACATTGACGATATGACAGACAGAGATATGTCGCCAGTGTAACGCCATTATGATTTCCCCAAGTTACTCGTGGATGTGTGACTTGTGGCGTGAATGTGCACATCAATGTTAAGCTTTCACCAATGACTGGTAGATCACGGTCTCGCTGAGTAGATACTTCAAATGCATAACGTCCTGCAAATCGAGGAAATAAAACACAGGCCTACACCTTGCACATTCCCACTATTTAATGCATATAATATTCTGTCCAACACATATATTTAATATTCCGATATTCACTTGCAGTGCTTTAAATTTGTCTAGTCAAAACGTCTTTTCGTATAGAAGTTAGATTAGGGTTCTTTTTAGCACAACCAGTCAGATTTGTGGATCTTGATGTCTATGGTTAAAAATATGAAGAGATTCATCCCTGATCATTAAATTAATGTTTTATTACATACTAAATATTATGTATTCATTATGTGAAAAAAAATATAAAGTAGGAATATGCATTCAAGTTAACGTTTGTTATATTCAGCTTTGGTTTTATATTTCATAAATCTACTGTCTGTATAGAATAAAAGGGTACAAGTGGAAAACATTTTTATAGTATGAAAGATTAATCACAACTCTGTATTGTTTGGTATTTTCATAAAGCAAGAAATCAGACTTTCTTCTGCTTTTTATAATCATATTTGGTGCTCGTATTTTTAGATATGAGTAGTTTCTAACAATCAAGAAATCCATTTTCCGACGCCGTCCCATGCCTTTGTGAATTAGGTTTCGCATAAATTCAGCGCTTCAGGACAATAGATGTTGCGTAATTTCAATTTGTTCCTTGTCGCACACAATTAGCATAACTTTGTTTTAGGAAAGCAAATTATACTAAACAAAGCACATCAGCAAGATAAATTTTTTTTGGCTTTAATGCAATACCACATACACACATTAATTTGACAAGATTTCACACATCAATTATTTTTCCCGACCGTACCATTTTTTTTTTTTTTACTTACACTGTAATTACGGGAATGATTATCTTTATTGTTGATGCATTAACATAAGTAAGAAAACTTAATACGATTAAGGATGAACTCCATTTGAATATTATGTAATATGACATTCAAAACACGGGATCAAAGATACACCGCATAACTTTTCTTTCATCCTTCGTCTAACAACATATGAAATAAATCTAAATTCGAAGTGACAAAAGACTTACCAGGAATGTAAAAACGTAAATGCGAAAAAAAAGGAAGCATCTCTAGAAAAACTGCCAATCGTGATTTAGTATCAGTAATCAAACGTTGGTAGCACTATTCGCCAATATTACCACGGAATTTCACCAAAAGCTTGCCATATTACGAAGGGTGTGCAACAAAATTATCATGGTTATGCTTATGAAGAAATGAAGATATATTGGAGAATTTGTTGTCGATAGACTCGTCTGTCAAGCCTAATAACAAAATGAACTATTGATGGTTGTAGCCAATAATTGATCTTCTGCCGGATCTTCCAACTATGAACGAGTTTCAATAAACAATACCCCGCAAAACTATTAATTATACATGTCAGTATAGTAGGGTATAATTGTTAATAGTTGAACAAAAGTGGCGCTAATACTCACTACACAGGCAGATGGCTCTGAGGTGATTCAGACAGTATCCCCTTTCAAAATCAGAATAAAAACTGTAGGGCGAATTCCATAATGAGTTTCGTTACACTAAGGTTAGCTTCTACAGAAGAGGCTTTGATATTAGTTTTCATTTTTGGTACGTACCACCAATTAGAACCTACCTCGCATCACCAAACATTAGGCTTTTTCAGTAAAGATAACGGGAACTTGATTGTGATTATTGTTTTTTTCAAAGTGGACATTGCTCTGGGAGGGGGGGGGGGTCAGACTTTGCCCTTAAGCGTAGCCAAACTAGGTTAACTCAAACAACTGTGACAATCATGTTACTGCCGATGAGTTGGCAAGTTATTTGATTTAAAAAAAAAAAAAATCAAAAAAAAAAAAAAAAAAAAACATGGTCAGTTATGTTACATTTTGTCCGATGTACTTTCGGAGGTAATCTTATCCCATTACGCGATAAAAATATTTCATGGCCTGTGATATATGAAAATATGTTTATATTTAAAGCGAAATGTGTGATTATTAAATAAACATTATGTTATTTGTATTTGGTGATAATCAATGTCCGCACTCCACATGTACAATTTCAATGATGGCTTGAGATCTTGGCGAAGTCAATATTTTGTCAATTGTCATTCATGTGTATCCATGACAACAAAATTAGTTATAAATCAAAATAATTAACTTAGGAGACGGATTTTCTTTTGGGGAAATGTCCTCCTACCAATCAGGGGGTAACATTACCTCAAATCAGTGTCTACCCTGTGTGTGTTTGTGTGTGTGTGTGTGTTGTGTGTGTTGTGATGTGTGGTGTGGGGTGGTCAGATGCCAACAGAAGTTGGGCTCTTATATTTAAGGCAGTGCACCTTCGGGGTCCTGAAAATCAGTCGAACAAGAACTTCCTACATGGTGCCCTACCTTGTTTAGGTCATTAATTCTAAGAATTGAAAATCACTCGAAATTATACATTGTATGTACGGTCTGGATGTTATGATAACAATAAATAGAAAGGCTTGTTAAATATATATATTTAAAAAAGGGAGAGATGTAGGCCTATATACGCATTCTTACTATGTTGCAATACTTATGGCAATTGAGGGTAGTTTCAGCTGCCTACGTGGGCGAAATATGACGTTGTGTGAATAAGCAATCACTTTATAGAAGTGTTCAAAAGAGGTAAAGGCCAGGGCATATACTGCATTAGTCCGTCCTCAACCGGAGTTTGTTTCTGATGCATGTGTGTCTGCCTTTGCCGCGGGCCATATCACCAGCAACCTACTTTGGCAGGCATGACCATGTAGCTATATGCAATACCTAAAGCTATAATCAAAATCATGTACAATGACCCCAAAGACAGTACGATGGAATAAACTACCAAGACATTTCATTCTTCATGGAAACCCAACTGCATGCAAAGAGTCTGCACTACCTATGATTAGCATGATGAAGCCTCCTCTTGGGTCCCATATCCTATAAATATATCAATGCTTTTACTCGCACCGTTTGATGCTCATTTTATTAAATATAATAATGTAAGTCAACTCGCTAGCACATGACACACATTTCTGTATAGCTTCAAAGGAACTACCTGTTGGGATTACAACAACAAGTAACACGGAATAATCAGTAGAAAAAAAGATCAATGATCTTTGAAAAAAATGGTGCTCCTCTCCCCCACTTAACAAACTTATTGTTCGTTGATTCATTATGAACATTAAGAATGTAAGTTATCTTTCAACATAACCTAAGAATGCATTTGTAGTATGTAATGGAATGTATGTTGCCAAACAACGAAGAGAGTTGAAGATGTCGTCTGGTTTTGCCGAAGAATGAACCAAGAAGCTGGATCCGTGATAACTGTAGATTTGAAAAATAAATCAAAATTGATTTGATAAAGCTCAGGTTTTAAAAATAATCTGAGTTTACACAATGTGTTCTAAATGTAAGTAATTTATCTTCTCTAATCGTGTGTACGAGAAAAAGGATGTGCGTTGTCTCTTGATCAAATACTTGTCTTTTTTTTCCATTTGTTTTGACATATTTGATAGTGTTTGGCAGGTCATTGATCAATATCAAAGTAAATTAGACGCAGAAAATAAGTAAGTTTTATACTTACAAGAAAATGTGGAAGTAAATACCACATTGCTAGAGCCAATTGTGGTGACAGCTACACACTTGTATTCACATTTTGGGTTAACAATGGTGATCTCATTGGATGTAAGTGTTTTAGCGTTCTGTTTAGTCTTATCCAGCGTTACAATTTCGGCGTTAGCCAGTCGTGTCCCGTTACAGAACCAATGAAAGATTAAGGCTGGTGGATTTGCGTCAGAGGTGCATGTCAGAATAAACCCAACTCGTACTCGACTTGATGTGAACCGTCGAAAAGAGATGGACAACACGGGTTCATCTATGTAAAAAAAAAAAGCGAACATCAAATATCATAAGAGAGAAGAATGATACAGATAGTGAGGTACCAAAAGTAAAACGTTATCATTTGGCCCCAAATTCTATTTAGGGCTAAATGATGAAAATGTATAGAATTAATACTTAATGTCAATTTTCTTTGCTGACCAATAGTTACTGGGTAGTTAACGTCAATACAAAGACAAACAACAATATGGCGCAGCAAAAACGGAAATCAGGTGACCGATAGCCATAATTATATCAAGTACCAGGGCCGGCGGAGTGTTTTCAAATGTGGGGGGAGGGGCCAAGTTCAAGAAGAATTCACGTAAACATATTCGGTCCGAATAATGAAGATTATTATGGGGAGGTTTGAAATGTGAAAAAGTGGACCTTTGTGTAATATGTTAATTCTTTTTATAATTTTTATCCTTCTTCTTACTAGGTAACGATCACATCTCTCTACTTAAGCAAAAATAAACTGCGAGCGCGAAGCGCGAGCAGAAAATTTGACATTACATTACTCATTTGGGGAGTCAGGGATCAGTCAAATGAACCGTTCTTTAGAGAAATCTGCGAGCGCGAAGCGCGAGTCGAAAATTTTTGCTTATAAATGTCCTGAAGGTAGTGTATTCTAGACACATTTTGAAAATTGATATCCCATCACTTCACTTTGGGACGTGAAGAATCAGTCTTTCTGAGAGAAGTTTGAGAGCGCGAAGCGCGAGCTGAACATTTTGGCTTACAATGAATGATGCAAATTCCGTATATTTTACGCACATTTCCCCTCCTATGTCTTTTTCTGTTTAAATTATACTAACGATCGTCTCCATTTTAACAAAAATAATTTGCGAGCGCGAAGCGCGAGTAGAAAATTTTACATAACATTGGGGACGCCAGGGATTAATCAATGTACCTTTTTGACTTTTGGCTTATGATGACCCAAAGGTAGTGTATTCTAGACACATTTACATCGCGTCTCTCCACTTTGGACGTCAGGAATCAGTCTTTCTGACAGAAGTTTGTGAGCGCAAAGCGAGAGCTAGAAATTTTGGCTTACAATGAATGATGCAAAGGACGTATATTTTACGCACATTTCCCCTCTTATGTCTTTTTTTTGGTTTAAATTATACTAACGATCATCTCCATTTTAACAAAAAATAATTTGCTAGAGTGAAGCGTGAGCAGAAAAGTTTACATAACATTACTTATTAGGGACGCCAGGGATAAGTCAATGTACCATTTTGATTAATGATAAAACTTTGCGCTGACCTAAAGGTAGTGTATTCTAGACACATTAACATTACATCTCTCCAATTTTGGACGTCAGGAATCAGTCTTTCTGAGAGAAGTTTGCGAGCGCGAAGCGCGAGATGAAAATTTTGGCTTACAATGATGCAAATTTGCAACATTGTAAGCCGTATATTTTACGGGTATTTTCCCCTCTTATGTCTTTTTGTTTAAATTAAACCGAGCAACGATTATCTCCATTTTAACAAAAATAATTTGCGAGCGTGGAGCGCGTGCAGAAAAATTTACATAACTTTACTTATTTGGGATGCCAGAGATCAGTCAATGAACCTTTTTGGGAGAACTTTGAGAGCGCAAAGCGCGAGGCGAAAAATTTGGCTTATAATGACCTAAAAAATAGTGTATTTTAGACACATTTTGAAAATTTACGTCACGTCTCTCCACTTTTGGACGTCAGGAATCAGTCCTTTCAGAGAGAAATTTGACTCCTCAATAACTTTATTCACTGATAACCCCCACCTCTTTAAATTCCATAGGAGCCTTTGTTCATTTGTTGCCCCTTTGTTTAAAAAGTCTCCTCACTCAGAATATACAAAAACATTCGTCAAATCTTTGGCCATGAATGAAATATGACAACATATGAAAGACTTGTAAATATGAAAAAAATACACACATTTAGCTATGTTGCAATACCAGTACTAAGGGAGTGTGTGTATTTTTGTTTAGATATTGTAATATGTAACGATCACTTCCAAACTTCCACAAAAATTAATTGCGAACGCGAAACGCGAGCTGAAAAATGTACAGCTTTACAAATTTATAACTGTACTTATTTGGGACACCAGGGACCCGTTGCATAAAACTCCTAACCTGAGTTTTTTCCGGTTAAAATCTGAAAACTCCGGTTAAAGTCCGAAAACTCCGGTTAAAATATTTTTTCTGGATTTTTTACTGTTTTTTCCATTGCATAAAAACATACCAGAGTTTTCAAAAGTATTAATGCAATAAATTTTTAGGGAGTTT
>CALNVZ010000174.1:33395816-33411069 GCA_940671915.1 Paracentrotus lividus | reverse complement strand
AAAAAAGGCATAATCTAGTGCCATTCAATATAAATAAATTGAAGAAGTGAATCGGCCTTCCACACTTTTTCCGCAACTACATCTTGATTATTTCAATCAAACTTTAAAAAAAATAAATAACTTACCTGATCCAAATGAGATCAAGGACAGAAAAAGAAGTGCTCCGGTAAACAGGATCATGATCAGTCAGTAATATTAACGATTGTTTAAATTAACCTATGGCTCAGTCCCGCTAAAAATAAATGCAATCTTTGAGAAGAGACCAAAACATGCGTATGAAGAAATTGAAAGCATTTGAGGATTTGTAGTTGATTTAGCCAGTATCAAAACCGTGATCGACGGAGTCGTTCAGGTAATTAATTAATATGTCATCTACTCCTCGTGACACTGAGTTTCACAAGCCTCTTTAAGATCATAATCAATTTGTAGTGTGTCTGACAAATGGCCATGTGTATTTCGCATCGTATTAGAGCGAACGATTTGCTTTATTTTGTATAATTTGACTTTCTAAAATAAAGGTGAAACTCATTTTTTTTTACATTAAGGTTAAAATGGATTTTGATTTTCTAGATTGCACAAATAATAATCATAGTATCAAGATCTACAATTGTAAATAGGATAACAAAAAATGCGGAAGAAATTCTTTGTTGTTGTTTTATTGTTTTGTTTTCGTTTTGCTGTAAGGGTATTAAACACTAACATGTAGCAATTGTCATTCATAGTGTTGAAAAATGTTTTCAGCTTGTATCATAATTTGTATTTGAGAAAACTTTGTAATTTTTTGGTTTTCGAACAAATGTGGTGCTATACCAAAATGGTATCTGTTTCCCCTTACCACCAAATGAGAAAATGCCTTAGAAACGTTATATTTTATTGTGACTTGCATCCACAACTAATTGTTGCCCATTAAAATGTAGAACTATATTAATGATATAGAGTGTCCAGATATGCTTGTTCATTAAAACTTTTAAAAGTATGTTTCACATCATAATCCCACACACTGCTTGCGAATAAATTGAAAAAAGCATTAGAGTATTTCATTAGTCTACGCTAGTAGAATAACAATGATCGAAGTAATCGTCCGGGCAATTAATCAATATGTCTTCTACTCTTCGTGACACCGAGTTTCATGGACTTCTTTAAAAACAAATCATCAATTTGAAATATTCATACGTTTAAATATGTGTAAATAATAGGAGTTTCAAAATCTTTCTTTAGTATAGGTAATAAGATTGATTAATGCAGTTTACTAAAGATTTGTAAATTCAAACGATAAACTTAATGAACTTTGCTCTGTCAATTCAAGTTTATTTCATTTAAGAAAATAATATTTATGTTTCACAGTAATTGAGCCTTACAGGTATCTTATTTTCCGCTGTATAAGAACCAGGTCTTGCGAAGTCTAATGATATACATTTGCTTGGTCCAGTTGAGGGGCAGCTCTATGTTTTGATGACTGCACATCCAACACAAAAGGAAATGGCATGTTCTTGCCAATGACTTAGAAGGTTAGGCATTCAAGGAATGAACAGGTGTCACTTATAGGGTGGTATCTCACTTCGCGGCACTTCGCGGAGATGTCTCCGCGACAGAATACAAAATTTCGTCTCCGCGATGGATAAAAAGTATTAGAGACGTCTCCGATATCGCGGAGACGTCTCGGAGACGTCTCGGAGACGAATTTGGGACTACTTCAGACTTTTTTTTTTATAAATTGTCGCGGAGACGTCTCCGCGAAGTGAGATACCACCCTAGGAAATCATGACAATTGAAATAAGACAAGATTAAAGCGAAATACAATACAAGAAAGTTCTTGTAAGGTCAAGTCACTACACATACATTGTTTTTTTAAAATATATTATCATGTTTGAAGAGCTTGTATGGTACAACTTTTACAAAAGTGCACAAAACCTAAAAAATGTGAATAAAAATTTTCTTTTGAGTAATATTACTGCAGGCTAAAGAAGAGGAGCAGCTTCCGAAATATTTGCCTCTGAAATATCGTGCTGTTCGCCAGTATACAAAATTTGATTTTGACAAATTATGGACATTAATACTGAAGATTTCTCTACTCTTCCATCGAATCCTGGGTGCCAAGCAACGAAGAGAGTAAAAGATGTCGTCTGCTTTCGATGAAGAACCAAGAAGGTGGATCCGGGATGACTGTACATAGGAGGAAAAACAACATTTCATAGCTATAGCTTTAACATAAAATTCTGGTTTTGAGAATAATATCTATTAAAATGATTTTAGTAACTACACTTAAAACCAAATAGACGTTTTATATTGTGTTATTTCTCTTCTCCACTTATACTCTTTTAATGAGATGAATGGGGTCTTTGTTTTCTTTTGCCGTATTTTCTTATATTAGTAGTTCATTGTTGGTAATCATTAATTTTGGTTATCACAGAAAATAATCTAGTTTGAGGCAAGTCCAAGTTATTTGTTCACAAGGTAGTGATTTTTTAAAAAACTTTTTGACCATTTTTGTGTCAAGTCTGAAAGTGGATTTGTAAATTGTAACGTGTCATATATTGCCATAAAGGTTAGGAACTGAATTGGGACAAAAAGTCATTTGAAGGTCAAATTATATCACAAGGTTCATTAACAGTCATGAAAAAACAATAAACTGCATTAAAAATGCTATTTTCAACCATTTTCAAAAAAGGTTTGTCATAGGAGTACAAAATAAAAGTATGCATTTTATGTTTCAATACCATATCATCTCGGATACCTATATCACGAACGTAGCATGCAGCTTTCCATTTTTTAAATGTTAAAGTATTCATGTCTCAGTAATACTGTCACAACTGTTACTGAGCTAATGTGAAAAATGCACTTTTATTACTCGCCCTCCCACCTTTAGTAATGACACAAAGTAAGTATTTCTTACATTTGTGTGTTGTATTATCTTTCTTTTGTTTTATAAAAAAAACTTTTCTACACAACATTATGCTACGACGTGGCTATACCAAAATGTTAATGAAACATATTTCAAAGAATAATTGTGATCTCAATGGATGTCAGTGTTTTAGCGTTCTGTTTAGTCTTATCGCGCCTTATTTCAGCGTTAGTTCTTTTGAGTAATATTACTGTAGGCTAAAGAAAAGGAGCAGATTCCGAAATGTTCGCTTCGGAAAGATCGTGCTGCTCACCCACCAATAAATAAAATTTATTTAAAAAAATTATGGACATTAATACTGAAGAATTCTCTACTCCGCCATCGAACCCAGGTTGCCAAGCAGCGAAGAAATTGGAAGATGTCGTCTGGTTTCGATCGACGATGAAAAAAGAAGGTGGATCCGGGATGACTGTACATAGGAGGAAAGACAACATTTCATAGCCAAGCTATAGATAAGACTTAAAATTCTGATTTTGAAGATAATATCTGATAAAATACTTTCAGTATCTACAATTAAAACCAATTAAAAAGTTTTATATTTTGCTGTTTCTCTTCTCCCCTTATAATTTATTAATGAGATGAATATATTTTTTTTGGTCATATTCTATAATATTAGTACCTCATTGTTGGTAAATTTGTTTAACACGGATAATTATTTAGTTTTATACTTACAAGAAAATGTTGAGTTGAATACCACCTTGCCGGAGCCAAATGTGGTGACAGCTACACACTTGTATTCACATTTTGGGTTAACAATGGTGATCTCATTGGATGTAAGTGTTTTAGAGTTCTGTATAGTCTCATCCAGCGTTACAATTTCGGCGTTAGCCAGTCGTGTCCCGTTTCAGAACCAATTAAAGATTAAGGCTGGTGGATTTGCGTCAGAGGTGCATGTCAGAATAAACCCTATTCGTATTCGCTTTGATGTAAACCGTCGAAAAGAAATAGACAACACGGGTTCATCTACATTAAAAATAGCACATCAAACAACATAAATAAGAGAGGAGGACTGATAAAGGAGAGTGAGATATTGAAATGAAAATTTTTATCTATCATGTGGCCGATAGTCATAATTATATCACTAAGACACGGCGAACTGATATATATATGACTATTTTAGTTCCTCTTCAAAGAAATGTGTTTTAAAAAGTATTGGATTCAATTGACGTACATATTTTATTCGCTATGAGCAAATACATACCATTCGTTATTTATGTAAACTGATATTGTATTGTCATTATATTTTTGTATATTTGTAGATCTATGTAAACGAGAAGAATTTCCATTTTTATGAACGAATGAATTGATTTTGTTCTGAAATCCGTATGAAATAAAATTTGTATATATACTCACATGATATATTCAGTACCATGCTAGCATTGACTGGCCGCAATGAAGGTGCTGAAGATTGAACTGACTGGCAGAGAATACGTTTACCGTGGCAACCCTCTTCGTATCAGGTTAAGGGTACTCCAATCAAATCGTGATCGTGCATTCACTGAAGTTTCATAGAGGAATCGTCTGTCAAGTTCCTTGATCCAATGTACCAATGGATTGAAGGAACTGGGTATCCATGACAGCTCTGCAAATCATTGTGGTTGGTATTCCATTGTGAAGATCCTATGGCCATCCAATGTCACTGCCTCTGCGAGCCTTTGCATTTTTTGTTAATACAAAAAACATCAGCAAGTCAACATCAAACTGGAGACAACCATACCAGACAAGACACTATATGGAAAACTACTCAAAATAGGTGACAAGATAAGCAACAAGACGAAGGCAGCTTGCTGGTCATTGCTTTCGACACCCAGAGATGGCCGCCAGCAGTCTCATCCTTTGGGAGCCCACGCATGGACGTCGGGGGCGTGGTAAGAAAAAGCAAGACCTACTAGATATCATGAAATCGGATGCTGGAGTAGTTGGAACAGACGAGCTAAGAACTGCATGCACGACAGGGATAACTGGAGGATTCTACTAGGTCTCGGCAGTTTAGCCGACCTGGTTGTAGGTAGGTAGGTATTAATAAGTCAATTGTGCAAATGGAAACCTTTTTTTCATGTATATAGTATCAAAGGAAATGGATTTGAGAACGACAATGCCCTGCTTTACAACATTAGCATTGGTTATTATTACAAGAATAATGATGATAAAAAGACCTAAATATATATACATGTATATATATATATATATATATATATAATTGCTTTTAAAAAAAGGCGCTATATAAAATAGTATTAATATTATCTATTATTATTAAATTTAAGTACCCATCTACTTGAAATAATGCCCATGACGTGATTGAAATATAAATTTTTAATAAGCCAACATAATTATTTGAAGCTTTTTGCTCATTACAATTCTAATAACAGAAGGTGGCAAAAAGTAAACTCCAAATGACTTGAATAGCCTATGACTGGCCAAATATTGGAACTCCCCCATAGATGCAAGCATGGGATTCGGAATCATGTGGTGCTCTCGTCTTGGACGTATTGATTGTGCTTTCTGTGTCATACAAACTTCCATCGAAAGCATGTTATACTTTGAAGAACTTTTGTTACCAGGAATGATCTCGTGTAATCAAAAACCCATGATAACTCGGCTGCTGTAATGATCCGTTGCTTTTGCACGTAATTACAATAGGTGCGTTCTCACGAACGTACATAACTGTTGTTCGCCCTGTCCTGTTTTTTGATTACTCCTGTTGATGAGAGCTCAAGTCTGTAGTAGAACTGCGTTTCAGAAAGATAAAACCAGGAACAATCCAATAGGCCAAATATAGATACATTAATATAAATTGTTAATCCTAAGATCGGATATATTTGTGTTGATGATTAAACAAAGAAACAAATTGAACATCTAACATAGTTAGCATCGCTTTGCCTATAAGCCTGAATTGATAAGTGATATAATATTATATTATTCCTACCTTGGACATTCAATAAACCGTAGTTTGAAGATGAATTTGTAGTTGCGATGTTTCGATAGACAGTAAACGCTCTTTCCTGTAATCTTTCTTGATGAAATTATGGTTCAATCTTTGAGAAGACATAGCTAAGGCGATGTAGTGCTATGGCATCGGACTGATTGCTCAATGTTACAGATACATCATCAGGTAAATGCCACGTCAGTACTGCAGGGGGTCTTGCACCTAGTGTTACACATTCAAAAGGATGCGGTTCACCAGCCGTTACCGTAACGGTTTCGTTATTGAGATATCCATATCCAACTGTTTTATAGTCACTTATAAAAGACCGATAAGGAGGAGCTGTTGTTATAAAAATAGTAATATTAGTTATTTCAATTTGAATTACATACGAATCTCACATTTTCACTTTGATCATTTTGCACTTCTTGACATTATATCCATTGCATCTATTATTACAAGCACATACAGTGCTAACATGTGTATATGTTGTTTAAAACATTGTGATTATGTTCAATCGTAATCGTAATAAAACTGACATGATAATTATACAAACAAAAAAGGAGAATATGAAATTTTGAATTTTAATCCAATAGTTACCTGGTCCTAATGGTGAAACTTTCGTGCTACTTGATCCTGTGAATTCGGTCTCAGATGTACTGCTTATGCTGCAGGTGTAAGTGCTCCCATCATCCTTAGAAACTCCTTTGATTGTAAGATTTCCACTGGAAGAGTCTGTCAGCAAATTGAACTTAGATGGATCAGGAACATTTGTCCATGAAGTACAGGCATAATCAGGCCAGCATGAGTGAGAAGCCAATGTAACACCGTTATTCTTTTTCCAAATTAGCCGTCTGTATTTGGTTTGGGGCATGTATGTGCAAAACATTGTGAAATCTTCCCCAATGACTGGTAGCTCGTTGGATGTCTGGATAAAAATTTTATACACATGGTTCCCTGTACACAAGGAAAGACGATAGCTAGGTAACGCATCAAAAATTATAATACCGTAATAGGTCTCACAAACACAGCAAACGATGCATTATAGATATGCAATATAAATTTATTGACAGTGATAACTTGTTTGGCCCAAATATTTTTATGTTTTTTTTAAATACATTTAAAAACATTTTTTTTTCGATTACCATGTATTGGTTTAATTATTTTTAAGGGCATCATCTAGCGGGAGTCAATATAAATAAATTGAAGAAGTAAACCCGCCTCCCATGTAGACTTTTTCAGCAACTACATCTTGATTATTTTAATCAAACTTTAAAAAAAATTCTTACCTGATACAAATAAGATCAAGGACAGAAGAAGAAGTGCTTCGGTAAACAGGATCATGATCAGACAGTAATATGAACGATTGTTTGAATTAACCTATGTCTGATTCCCACTAGAAATGAATGCAATCTTTCAGACGACACCAAACAATGCTTATGAAGAAATTGAAAAGCATTGAGGAATTGCAGTTGCTTAAGTCTACGCTGGAAGAAAAAAACAGTGATCGATGAGGTCGCTCGGGCAATTAATTAATATGTCTTCTAGTCGTCGTCATATTGAGTTTCATAAGCCTCTTTAAGAAATCCTCAATTTTGAAATGTCCATACGCATTGTACAGTGTGTCTCGCATAAGGCCATAATATTTCGTATTGTATTAGAGCTAAAAGATTTCTTTATTTTGTATAATTTGACTTTGTAAAATAAAGGTGAAACAACTTTTTGTACTTTAAGGTAAAAAGGGATTTTCTTGATTGTGCAAGTAATAATCAAATTATCAAGATCCATAATTGCAAAAAGAAAGACAAAAACTGCTGAAAAAAATATTTCTTGTTGTCTATTTTTTTTAATTTTTTTTTTTTTTTTTTTTTTGTAAGGATATAAAAAAAAATATCTCATTTTGCGATTGTTTTTCATGATGTTCAGAAACGTTTTCAGCTTTTCTTATCATTTTTAATTGAGACAACTTTATCATTGTTTGGTACATGTATTTGAACAAATGTGGTGCTATATTAGAATCTGGTATCTGTTTCCCCTTACTGCCAAATTAGAAACTTTTTATTATGACTCTCGTGACTCCACAACTGATTGTTACCCATTCAAATGTAAATTTATGAAAATGATACAGAGTATCCCTGTTTTTTAAGAAATGTGTTACTTTGTTCATTGAAAGCTTTTAAAGTATTTTTCAGATCATTCTGAATATTTACTTCTTTTTCTTTTTTTCTTTTGTACCTTGAGGTAAAATGGATTTTGATTTTCTCGATTGCACAAACAATAAGCACAGAATCAAGATCTACAATTGTAAATAGGATGACAAAAAATGCTGAAGACATTCTTTGTTGTGTTGTTCTCGTTGTTGTTGTTGTATTGTTTTGTTTTGTTTCGTTTTGTTTTGTTTTAGTTTTGCTGTAAGGATATCAAACATTAATAAAAATGTTTTCAGCTTGAAGCATAATTTTTATCTAAGAAAACTTTATAATTGTTTGATATTTGAACAAATGTGGTGCTATACCAGAATCTGGTATCTGTTTCCCCTTACCGCCGAATGAGAAAATGTCATGGTGAAAACGTTGTATTTTATTGTGATTTCCATGATTCCACAACTGACTGTTACCCATTCAAATGTAAAAAAAAAAAAAAATAAATAAATAAATTAATTAAATAAATTAAAAAATAACAAATGATATATATAGTGTCAATGTATTTTAAGAAAACTTCATTAAAACTGTTAAGTATTTTCACATCATACTGCTTACGAAGAAATTGAAAAAGCATTGGAGGATTTGGAGTTGATTTAGTCTGAGCTAGTAGAATAACACACGTATGTTCGTCCTTGTACCTTAGTGGGTAAAGTGGGTGGAGCTAGTCGCTGTAGGCAACGAAGCGTTCGTTAACTTCTTTTCGTGTTTTTTTTTCATGCTGTAATACGAGTTTGACAGGAACATTCTAAAATCCATCGAAATACTCAAAAACCGGCAAAACGGTGAATATACACCTCTACTTTGGATATTGGTGTATCAAATAAACCAATTCACCAAACAATTGGGAGATTTTTTGTTCAGTTTTATGCTTTTTGAAAGCGTCATCAAAATGATCATCAAAATATAGAAAATATGAAAGCTTTTGTAATATTATACCTTTTCAATATCTGGTAATTTTTTCCAAGTTTTAAGGAAATGAAAGAAGACTGAGTGAATGCTGACCCTGCTTCCCAGAGCATTGAATAGGATTGCGTGCGGTGATGTGTGACTCCTTTGAAAGCATCCACTCTGTCTTCTTTCATTTCCTTAAAACTTGAAAAAAAATTATTCTGTACCGTCATTTTCATTTGCAATTTACTCACTTATGCTTTACATTTATGATACAAGAAAGGTACCATTTGAAAGGTGGAGAGTTCATTTTCAATAATATGTAACATATGAACAGCAAAAACAATTGAGCTTGGAATATGGGCCCTCTTTTTTCTGAAACGCACTGTATAATATAAATTAGAAGTTTTCTGAACTGATGTCGTTGTTCGCTTTGACGTTCTAGTTTGTTTTTTTTTACT
The DNA here is from genome assembly GCA_940671915.1 of Paracentrotus lividus. Lineage (NCBI taxonomy): Eukaryota > Metazoa > Echinodermata > Echinoidea > Camarodonta > Echinidae > Paracentrotus > Paracentrotus lividus. The sequence goes on along the minus strand of CALNVZ010000174.1, from coordinate 33,401,691 downwards.
TGGGGACAAGCAGTTAAAATCATGTAAAAATATGTACTTTTTGTAAAATAAAACTGTATTTTAGTATCATGCATATTTTATCGGCATGTCAATTGTTTATTTTTCATTTTGATTATAAAATCAATCATTGATATGAAAATTAGGAGTTTGGAAATACAGTGTATGTCTATGTTTCGTAGGATCAATGCTGCTGAAAAGAGAAAACTGGGTTCATATTTCATGAAAAAGTCGCCAAATTAAATGCCTGCGTGTGGTGACGGGCTTAATTGCCCTGTCTTGTCCGCCCAGGGATCAGGCCCATTCCGACATTGTATGCCTAACATTTCTCACCGAGAACAGGTCGAATGAACTACGGTGATCATTGTGATTACTAGACCGACCAGCACCCGTGGCTACCTTCAGTAAGGTGGTGTCTTAAGGAATGCACGTTGTCAGGATATTTCCAATTATTTTCTGTCAACATAAACCCGAGCTTTAAACTTAAAAAAATGTCCATGTTATCCATATGTGTTGGGCATATTCCATGCATTTTTATTATAGGTAAACCGGAATATCTGCATGTTCAATAATTAAAATAATCACTACAACCAAGTGTAGCGTGGTTATACGAACGGAAATAGACGAAACTAAATGAAGTAAATCCATAATATTGAATGCATTTATTAACAAATTATAACTGTATTTATACACCGGCCTACCTGGCCCAACATCAAACAGTAACTAAGGAAACATAACAATATTTAAATTAACTTACAGATAGCCAATGAACTTAAAGAGAATAACGTGATCATAATAAATGATCAGAGTCATTCTGGGAGAGTCAATGAAAGACAAAACAATTGCTGGTATAGGCCAGAAATAGCGCGCGCCTTTTACAGCTGTTTAAGCGGTGCCTTTGTGAGACAGCGACAAGTGAAATTTACCTCGATCTGTAAAGCAAGAAACCGAAAATGCGCACAGCCAGTGAATTTACAACCGTGGAGTTATGCGCGCAATAAGCGTGGGAACGCCGTGTGCAAGATTTTCTCACTTTCGACTTTATCTCCGCTCGGAGAAGTCCTTTTTCGAGAAGGCTCTACAATTGAGTATACAGATAACGAAAGGAAATCCCAGTATATCGAAAGATGGGAAAGCGGAAATCAAGCCAGAGCCGGGTGGCCCGCCAACCAAAGATTGCTAGGCCTAGACAGTCAACAAGATTAAGGCAGTCTAGCAACGACACCACTCAAGACGTACTCGGCACCTCAACTCCCCGGCGGGCGGGGCGGCCAAAACGGGCGAGGCACTCGAGCGGTAACCCCAGCAGTGGACGCTTAGCCACCACCAGCATAAACCCGGCTCCGGAGACTGACGGACCACAATACCGTGGAAACGAGACAACTGGAGCGAACCAGTCATCAAGCCAGCCGCCTTCACAAGCACAGCCAATGCAAGGTGAGGTAGACGTAGCTATGCAATCACATCTACCAGAAATATCACAATCTAGTGAAACAACAAGACATAGATCTAACAATTTTGAAAGCAACTTAATGGTTTCCTTCCCATCGATTGTACCAAGCACCGGTAGCCTACACGCTGGCTTTCAATTACAAACTACACACAACGAGAGTGACACTAGGCCTAGAGCTAGTCATAGTTTGAGGGATAATGAAGCCCATCCTCCCACACGGGCAAGCAGTGTCGGGCAACCGACTCAGTCAGGCGCTACTGCCTCGGATACAAGGGGGAGCACAGTGGTGCACTCACATATAACACAGATCAGTCGCCCTTGTTTCCGGTCACTGATAGACTGGGGACTAAAGTACACCACAACATGAAGGAAAAAATATGGAGAGGGCAATATGTAGATTCCAACACACTTCTTAGACACAAAACATAGCAACACAATCAATGCCAGAGGCAGCAGACGAACAAGCCCCGGTTCTAGGACAATTACCCCCTGGACAATTACCCCCCGGACAATTACCCCCGGACAATTACCCCCGAGGACAATTACCCCGGACATTACCCCCGGACAATTACCCCCGGAGGACAATTACCCCCGAGGACAATTACCCCCGGACAATTACCCCCGGACAATTACCCCCGGAGGACAATTACCCCCGGAGGACAATTACCCCCCGGGACAATTACCCCCCCGGACAATTACCCCCCGAGGACAATTACCCCCCGGACAATTACCCCCCGGACAATTACCCCCCGAGGACAATTACCTTCCGGACAATTACCCCCGGACAATTACCCCCCGGACAATTACCCCCGAGGACAATTACCCCCGGACAATTACCCCCTGGACAATTACCCCGGACTTACCCCCGAGGACAATTACCCCCGACAATTACCCCCGAGACAATTACCTTCCCGGACAATTACCCCCGGACAATTACCCCCGAGGAAAATTACCCCCTCACAGGCATTGATGTTGGTATCAAGCGGCGCCTATTTTGAGTCTCGCCCGGTGTCGCAGGTTTTCGAATTATTTTTTACTTGATCTTATCTAATGACTTTCTCTTTCTCTTCCTCTGTTATATCTATCTTTTTCCTTTTCTCTTTCACTCTTTCACTTTCTTCTTTTTACTTTGCCTCTTCCCTTTTTTCCCTTTCGATTTATGCGCCTATGCATCAGAAAATATGTTGGCCCCCATATATCCTTTTATTTTCATAGAAAAATAAATTGAACATTCATGAAAGTACACGATTACACAAAATAATCACAAATGCTGAATATCTCTGATTCATCTCTGATTCCAACTGATCTTATTTCTATTTATTTGTGTTTCGCCTGAACGAAGTTCGGCAAAGACCTAGTAATCATTTTCCTGTTAGTCTGTTGGTCTGTTAGTCTATTACGAAAATGTCAAAGTTTTTAGTTTTTGTTTAACTTGCTCTGATTTCTTTATTTCTGCATCATTTGTCTTCACACTTGGTACAAATGATTCTTGGTAATACCACATGTGCCTTGATGAGGATGATGAGATCAAAGGTTATATAGGGGTCAAAATGTCAAGTTAAAGGCCGTCTTTTTTAAACTTTTTGTTTAACTTTCACTCATTCTTTTATAGCATCAGTTTTGTTCACCCCTGGTATAATTATCCTTGGTTAATACAACTTATGTGTTGATGAGAATGATGAGGTCAAGGTCATATAGGGGTCAAAAGGTCAACTTAAAGGTCAAAAGGTCATATTGCGTGTTTTGTTGATAGCGAAATCGGGCGAGACTCGTGTTTCGCGAACCATCAGGCAAATAGATAAAACCGTGGTCTGAGCCCATGGTTTCTAAGGGGGCAATAAAGGCCATAATTAATAACTCCATAATTTAACAAATAAAGTGCAAATATAAACTAAAGCCCATATCAATAATATGAAAAAATAAGGTTAATCGTAAAATTAAATATCATACATAAGTTATTTTTCACTTTATTTATTCATTTATGGAGTCATTAATTATGGCCCTGATGACGCCCACGGATTTTGTCGAATCCACGTCGGGAATATGAGGGCCAGTTTACATATTTTCTGATGCATTTTGTGTATCCAAAACGGGGGGCTTCGGGCGCAGCCCCCCCCCCCACCCCCCCCCCATTTTTTCATGGCGCAGAAGGTGCCACTAACAAACAAAAAGGGGGAAAGGAGCTGGGGTGGAGGTTGTGTGGTCGAATGGATTAGTCGGTGGACTGACGATCACAAGGTACGCGGTTCGAATCCCCTCCATTACACTAATGTCCTTTGGTTAGATATTAATCTACAATTGGCTAGACTTGACCCAGGTAAGGTAAATGGGTACCGGTAGGAAGAAATTCCTCGAATGCCTGAAGCGCCCTTTATTAGGGCAGCTATGGCTATTGCCGAGAAATAATATTAGCTGCGCCACTGATAAGTTTATTAGAGAGTCGGCACATTATAAATGCTTAATATAGGTTTTCCCGGCCAATTTCATTGTTTTGTCAATCAATTGCAAATTAAAGGCATTCATGTTCGGAAAAAACGCTGCTGCATCGAAATGTTGCCAGTCAAAATCGTATTCAATCATCAAAATTAACGATTGATGTGATTGATTTCGTATTTGCGCATTCTACTTCTCATAATAACCATATGCATTCGGCAATAGCTATTCAAATTCGTCTTCATCCTGTCGACATTTCATTCTGTATACTGAAATTCGCACAAATTTGAAAGCACAAAATAATGAAATTAAATGCCTATATTCGAATTTGAACTTTGCAACCATTACTTTGTGTGCCTAAAAACGAATCTGAGAGCATGAACACGAAATTGTTTGACTAAAGTCAGTCTGTCGCATCAAACACACGAATTTGAATACACATTAAATGAAAACGGATGATAAATGTATGAAATTGGCCGGGAAAACCTATATTATTATTGTTAATGGAAAGGGGGAAAAAGGGAAAAAAGGAAAAATAAGAAAATGAGAGAGAGAGAGAGAGAGAGAGAGAGAAAAGGAGAAAGATCAATATAACAGAGAAAGGAAAGGAAAGAGAAAGCCATTAAGATAAGATCAAGATCCGGGGTAATTGTCTGTGGGTAATTGTCCGGGGGGTAATTGTCTGGGGGTTATTGTCCGGGGGTAATTGTCCGGGGGTAAATTGTCCTTGGGGGGTAATTGTCCGGGGGTAATTGTCCGGGGGTAATTGTCCGGGGGTAATTGTCCGGGGGTAATTGTCCTTGGGGGTAATTGTCCGGGGGTAATTGTCCGGGGGTAATTGTCCTCGGGGTAATTGTCCTCGGGGGTAATTGTCCGGGGGATAATTGTCCGGGGTAATTGTCCTCGGGGGTAATTGTCCGGGGGGTAATTGTCCGGGGGGTAATTGTCCGGGGGGTAGTTGTCCTGATACGACAAGCCCCTAACCTAGCAATATCTCACGAAGGGGCAAGGTTAGTGCTGAAACCCGCTACCTCTAACAAAAATAAAATCGTGTCCATTGAACGGTGGAGCGATGCATTTCTTGTATATACCAGTATTTATCTAAAAGCCAATCCAACTCGCTCACATGAGCTTCTGAAATATGGGCAACTAATCCGATCTGCTGCCTCTCGATACTATGGGTATGGTTGGAGAGACTTCGATATCGAATTTCAACATCGCATGCACAGAAAAGGCGGGTTGTGGTCATCAATAGATGGGGAATTGTGGCTCCTCCACGTAATAGGTGGGGGATCTCCGCGAAACATGCGGATACAAGACCGCCCCCAAACCCAACAGGGATCGTGGGCAACCAAGCGAGAATGGGCCTCACCCCGGGGTTCGAGCACAATAAAGTTCACACCCAATATGAATAAGGGAAGGGCGCCATCTCGGCCACAAAACTCTCGTGGCGGAGAATGCTATGAATTCAATTACCGGTCAGGGCAATGCTCTAGACAGGCATGCCGCTTTACACACGCATGTAACCTTTGTGGTAACAAAGGGCATGGAAAATCCACTGCACTGGAGTCCAACGCTCAAACCTCAAAGCCATCAAACCCAACAACAAATAACTGCACCCCCAGAAATGGGGAACAAACACAGAAGAATAATAAAGATATACATGGCAATTTGAATGAAGATAATAACATAACGCAACAGATGAGCGACTTAATGTCTCTAGCACAAACGCCAATTATAACCGAGAACTTAAAAGTTATGTTAAAGACGTATCCTAACAGGGAGGCCGCAGAATTTTTGGACAAAGGCTTTTAATACTGAAGGCTTCAAATTAAATTACACAGGCCCCCGCATGCCGGCTGATATGCCCAATTTAAAATCAGTGGAAAACAACAAACCAGGAGCACTCGAAAAAATTCAAAAAGAGGTAAGACTGGGTAGATACCTAGGCCCATTTGAAGTTAGGCCACTAAACAAATTACGGTCGAGTCC
>CALNVZ010000174.1:33367822-33395791 GCA_940671915.1 Paracentrotus lividus | reverse complement strand
GTGCGCGAGAACCTGCTATGGAATTCATTAACCGGTCAGGGCAATGCTCTAGACAGGCATGCCGCTTTACACACGCATGTAACCTTTGTGGTAACAAAGGGGCATGGAAAATCCACTGCACTGGAGTCCAACGCTCAAACCTCAAAGCCATCAAACCCAACAACAAATAACTGCACCCCAGAGAATGGGGAACAAACAACAAGAAGAATAATAAAGATATACATGGCAATTTGAATGAAGATAATAACATAACGCAACCAGATTGAGCGACTTAATGTCTCTAGCACAAACGCCAATTATAACCGAGAAACTTAAAAGTTATGTTAAAGACGTATCCTAACAGGGAGGCCGCAGAATTTTTGGACAAAGGCTTTTAAATACTGAAGGCTTAAATTAAATTACACAGCCCCGCATGCCGGCCTGATATGCCCAATTTAAAATCAGTGGAAAACAACAAACCAGGAGCACTCGAAAAATTCAAAAGAGGTAAGACTGGGTAGATACCTAGGCCCATTTGAAGTTAGGCCACATTAAACAAATTACGGTCGAGTCCCATTGGACTAGTGCCCAAAAAGGTGCGCGGCGAATATCGTTTAATTAACCACTTGTCATACCCCACCCGGGTATTCAATAAACGATTATATTCCGGATAAAGTTTGCAGGGTTGAATACACGAGTTTGATAAAGCAACAGAATTAATTGTTGAAGCAGGCATAGGTGCCGAGCTAGCAAAAGAGGACATCAAATCGGTCATTCAGGTTACTTCCGATTCATCCAAATAATTTGAACTGCTCGGGGTCAAGTTTGACGGCAAATATTATATTGACAAATGCTTACCCATGGGTATCAGATGTGCCCCAGCATATTTTGAATCTTTTTCTACGTTTATTGAACATTGCGTTAGGGAAAGAATTGGCTCACAAAATAGTGCACTATTGGATGATTCTTTATGCGTGGTTCAATACAAAATGAAGAATTAACATGTAACAAGTTGTTGATACATTAATATTAGTGTGCAAAGAGCTAGGCGTCCGCCCTAGCCAAAGAAAAATCAGAAGGGCCTACTACTAGATTGACATTTCTTGCTTAGAGCTTGACTCAGTACTAATGCAAGTACGTGTACCACAAGAAAACTGGTGGAAATAAGATACGGAAAATCGGTAGGGGCGCTAGCTCCTAAATCAGCCACGTCAAAGAGATTCAATCTCTTGATTGGCTCCTTGAATTTCATTTGCAGAGCAATACGACGGGCAGAGCATTTTTACGACGGTTATAGACTTAACAAAAGGGAAAATGTGAAAATGTACCAGTATACTGGTTGAATGAGGGGGCCCAAGCTGACCTATCTCACATGGCTCGAGTTCTGAACCACTATAATGGCATATCAGTCATTCCCCAGGAAGGTGGGGAGGAGATAACGACCACGTTCTGTACACTGATGCTAGGGGGAAATTGGTTTCGGAGCCTATTTTGAAGGCAAGTGGTTTAATATAAAAGTGGTCGTCGCGCGAAATTATCGAGGGTACGTCAATAGCATGGAAGGAAATGATACCCATCTACTCTCCGTCGCTGCATGGGGAGGAACTCCAGATATAGGAGATGTCTGTACACAGACAACATGTCAGTGAAGTTTGCAATAAACAGCAGACATCATCATGTCCGAAAATAATGGAGTTATTACGTAATTTGTGTTTGATCTGCTTAAAGAAAAACATGGTCTGTAAAGCAGTTTACATATATACGCTTGACAATGGTGTTGCCGACTCCCTTTCACGATTTCAGATGGGGCGATTCCGCAAACTAGCACCAGGAGCACGAGACCCGACCAAGTCGTATACCTACGGAATAGTGCTGACTTAGCAACTGAAACACATAGACTACTAGGGCAGTCCTTAGCAGAGGGATCACAGCGGGCATAACCAGAGTGCTGTAGACTCATTTCAAGAGTTTCGATTGAAGAGACAACTGAATACATCATGGCCTGCAACAACTACACAGGTTATGGCATTTTCATCGCACATCTTTCCATTAATGGGAAATCATCATCAACCATCACAAAGCATGTCGCAGCGTTATCTATATTTACACAATATGTACAGCTGGGCGGACCAGCTAAACAGTTCTTAGTTAAGAAAATGCAGGAAGGGAGCAGGCGCGACAGATCTATGGTAGACAGTAGAAGACCCATAACTGGGAACTTTTAGAGACAATCATACCAACATTATACCTTGTTATGCTACTCTAACTACGAATCAATGATGTTTCACGCATCATATTTATTAGCATTTTTTGGGGTTTTTGAGAGTGGGAGAATTCACGATTCAAAGGAAGGGCGATGACTTAAACAAGGTCATAGCGAGGGATGACATCAATTTTGCAGTGGCCTAAGGGAAGCCTGCTAGTACGTATTAGGTTCTCAAAAACCGACCAACACGGGCAAGGAACCACGATCAATATCGGTGGCAATGGGACAGATGAAAAGTGCCCAGTGAATGAAAGCATACTCCGTGTACATGGTGTAAGACCTGATATAAATGGTCCGTTATTCTGTCATTGTGATGGGGCCCTGTAACTAGGTATCAATTTAGTTCAGTTTCTGAAGAAAACCCTACAGCACAAACGGGTACAGTTGGTAGCCACTATGGCACACACTCCTTTCGAATCGAGCGGCAACCACAGCGCTCCTGAAAGGCGTTCCCCCAGAAAAGATAATGGCAATGGGAAGGTGGCGCAGCTCTGTATACATGGTTATATCCGCTAAATATCGGTGCAAATTAAATTGATAGGAATAAACGTTATCATAAACATATAATCATAACAATAAGATAATAATTATCGATAACTTTTATATAGAGCATAATATGTTTACGATATCAACGCGCTCTACATAAATTATACAATATTAATGTCCAACAAGGCCACAACATTACATAATAGAGATCAACAATGACAAATTGGAATTAAATTACTAACGAGCAAACGGGAAGGCAGTAATATTCTACACAATCATTTAACCTAATTCGTTATAATACAATTAAAGTTGAACACGACACAAAGTATACAATGTGCAGATCAATTATGTGAAGTGCTATTCATGTTATAACAGAATGGGGCTGGAGGATCAACCAGGAGTTACTATCCTGATTAGACTTCCCCAATCATTAATATTGGCGTAACCCCCTTGCTCCTAGGTTTTTACATGTAACACAGAGGAACGATCATTCCTTCCTTTTTCTTTTAATTGAAACCTACTATAACAACAAAATCATTTCAAAATGAACAAATCTTTGGTTCATTTTTACTCAAAATTTCGCAATTGTTTCTTTAATTTTCTTTCGCAATTACCACTGAGTCGAGTAGTATACATCAAATTCACAGTCATGCCACTCTCCCTCTCAATACAAGATCACTCTACAACATATTAAAAACAGGAGATATACGGAAGCTTCATTTGTAAACTTTTATTCATGAAGTTTAAATACCAATACAAAAATACATATGTATATTGCAATAAACAAGCAGACATCACATGTCCGAAAATAATGGAGTTATTACGTAAATTTGTGTTGATCTGCTTAAAGAAAAACATGGTCTATAAAGCAGTTTACATATTACGCTTGACAATGGTGTTGCGACTCCCTTTCACGATTTCAGATGGGGCGATTCCGCAAACTAGCACCAGGAGCACGGAACCGACCAAGTCGTATACCTACGGGAATAGTGCTGACCTAGCAACTGAAACACATAGACTATTTAGGGCAGTCCTTAGCAGAGGGATCACAGCGGGATACCAGAGTCTGTAGACTGCATTTCAAGAGTTTCGATTGAAGAGACAACTGAATACATCATGGCTGCAACAACTACACAGGTTATGGCATTTTCATCGCACATCTTTCCATTAATGGGAAATCATCATCAACCATCACAAAGCAATGTCGCAGCGTTATCATATTTCACAATATGTACAGCTGGGCGGACCAGCTAAACAGTTCTTAGATAAGAAAATGCAGGAAGGGAGCAGGCGCGACAGATCTATGGTAGACAGTAGAAGACCCATAACTTGGGAACTTTTAGAGACAATCATACCAACATTATACCTTGTATGCTACTCTAACTACGAATCAATGATGTTTCACGCATCATATTTATTAGCATTTTTTGGGGTTTTTGAGAGTGGGAGAATTCACGATTCAAAGGAAGGGCGATGACTTAACAAGGTCATAGGCGAGGATGACATCAAATTTTGCAGTGGCCCTAAGGGAAGCCTGCTTAGTACGTATTAGGTTCTCAAAAACACGACCCAACACGGGCAAGGAACCACGATCAATATCGGTGGCAATGGGACAGATGAAAAGTGCCCAGTGAAAGCCATGAAAGCATACCTCCGTGTACAATGGTGTAAGACCTGATATAAATGGTCCGTTATTCTGTCATTGTGATGGGGCCCCTGTAACTAGGTATCAATTTAGTTCAGTTCTGAAGAAAACCCTACAGCACAACGGGTACAGTGGTAGCCACTATGGCACACACTCCTTTCGAATCGGAGCGGCAACCACAGCGGCCCTGAAAGGCGTTCCCCCAGAAAAGATAATGGCAATGGGAAGGTGGCGCAGCTCTGTATACATGCGTTATATCCGCTAAATATCAGGTGCAAATTAAAATTGATAGGAATAAACGTTATCATAAACATAATAATCATAACAATAAGGATAATAATATCGATAACTTTATATAGAGCATAATATGTTACGATATCAACGCGCTCTACATAAATTATACAATATTAATTCCCAACAAGGCCACAACATTACATTAATAGAGATCACAATGACAAATTGGAATTAAATTACTAACGAGCAAACGGGAAGGCAGTAATAATTCTACACAATCATTTAACCTAATTCGTTATAATACAATTAAAGTTGAACACGACACAAAGTATACAATGTGCAGATCAATTATGTGAAGTGCTATTCATGTTAATAACCAGAATGGGGCTGGAGGATCAACCAGGAGTTACTATCCTGATTAGACTTCCCCAATCATTAATATTGGCGTAACCCCCCTTGCTCCTAGGTTTTTACATGTAACACAGAGGAACGATCATTCCTTCCTTTTTCTTTTAATTGAAACCTACTATAAACAACAAATCATTTCAAAATGAACAAATCTTTGTTCATTTTTACTCAAAATTTCGCCAAATTGTTTCTTTAATTTCTATCGCAATTACCACTGAGTCGAGTAGTATACATCAAATTCACAGTCATGCCACTCTCCCCTCTCACTACAAGATCACTCTACAACATATTAAAAACAGGAGATATACGGAAGCTTCATTTGTAAACTTTTATTCATGAAGTTTAAATACCAATACAAAAATACATATGTATATTGCAATAAACAAGCAGACATCATCATGTCCGAAAATAATGGAGTTATTACGTAAATTTGTGTTGATCTGCTTAAAGAAAAACATGGTCTATAAAGCAGTTTACATATATACGCTTGACAATGGTGTTGCCGACTCCCTTTCACGATTTCAGATGGGGCGATTCCGCAAACTAGCACCAGGAGCACGAGACCGACCAAGTCGTATACCTACGGGAATAGTGCTGACCTAGCAACTGAAACACATAGACTATTAGGGCAGTCCTTAGCAGAGGGATCACAGCGGGCATACCAGAGTGCTGTAGACTCATTTCAAGAGTTTCGATTGAAGAGACAACTGAATACATCATGGCCTGCAACAACTACACAGGTTATGGCATTTTCATCGCACATCTTTCCATTAATGGGAAATCATCATCAACCATCACAAAGCATGTCGCAGCGTTATCATATTTACACAATATGTACAGCTGGGCGGACCCAGCTAAACAGTTCTTAGATAAGAAAATGCAGGAAGGGAGCAGGCGCGACAGATCTATGGTAGACAGTAGAAGACCCATAACTTGGGAACTTTTAGAGACAATCATACCAACATTATACCTTGTATGCTACTCTAACTACGAATCAATGATGTTTCACGCATCATATTTATTAGCATTTTTTGGGGTTTTTGAGAGTGGGAGAATTCACGATTCAAAGGAAGGGCGATGACTTAAACAAGGTCATAGCGAGGGATGACATCAAATTTTGCAGTGGCCCTAAGGGAAGCCTGCTAGTACGTATTCGGTTCTCAAAAACCAGATCTAGATCACATGCAGTCAGCATTTCTGGATCTGGACTCGTGCACCGCAGTGCAGAGTGCAGAGTCGGCCTTAGCGGCGTGTAAGATATAAGCATATGCCAACGCTGGAAAAAAAAAAAATGTCTTGAAGTATACTCGATCAAATTACAATCTATTTAGTCTAAACGCTGAAGTATCAACTCTAATGATCTATGCCAACAATCGTGTAGGCCTATTTTTAAACAATAAAATGTGAGCAAATTTTAAACAGTAATGTTTAGAATTTAAACAACTTGGCTTAAACAACAATGTTTTTTTTTTAAATAACCCTGAACAGCTGCTATTTACAGCTTAAAGATTACTCTATAGTATTGTAACAACTTGCTTTAAACAACTGTGTTTAATAATAGGGTAGATGTAGGGAATACCGGCCACTTAAGCTCATTTGCTTAATTTGCACATGGAAACAATAAAATCACAAAAGAAAAAGATTCTCATTGCTTAGCTACATCATTCAACTTTATTTTCCAAAAAAAATTGAGGTAATCAAATATTTGTTCAGGCAGTAATATGCAAATAATGACGTCATCGTAAATTGTCCGGCATTCCCTACAGTGTAGGAAATACCGGACAGTATGTTTTTACCTTTTTTTTTGTATAAAGATCTGTCTGGAAGCACTGATTTGAATGTAAACCATCAACTTAACATGTTTGTATTGATTTTTTAAATAACATTATTCATTTTTAGAAGATTATATGCATTTTACTACAAGATTTCAAAACACTCAGAATAACTTTATATCTCATGTAGATCATGACATATCACAATAATAATAAAGAGAAATAGACATTTCAAAATTGTCAAACAATTTAATAAATAAATATAATACATTATATATGCAACTTACTATTTGATCTACATGCTTAGCAACTCAACCCGGAAGTAAAACAAACAACCGTCCATGTGGTGTCCGGTATTCCCTACACAAAAAAAATGACTGACTAGCACTTTTCAACACACTGCCACCCCAATACACAGGCTTTGTACAGTGCAAACACTCCATACACGTTTGGCCCACCCTCCACACACGTCCATAATGCATGAAATAGAGGTCATACCCCAATTCTATTTTTATACCATCACATTCTCTAAAATGTCAATTTTTACATCAGGCCATTTTTCAGGCTGCAAATTTTCCTACCTTGACAGATTGTGGTAGTCTTCTCGGAGATTTCTCACTTGTTGATGTCGAATACAGCATTCAACCTTCCCAGACAGACCACCTGACCAATAGATACCGGTATTTCAACTCAGTTGATCTTATGTTGGCAGCTAGGGCTGGACATGTGGTGACCGTCCGATATTCCCTACTGTCCGGTATTCCCTACATCTACCCTACTATTAAACAGCATGTTTTTTAAACAACCAAAGTGTTAAAAAATCTAAACAACTATAAGTTGTTTCATTTTTAAACAGCGCTGTGCGATTCGCCGGTTAACATGCAGTTGTTTAAGATTTTAAACAACTTGTTTAATTTTTTTCTAACAGTGTACACTATTTCAGTAAAGGTGTACATCACATCAAAATGAGACACAAGTCGCCAAGCAAACTCAGCAAAGGGTCGAGGATATCGGCAAAATCATAAAAATGTCGAATTTAGGGGAAAATATTTTTTTGATTTTCAAAATCTTCAATATTTCACATGTGTGCTTTGTAAAAGAAGTAAGTAAAAACGATAACGGGAAAGTTTTTTCAAATGGATTGTTCTGCGGATATATTTGTCTCTTTTCTGGCGAATTGTGTCTCATTTTAATGTGATGAGTCACAGTCTGGAGTTTCTGTTATGGTTAGCCTAATGTTTCTAAATTTCCATTATTTTCTCGAATAATTGTTTTACAAGATTTTTGTTTTTCATTTTTACAAAATTTAATTTTTTTTTTTTAAAGATAATCATATGCAAATTACCTTATTTGCATTCTGTTCAGTAATAAACCTGAACAAACTTAAATTCAAGTATATAAAGATGTAAAGTTAGTGAAATATTGATGATTTGCGCGTAACGCTTATTCGACGCATTAATTGTATTATAATATAAGCCCTAGTAACTTAATTTGAAATAACGAACTACAACTTTCGAGATTTGTTACAATTACTAAATCTTGTATAATTTATGTTTCGCAGAGGAAACTGATTTCATTGATTACATATTAATTCTACTCTATGTAAAATGTAAAGTTAACGTATACCAACGTGCGGCATTAAATCGTAATTAAACAAGGCGCGTCCATTTTCTAAGAGGCCAAACGCAACAAAGTGACGTTGGAAATACGGCTGAGAAACGCATAAATTTATACAGCTGGCTGCAATAACAAATAAGCTCACAAAAACTCGCGTAAGAAGACTTCCCTGCGATAAAATGGTATTGTCCGTTCGTTTGAGCAAACTAATCGTGGAGATGAAAGAAATTGATGAACTTTTATCATGGTGTTAGTTAATAGATTCTCCAGACCAGATGGAGGAAATACACATTTGGGCAAGCTTATAACATGATTGTGCTGAAGTTGTAATCAGAATATGCAATTAATATACAGTAGTGGCCAAAATTATTAGAACACCTGAACCTACACAAAGTCTATGGGATTATCAATGCCCTAGTTCATTAGCCGAAATCAGATTAAAGATATCTTTTCTGTGCCATGAGCTTTCATGCGTTTTTAGCATAGGGTCTTACTTATATGTTTATACCAAATTCATATAGTTTGGAAATGCGCAGCATTCAAAATAGTTGCGCTATGCGCTTTTGGTTTCCCCATAGACTTGTGTATTAAGCATGTAGTCCAAATGCAAAAACGTAAAATGCCGATTACATATGCCGATTGCTCAAAAAGTATTTAAGGTAGAAGTATGAAACTTAGCAGGCTTATTTATTCTAATATACCTCAAATACATTTTAAGTTTCAGCCAATTTGGTCAAATGGGGAGGGTGGATTCGCCCCAATCCTTGGTGGTTAGATGACCAAAATAACCATGCCCATTTAAGGTTAAGACTTTTTTTTTAATTTAATGAAGAGACTCCTTGTAAATGTATGTTTTTTAAAAAGAAATTTCAGGAGCCAATTCAAATATGTCGAAATATGAAGGGTCATTGGAACAATGGATTTAAATAGGGGCACTGAATTAAACATTTGGGGCCCTTCCAAAATAATTTAAAAATCCCCACATAAGATGTAACTACTTCACCCTATGTTGTTATGAATGCTATTTTTGACATCATCAGGAAATTTCCTTTCAGAATATATATACTTTTGTAGGGAGAGGCTTCAAATATTTAACGTTATGACACTTTAATCCTGAAAGGGGCAAGATTTTTAAATTTTTCAATTGGTGGTGTAACATAAAAAAGGGCGACTTGGGGGCGAGTTCCCAACGCATGGCTTTGTTATTTAGTTTTTAAAGCATAATGATGATATTCGGAGACATTCCAACCATTTTATAGGTATTTAAATGGTCAACTGAATGAAAATTGTTAAAATCATTTAAATATGCTTGGTGTTCTAATAATTTTGGCCACCACTGTATATTGATGCTCAAAACAATGACATAGATTGTGAACTTGTCACAAGTCTTGCGAAGACGCCGTTCACACGAAAGCGCCGTAAAATATAAAAACAACAACAACAACTACAAGTTTTTATGCGTTATGCATGTTATAAGCGTAAATATTGATCAGTCGAGGAAAGAACCTCTTGTGATTATGTTCAAAGTGACAGGACTTTTTTTTAATCAATTAAAATGAATGTACCATCTCCGGAAAGCTGAGAATTCAAGCTTTATTATTTCCATGCGAACAATAAGCTACAATAGAATAATGCGGCATCGAGGATCAAAACTATGTAGCGCATGAGCCATTTTGAGAGCAAAATATACCATATTGTACAGGAATTTGATCTGACTAGGCCTTCGATTTGACAAAAGTGACAGGACTTTTTCTTTTATTTGCAATTAGTTTTTCCTATCTTTGAAAAATTCACACTCTTAGCGTACTTAATCAAATTGAACATTTCTTTGAAAAGGTAGTTGCTCGCCACAATAAAGAAAATAAAGTGAAAAACTGTCCCAAAACCAAAAAAGTCAATGGGCGCGTTCTCTTTGAGTAGAATGGTAGCGCCCTCTATCTCTAAAGGTTACAACTAGAATTGATATGTTTCACCCTGAGAGATACCATTACACAATTCAGCGTCGACGTGTGAGATTACTCTGCATTATTTTAAAGCAACAACTTGCGATGATTTACCTCGTGTTTTTACTACGCTCCATGACACTTGGGGAGTTCTGAAGTGTTACACAAAATCACCATAGTGGGGTAATAGCTGCTAGAAGAAAGATTCAAAATTACGTTGAGATAAGCAATATTTCGCAATGTTTGGGAGAGTTGGGTAAAACAGTCACAGTTTTGCCTGTAGACATTGCACAACTCTCTTGAACTGTATTTAACCACTTGACTGCTGCATGGTGCTATTTGAACAGTACGGGTATGACCAGCGTAGTGCTGGTTTGACAAAACAGACAAGGCTCAAACAATAGCATGAGCACGTAAAGTGGTCCGCAGCCAAGTGGTTAACACGATACTACCTTCGCAACTTTGCGAAACGCTCTGAATCTCCCCCCAGTGACATGTGGCCTTTAGTGCTAATATGTATGTTCAATGTTTGCTTTTAGTTTGATTATATTGAGGAAATGGTTTACACAAATATAAAAATAAGGAATGTTTTTGTACAGATTCCAAATGATATGAACATTCAATGTGTCAGAAAAACGTGGTGTATGTAGTCAGTCTTGTAACTGTATGCACACTATGTATGAAAGAAGTTCTAATTTTAACATTTTGATTATTGCTTACCAAAGGAGCATGAATAGGCCTATGTGTTTTCAAATATTTCCAGCACTGATATTTGAAAAGGCTTTGGTCATATCTACATGTAGGCCTAAGTGGTCATCTCATCATCTTGTGGTGTTCTGCGAACAGTATTGATATACTCGGGGTCATGGAGGACATCCTGAAGAACCCTAGCCTCTGTGTTTATGTACACAGCGTTTGTATTTTCTGGCTGTTCACATTGCTTGATAGAAGAGCGAACATATTCCTTACTGTCTGCTCTGGAAGAAGATTGACTGCTTGGGACTTCCGACTTTATCTCCCTGCATGTGTTCATCTCATGTTGTGTTGTTGTGGAAACAGTTTTGATATACTCGGGATCACGGAGAATATCCTGAAGAACCCTACCCTCTGTGTTTATATACACAGCGTCTATCCTTTCTGGCTGTGTACGTCGCCTGACAGAAGGACCAACGTATTCTTCGCTCTCTGTTCCGGCAGAAGAATGCCTGCTTGGAACTTTCGAATTTATTTCCATGTAGGTGTGCACGTCATCATCTCCTGTATTAGCGGTATTGTCAGTCTGAGGGTCCACTGAATTTTCATTGAAGGGCTCAAACTGCTTCCGTGTAAAGTTTGGACTGACATATTCATCGGTACCAATGAGAGACAGATTTTTATGCGGGACGGTAGAATGACTTGATGATATCGGTTTCATGTCCATGTAGGAGCTCTCAGTTTCTTCCAGAATTACCTATAAAACGCAAATTATTGAAGCTAGGATATAATTTTGGTAGGAGTAAATTAATATAAATTATATTTATCTCTTTTTAGATACTCCCAATATAAAACAACCAAAGTGACCGTTGCACCAATTTTTCAAGTTCAATTTGACCGTTAGCGCCCTCGTTTGAAATTGGTAACATTTCGCTTGAAAAAGGCCTTTCGAATGTAAATTACTTAGATTTAGCTAATCCATATTTAAATATTTTGCTGGAAGTCTCCTCCCCATGCCATCCGTGCCCTGAAAATTGGTCTTATATCATATTAAAGAAACATAGAGCCAATTTATCAGGACCCCGACTTTTGATATAAAACATTTAACATTATGCACACCTATTTTGATTATTATATCTCACTTTTGAAGTGATATGTGTTTCGGATGTTTATCTTGTTTATTTGCCACTCTATTTCAAAGTAAAGTAAATTTGAAATTAATTTGAAAGAATGTGTTTTTAAATTTACCATAATATTGTGCAGTTATTAGTTGTTGTACAATCTACAATATTCAATAGAGATAGCTAAACCCAAAGGTGACTTCGTTTAAGGGCAGTGAAACCCTAAACCCTTAAAATGTTCACTTACCTGCATGACTTGTTCAGAGGGTAATTCGGATATCGGCAATGATTTGTTAGTCAGTGTTGTTTCTCTCACAACAAAACTCCGTGCTGAGTAATATAAGGTGGAATGCAAATAGAAATTATTTTCTACAACCAAAGAAATGTATTCGTGTATTTTCCTCGTGCTTACCATAAAACACATTCCGAAAATGTATCATATCGAATGACATGGGATTTTTTTGTGACAATTCTTTGGAATGGGAATTTACAATTGAAGAGACATGGATGTAAGACTTATATCTAACAATGTAGCTTTTAATAAGGCGAGCTTTCACACCATTTTCACTACACATTTTACCGAATATGGGAAAACAAATCCTACAATAGAGCGAGATGTAGCCATACCAAAGAAAATAGCGTACTAGGTACTTGTCTGCGTGTAGTTTGGTCAGGTAAAAACTTACATTCCCTGTCGTTCCCGAGGTATAAGACATAGTAAGCGTATGATAAGCCCACTAACACAAGGGAGCCAGATACAGCAAGCGCTCCGTAAGCGATTACGACCAGGGTGCCTTTTATGTCGGGTAGTCCCTCCCAACGTACGTCTGGTAGGAAAAGATACACTGAGATAAATATTTTGCATATTGAATTTCGAAAAAATGCTTATTGGAACTGTGGAGTGCACATAAAAATTATGTAGCGTCTTATGAAAATGTTGCAATGTAGGGACCTTAAAATGAATTTTAACGTAATCATGGTAATTATTATTGGGTTTAAACTCATATCAAAGTTGAATCGCTTCCATTGTCTTAAAAATGTTTTAAAGGTGTGCAACGCTACTGCCACCTATGCCAGTAGCGGACGCAGCCTGATTTCATACAATGAAAGTACCGGGCCCATGCGAAAACGTAATAGAGCCGCTTTTGTCCCCAGGCAATTGGGCCCGAGAAATGTATTCAATTCGGATCTCTTGGATCCGCGCCTGTATGCCACAATCAGGTTGTGTACAAGCCATGCTTCAGTCTGTAAACTGACGTTTCAATAAATTTAAGTTTGAAATTGAAAAGAAAAAAATGCCCCCCCCCCATATGTGAATATATATTATATCAATGCCTGTATGTTATGCGTCCATGGAAATAAATCGGAACGTGCACGGTCACTTTTGACACCTATATCATACTTGAATAAAAAGATTTTGAAAAACAATTTTAAACATAAAATTGCAGAACAAACAGAACCACACATACTGGATGATTATGAACATTATATAAATTATCATTAAGCGATATAAAGGCGCAAATAGATAACTTAACTATAAAAAAAATACGCAAAGCATCTTTTTAAAAAAATCGATAAAAAAGGTTTATCCTTTAGCATTTCACGAATCACAAAATCACGAAAATCAAAAATAGGTAGGTGTTCAATTTTTTGGGGGCATGCGGCCAACCAAAAGGTCATATCTCAACCATAGGGGTAGGTTTTAGAGGTCAATCTGCTCAAACCATGCCCATTTATCCGTTTTTTATTTTATTTATTTATTTATTTTTTTTTTTATTATTATTATTTTGCTCAATTTGGCGCCCCCCCCTAAGGTCAATTTGGCGCCCCTTTGAGGCATTTTTGGCGCCCTGTGGTCGCCTACCCGGGGGGGGGCCAGGCCCGTAAAGCCCCCCCCCCCCCCCCAGAATACGCGCATGATATATTTATCGTAAAAAAGGTCGTCGGTGTTAGATGGCAGGAATATGGCGGGTTGATTTGAAAGGGAACCATACACACACAACATTTTGTGGTCAATCGGCTCTATCTGGCCAGGCCGACTTTTACCGACTTACCATTGAGGTTGACATGTATAAGGTTGAGCATCTGAGAGGGAAATGTTTTTGATGATCAACTGGAAATCCAAACCGTGACGTGCCCAGTCATATTGTACTTCTCGTTAGATGCCACTATTTTAATACCATCATCTGGGCTCCATCTTGCCAGTACACCGGTGATTATGGACTAAGTAACTTCTGGTGGATTCCCTGTCACTCGACAAGAAAGAGAAATAGAGAAAAATCTGTCGTCTGCAACCCATACATTTCTGGTCGCTTCGGGAACTGTAACTTCGCCGTATGCAGAGCAACCTGTAAGGGGGGGGGGAATAAATAATAGAAATGTACAAAATTCCGAAACAGAAAAAACCCAGTGAATGAATAGCAAACGAAAAAGCTTACTTTTTAAATGTAATTTTACTTGAATACCATGCGTGACTTAATTTCATGCTTCAATGAGCCCAGACAGGCAAAATTCTAATTTTTTTTAAAGGCATGCAACAGGTCAGTGAGCATTGGGAGAAAATTGACAATTTTGCGTAGTAAATTCAATCAAATATGACTGAATTCACGTTTTGGAATGATGTTATGACTTTTGCAAACAATATCAATTTATTCACGCTTGGAAACATAATAGTTGAAAAGCAAATGCATTATAAAATCATGAATGACATATTGCAGTTATTTTGTGAGCTAGATATCATTTCAACGAAATTTTGGGGGTATGTTTATTACCTTTGTACACGTGTCAATGATCCTGTGGCATTCTGGTCTGTTCAAAATCCATGCAAATGAAAGGGCAAAAACTCGTTTTTTTTTTTTTGGTGATTGGACTAAAATTTGATTTCTTGCTTGGATTAAATATGTCAATTATTAAATTTTAACATATTTTAAAATATGAAAATCAGGCAAATAAAAAGGAATTTAACTTTGAAAAAAATATTGCCTTTTGTCACAAAATCGCTCATTTTGGTCTGGAAATATAAGACTACGCTACACTAGCATAATGTGTATTCAATCAGAGTGCACTGAGTTTAATATTTAGAACATACTGATGTACATGAATGAGTTATCTATGCACAATATCTGTTGTTATGTTCCTGGCTTGACTGTCTCAGCATTTTTTTTTATTCACTTCTCAGCCAACTTTAGGGGAGACCAGGGAGAGAAGTTACAAAATTCACATTTTGGCCCAGATAATTTTAATGAAAGAACTCAAGCACTCCATCTTGGGTCTGTAGTTAGCCTATTATGTTTGCTAAAACCTGAGGCATATAAAACTTGAAAACATGCAAACACTAATTAACTACAGCTTAATTAATGAAGACATCTTTTTTTGTAACAACCTACCCCGTATGCGGGGTAAGTTGTTACACCATACGAGGTAAATTGTTACATTATGTAAACATTCGAGGTAAGTTGACAATGCATAAATCTTTTATACCATATTTTTGTTTCAACTTTCCAGTTTCTTGGCATCATTAACAGTAGATCAAGTAGAGCTCTAGAATAGACAAAAGTAATAATAGAAACATAAAAATATTAACACCTGAAAATTGAGACAAAATGTAATTTTACATATGTAATGTAATTGGGGTAAATTGTTACATCGACATGGGGTAGGTTGTTGTAACAACCTACCCAATGGGGGATTTTACACACAAAATCAACTGTAGCACAGCCATTTAAATAGGCAGAATTAAAGAGCATGGCTAGGGGGTATATGAGTGATATACATGTACTATATTTACAATACCAGACTATCATCATGTGCCTTCAGTTGTAAGAGCTATTACAAATGTCAATTTTTGTCAAAAATTTACTTATAACTGTAAAAAAAATGAAAATACTTTTTTAATAAAACAACGGAGAAACCTCACGACCGGCAGTTCATCACAGCTATGCGTAGGCTGTATACAGATACCAGTTAGCACATCTTCTCTTGAAGAACTGACCCGTGTAACTTTTATCCCCGGTCTCCCCTATGCTACAGACACACAGACACTTACGTTGAGTTACGTCCGTTTGCGTCCAAAAATCATTTTCTTTTCTGCGGATCCCCACGGATGCCTTTCCGTCATAGACAGCAGTGGGAATAGTGATAATTTCGTTCATCCAATAAAACAGAGAAATCCATAAGAAATGAGAGAATGGAAGATGAAATAAGAATAAAACAACAAAAACGTAACTAAACGTAAGTGTCTGTGATTGCAGCATAAGACACGTTAATAGAAGCAGTAACACGTATTTTTTGTCGGGCAGTTCCGGGTAAATATCAATATTTTTGTTGGCTTAAAACAGGTCAATTAGTGCAAATTTAGATTTTTATTACATTATACACTGTCCGTCATAAAGTTGGAATAGTTTTTTGCCGCTCTAACAACATGATTTTGCTCCGGCTTTAATTTCTTGAATATGTTTGCCCTGTTTTACATTTCGGGACCCTGGCTCTATTTTGAACATTCTTCCCACCTTTCACCGGGATTTTTTTTTTTGCCAATTTTTGTCATTTTTTCTCATTTTGGGGCCCCTCTTTTGTTTACCCTTCCTGAGATGTAGGGGAGACCGGGTATGGAAGTTACACGGGTCAGTTGTTAGAGTTCTCAGTGTGCTAAGATGGAACAAGAGAGGATGTGCTAACTGGCATCTATATACAGCCTACACATAGCTATGATGAACTGCCGGTCGTGAGGTTTCTCCGTTGTCTTATTAAAAAGTAAATCAACAAAAACCATTTTTTACAGTTCAAAATAAATTTTTGACGAAAATTGAAATTTGTAATAGCTCTTACGACTTAAGGCACATGATGATAGTCTGGTATTGTAAATATAGTACAATTATGTCACTAATATACACCCTAGCCATGCCCTGTAATTCTGCCTAATGACTGTGCTACAGTTGAGTTCTGTGTGTAAAATCACAGATGGGGTAGGTTGTTACAACAACCTACCCCATGTTGACGTAACAACTTACCCCAGTTACATTACATATGTAAAATTACATTTTGTCTCAATTTTCAGGTGTTAATATTTTTATTTTTCTATTATTACTTTTGTCTATTCTAGAGCTCTACTTGATCTACTGTTAACGATGTCAAGAAACTGGAAAGTTGAAATTAAAGTATGGTATAAGAGATTTACACATTGTCAACTTACCCCGTATGTTTACATATTGTAACAATTGACCCCGTATGGTGTAACAACCTACCCCATATATGGGGTAGGTTGTTACAAAAAAATGTCTTCACTAATTAAGCTGTAGTTAATTAGTGTTTACATGTTTTCAAGTTTTATATGCCTCAGGTTTTAGCCAACATAATAGGCTAACTACAGACCCAATATGGAGTGCGTGAGTTCTTTCATTAGAATTATCTGGCCCAAAATGTGAATTTTGTAACGTCCATACCCGGTCTCCCCTATTGTTTATGATGTTCTTTAAAGTTAAATCTAGATTTATGGGGACAAGCTTAGGTCTCTTGTCTAGGGGAGGGGTTGAAGTAAAAAGTGTGATTGGTTAAAATTCGGAATATTTTCCACCCTTAGGCCTATGCTTAAAATTTATATTTAAAAAAAAAAAAAAAAAAAACTTTAACCCTTAATTGTTATTATTTTCTCCCAATTCTTTTCATCAAGGTTGTAAATGGTGACTAAAGATAATATTTTATAGTGATTGATGTTAAAGGGGAAGTTCACCCTGGAATTTTATTGGTCTTAAAAAAAGCAGAAAAATAAAAGAAAAATATGAGTGAAGGTTTGGGGAAAATCGACCAAAATATGATGAAGTTATGAATATTCAAACTTTTCATTCTGTGACGTCACATGCGAGCAGATCTCCTATGTGTTATGTAGTGTAAATTCCATAAAATGTCATTTTTTTCAGAAGAAAATAATTATGTCAACTGTGCGGTCGATATACCATGAAACATATGTTCATATATATATGACTATATCAAATTGACCCATTCCTTTATCAAGAACCTTGACAAAAAGACAAATTTATGGAATTTACATACACAACCAATGGGAGAGCTGCTCGCACGTGAAGTCACAGAATCAAAACTTTAAATATTCATAACTTCGCTATTTTTTGGTCGAATTTCTTCAAACTTTCACTAATATTTTTCTAATATTTTTCTTCATTTTTTAAGACCAATAAAATTCCAGGGTGAACTTCCCCTTTAAGCTGAGATTTTACAATACAATTTTGGGAAGATAGAAATATTCATGGTCTAAAAATGAATAAAACCAATGTTTAATTAAACCCAATCAAAATAAATTTTGACCCCTCCCCTAGACAAAAGAGTCTAGCCTGTAACAATGAAACTAGATTTAACTTAAAGAACAATAACAACTCTACACCACAGACGTTTTTTCCCCAGGAATCCCCAGGAAGGGTTGAGGGAACGTCCAAGATACATGTACAGCCAGGATCCCGAAGATTGAAAGCGGTGGTGAAAACATTCAAGAAATTAAAGCCAGAGCAACATAATGTCGCTGGAGCCAGAAAAAAAATTCCACCTTTATGACGAACAGTGTATATATAGGACGATTTGTTAGGTTTTTCATACAAATAATTGATAAAATTTAATGTATATTTTTTAATCGTTCATTAATTTTACCCCACCATAGTAACATTTCAATTCAAAGCACACACATACTTAATTCAACTGACACCAAACTGATTAAATTGGCCAACTGACCATGTCGATAACTTTGAATTATTGTAGTGAAAGCGATGCAAAGAACGACTTGAAAGAAAGATTCCATCATTATGGCCTACACAAAATGCGAAAGATGTATTTTCCGTGGCACGGAGTAAGAGAAAATTGACAGTAAATTATTAATGTTCTCATCTGATGTCAATAGGAATATGCATTGCAAAAAATTTAGAAAACACGGAACCAAGATAAATGTTTGTGCTATCTCTTGGAATTGAAAGAAAGATGGCAGAAGTAGCACACCACTATATACCTAACTATTTATAACTCACTTCAACGTAGTTTCATAAACTGCGGTCTTCGATTTATTATAATTTATGATGTGTATTTAACTTAATTGTTTCAACACGACAGTTGATGTTCCCTTCATTCACGTGATACTAAATCAAATACAGAGAGGGCGCAATATTATTGCAGACTTTATAAATTAATGTTTAAGGCGCTCCGTGAAAGTCTTAAGGTGGATGTCCTGTAATTATATACCTAAAAACTGGTGTTTGTTTTTTGTTTTTTTAATTAATGGATAGCCTGAAGTATATATTGTCATGATATAAAGAAAAAATGACAAAATTCTTATTAAAATCACTTTAATTAAGCACTGTGATGAGCCATGCAATTGTTGTAACATTATTCAAGAAACTTTACAGGCAATTTAAAGTACTTTCAATTTTTCGAATGATCTATAAGTTTTGAACAGTCCTCCTGTATTCAGTTCATCACCTTTACTGATGAAATGGCATTATGAAGAAATATTAATGCCAAAGATTGTTAGAGTAGTCCATGATAATAACATTAAGCAAAAAAAAAAAAAAAAAAAAAAAAAAAAAAAAAAAAAAAAAAAAAAAAAAAAAATCGGCAAAAAGTGTCTGAATATAAGAATAAGAGGCATTTAAGCACCATAGTCCCATATGTGCAAATTTGGGTTTGATCAATTATTCAGCGCAAGAAAACTGAATCGCATATTTGTTTTAAATTAAATGATTGGTAGCATTGTAAAGGAGCCTTTGTGGTTATTTCAGATCCTAATTTGCATTTTTCAAAGGCACAGCACCACATTAAAGTTTCAGATCCATGTCCTGTTTTGCTTGGAATTGCCCCTACACATACTAAACACAAAACAAAAAGAAAGTTCCCCCTATTTTAGATATCAATCATTTTTTAACCAGGAGGAATTTAAAAAATCTAATAATATGTCCATGTAAGGAACCTAATTAGCTACAATGGGAGCGAATTTTAGGAAAAATCATGAAGTCATGCTTCAGTGATTAATGGTTGAATGTAAAAATGTCATTTTTTGAAGTTCACAAGCCTAAAATCACAACTTTGATTCAATGATATCGGACCCATTTTCAGATTTTAAACAATTTACACGTTAGAATGTATGCAAAACGTGCTTCCTAACATATGGAAACGAAATTTGCGTCAAATGTCACGGTTGAGTGAGCATGCAGCAAAAATTGCCCAAACTGCGACTTTTACTTCTTTACCATGTTATAATCGATCAAATGTGAGGGAATTCCTGTTTTGGAAGTGTATGCAACCAATATCCATTCATTCACGGTTGAATGAACCCATCAATCAACCAAAAAATAGGCCATTTTAGAATTACGAAGATTTATTGCAGTAATTTTATGCACTACCCTTACAAAAATGTCCTGTGGTATTCCTATGGTATTTCTGAATGTCCTGTGGTATTCGTATGGTATTTATGAATGTCCTGTGGGATTCGTATGGTATTTCTATGGTACAATAAAATACCATAGAAGTACCATAGGGAAATACCACACAGGAAAAGGGTGCCATAAGAATACCATACACATGCTTAATCACAAATACCATATGTTATGTATCTTATGTTTCACAAATACCATATGTATGATTCTTGTCCATTATTGATTGTTCTGTTTTTTGCCACAAAATACCATATAGTTATGTATATTCTCTATGTTATTATTGCACACATAGATTATTTATGTATGAGTTTTTGCACAAATACCAATATGTATTATTTCTGTATTTTTGGCACAATACTAGATATGTTGCTTAACAACTATGTATGCTATTGCTGTATGTTCACAAATACCATATTATGGTATGCTGTATGTTTTGCCAAATACTATGTTATTATTTCTGTATTTTTTTTGCACAAATACCATATGTTTATGTATTTCTGTATGTTTTCTTCACAAATACCATATTATGGTAGTTATGTTTTTTTGGCACAAATACCACGTGTATGCGAGCCTCTGTTACAATCGCCCCCTGGTTACAATTATTGTCCCTGTCTCCTCTACATCAGGGGCTGCGATTTCATTGTGACCGTCAGGGTGGGGTAGAACGACCCGAATGGGAATATAAGGCTTCCTAAATATTTGTATACCCAAAATTAGAAATAGAATATTTATTCCATAATTCATTATGCAGAACTAATGACAATTTTAAGAATATAATTGAACAAATAAAACATATTCCACAAAATACGACCTGAAGACATAGTTAACATCTTTAAATCATGTATTTTCATTTGTTTGTACGCGAACGCGAGCTAAACATTTGCTCTATAATAACATTAATCATTTATTCACTAGCTGATAATACACTACATAAAAAACAATTCCGAAGACGAGTGAAAATCTCATTAATCAACGTTTTACAATATATATATATATATATATATATATATATATATATATATATATGTTAATCCCTTTCTGAATAGCGCACTTTTTAACGAACGACCTGAAAACAAAGGAATTTAAAATTAAAAGTTTATTTCCATCACATTTGACAAATGCAAATACAAATTATCCAAATTATTTAGAAATAAAAACAAATGTGAAGCTTTGAAAATCAAGGGACACGTCCCCTCTGATTGCCTCCAAATTTGAAAAGGTAATTAATTTTACACTAGATCGGAATAAATAAAGCACCCCAAAGAGACATATATATAGGCTACAATTCCAAAATCACAATAGAAGGACCTATCACACATTATGACAAAGTTACAAATAAAGCGTTGTAACAAATAAAAGAATAAATGAATATAGCTACAAGAAAGATTATTATTTAATTATTTTATGTTTGACCTGAACTTTCATTTTACGCTCACTGTGCCTCTTCGTCTTATCATGTACATATATTTTTAAGCTTTAAAAATCAGGTACGATCCCCAGAAAACAAAATCGATGCTCGATCGTCCCCCTGTCCACCTTACGCCGCCAATACCTACCGTTGTAGTATTTCACAGGATATTTTTTTTCTAAGGGATAGTTTCTTACAGGAATTGAACTAAGTGTGTTTACCAAGTTGACTTGATTAGAGGAAATGGGAATTAATTAGACCAAATGGTAATTTGACGAACTATTAAGACAAACATCCAATGAAACCAACTGCATTAATTCATTAGATATCAGTTTATTCTGTAATTTTATGATTATTCCTGTGGTACTTCATGTGGTACTATGGTAATTAGCTAATTTGCATACAATGTTGTTGTATGCACAAATCAGTATTTTGTGAAGCTTACCTCATTAAGCAGTAATTGCCTGCATATTAATATTTTTTTCTTTTAGGGAAATATATTTCCTAAACACAAAGTAACATCAAGAGCGATAGTTTTGACATTTGCATTATTATCAAGAGATATAGAAAATAACTAACTGTGACCCAAAATATGTTTGCTAAATAGGGGTATATATAGCAGTGTATGGTATTGTTGGGTGTCTAGCAGCAGTCCTGTGGTAACGGCGTGTGGTATCCCTGAGTTAACGGCGTGTGGTGTTCCGGTCGTAACGATATGTCATAATCCTGGTAACTGTGTGCGGTATTGATGTGTGGTATTATATAGTTTGGGATAATGCTATTAGGTGTTTTTGCTGTATGGTACTCCTGTATGGTATTTTTTTGTGGTACTTGTGCTAAAATACCATAGGAAATCCTGTGGTATTTGTGCCAAAATACCATAGGAAACCCTATGGTATTTTGGATATATGGTACTGCTGTATGGTATTTTGTGTGGTATTTGTGCCAAAAAACCATAGGAAATCCTATGGTATTTTGGCTGTATGGTACTGCTGTATGGTATTTTGTGTGGTATTTGTGCCAAAAAAACCATAGGAAATCCTATGGTATTTTGGCTGTATGGTATTTTGTGTGGTATTTGTGCCAAAAAAAACCATAGGAAATCCTATGGTATTTTGGCTGTATGGTACTGCTGTATGGTATTTGTGTGGTATTTGTGCCAAAAAACCATAGGAAATCCTATGGTATTTTGGCTGTATGGTACTTCTGTATGGTATTTTGTGTGGTATTTGTGCCAAAAAACCATAGGAAAATCCTGTGGTATTTTGTATGGTACCGTTGTGTGGTACCACACAAAATTTTTGTAAGGGTAGAAAGCATCTCAATAACATTTTGGGGGGTTTTATTTATATTCTTTGGGCCCGTGTCAATGATCCTATGGCATTTATTTACAAATTCACGCTTCAGTGAGCGCGTGAGACTGGAAAAGCCCTTTTTCCACGTATGGACTAAAATTCAAATTTTTACTTTTACTGAATATAACAATTCTTTTTGGGGAGTACTTTTGATTTTATTTTCATAAAAATCCCGATGTTTCACGCCTCAGTGTGCACAAGATACAAGAAAATCATGCAAATAAGAAGAAAGTTTCGGGCTTAGTCATGGTTCAGTGACTTTTGAATACGCAATTTGAATCAATATCATGTTAGTTGGAGATCAGTTGAAGCTGTGTGCCAAGTTTCGTGACATAAATCACGGTCGAATTAACAATAATCACCAATAAAATTGGCCGAATTTCACATTTGTCAGGTATTGATTTCCTCTTCCATTGACTTTATGTAGAGATGTTTAACAAAAGTTTAACAAAAGTGAAATTTGGCATATTTTAATTGTCAGTTTTTTGTCCATTTGACGGTGAATTATTTTATGAAACTTTGCACAAAGCTTCAACTGGTCTCTAGCTAACATGATATTTACTTAAAGTACGTATTCGAAACGTCACTGAACCATGACGAAGCCCCAAACTTTCTTCTAATTTTCATGATTTTCTCGTATCTTGTGCCCACTGAGGCGTGAAACATCAGGATTTTCATGAAAATAAAATCAAATGTACTCCCCGAAAAGAATTGTTACATTCAATCAAACTAAGAATTTGAATTTTAGTCCGTACGTGAGAAAAGGGCTTTTCCAGTCTCACGTGCTCACTGAAGCAAGTTGTAAATAAATGCCATAGGATCATCGACACGTGCCCAAAGAATATAAATAAAACCCACAAAATGTTATTGAGATGCTTTCTAGTGCATAAAATTACTACAATAATATATAGCACTTAAAGTACGCCATCTATCTAAACACAACACAAAAAGAAAGTTCCCCCTATTTCAAATATCAATAATTTTTTCAATAGGAGGAGTTCAAAAAATCTAATTATATGTCCATGTAGGGAATTTAATTAGCAACCATGGGAGTGACTTTTAGGAAAAATCATGTTGTCATGCTTCAGTGAGCAATGGTTTAATGCAAAAATGTCATTTTTTGAACTTTGCAAGCCTAAAATCACAACTTTAATTCAATGATATCGGACAAATTTTTAGATTTTAAACATTTCACGCATCAGAATGTACGCAAAACGTGCTTCCAAACATACGCAAAGGACGTTTGCCTAAAATTTCACGGTTGAGTGAGCATGCAGCAAAAATGCCAAATCTGCGATTTTTACTTCTTTGCCATGGTA
Source organism: Paracentrotus lividus (assembly GCA_940671915.1). Taxonomy (NCBI): domain Eukaryota; kingdom Metazoa; phylum Echinodermata; class Echinoidea; order Camarodonta; family Echinidae; genus Paracentrotus; species Paracentrotus lividus. The sequence continues at coordinate 33,371,119 of CALNVZ010000174.1, read as the reverse complement.
AAATTGATCAAATATGATGGGATTCATGTCTAGGAAGAGTGTTTTAAACTTTTGCAAAAAATTTAAATCAATTCACGGTTGAATGAACACCAGAAAATACCATGTGAGAAATACTAAGTAAGTATTCTTTCCATTTTGTACACTAAAAATCATGTGAATATCTGTTTTTGTATTATTTTTATGACCGGTGCACGTGTGTACATGATCCTATTGCATTTATTAAAACTTTCATGCTTCAGTGAGCACGTGGCACTGGAAAAGCTGTTTTTTGATGTAGAGACAAAAATTAAATTCTTACTTTGCTTAACCATAACAATTCGTTTGAAAGTTTTCATTTGATTTCATTTTCGCAAAAATCCCGATTTTGTATGCTTCAGTGAACACAAGATATGAGAAAAACATGAAAAAAGGAAGAAAGTTTACGGCCCTGGTACGGCCTAATGGTACGTCTGATTCTCAATTTGACCAAAGTTCTTGTTAGTTAATGACTTCTTAAAGATTTTTGCCGAGTTTCAAGAATTAACTCACAGTATAACGACCACAAATATTACAATGAAATTGGGCAATATTTGACTTTTGTTCACTATTGATTTCCTCCCCATTGACTTTACGTATAGAGTTTGAACATAAAGTAAACAAACGTCAAATATTGCTCATTTTCATTGTCAATTTTTTGTTCGTTATACTGTGAGTTAATTCCTGAAACTTGGCACAAATCTTTAAGAAGTCATTAACTAACAGGAACTTTGGTCAAATTGAGTATCGGACTTACCTTTAGGCCGTGCCAGGGCTATAAACGTTCTTCCTTTTTTCATATTTTTCTCATATCTTGTGTTCACTGAAGCATAAAAAAAATCGGGATTTTTGCGAAAATGAAATTAAATGAATACTTTCAAACGAATTGTTATCATTAATGGTTAAGCAAAGTAAGCAATTTAATTTTTGTCTCTACATCAAAAAACAGCTTTTCCAGTGCCACGTGCTCACTGAAGCATGAAAGTTTTAATAAATGCAATATGATCATGTACACACGTGCACCGGTCATAAAAATAATACAAAAACAGATATTCACATGATTTTTAGTGTACAAAATGGAAAAAATACTTACTTAGTGTTTTTCACATGGTATTTTATGGTGTTCATTCAACCGTGAATTGATTAATTTTTTTTGCAAAAGTTAAAAACACTCTTCCTAGACATGAATCTCATCATATTTGATCAATTTCACCATGGATAAAATGTAAAAATCGCAGTTTTGGCATTTTTTGCTGCATGCTCACTCAACCGTGAAAATTTACGCAAATGTCCTTTGCGTATGTTTGGAAGCACGTTTTGCGTACATTCTGATGCGTGAAATGTTTATAATCTAAAAATTTGGTCCGATATCATTGAATCAAAGTTGTGATTTTAGGCTTGCGAACTTCAAAAAATAACATTTTTGCATTCAACCATTGCTCACTGAATCATGACTTCATGATATTCCCTAAAATTCGCTCCCATCGTAGCTAATTAAATTCCCTACATGGACATATAATTAGATTTTTTGAACTCCTCCTACTTAAAAAATTATGGATATTTGAAATAGGGGGAACTTTCTTTTTGTGTTGTGTTTAGTTACCTATTCAGAATTGCATAGGGAAATACAATGAAGGGAGGTGATTCACTTAAAATGAGACGAGAACAAATGTGTTTTAAGACCTGATTTGAATGATTCCAAAGATCCAGCATTGCGCACACTGGAAGGAAGAGCATTCCAGAGAGCAGGAGCACTATACTAGCAAAAGCCTTTTCACCAAATGAACATTTAACTCAGAAGGTGTCAACATCCCGATACCCGAAGATGACTCTTCGTATCTCTAAAATGGCCTATTTTGGGTTGATTGATGGGTTCATTTAACCGTAAATAAATGGATTTAGGTTACATACACTTCCACAACAGGAATTCCATCATATTGATCGAAAATACCATGGCAAAGAAGTAAAAATGGCAATTTTGGCAGTTTTGATGCATGCTCACTCAACCGTGAAATTTGACGCAAATTTCTTTTCCGTATATTGGGAAGCACGTTTCGCATACATTCTGATGTGTAAAATGTTAAAAATTTGAAAATAGGTCCGTTATCATTGAATCAAAGCTGCCATTTTGGGCTTGTGAACTTCAAAAAATGACATTTTTGCATTCAACCATTGCTCACTGAAGCATGATTTGATGATTTTTCCTAAAATTCGCTCCCATAGTGGCTAATTAAATTCCCTACATGGACATATAATTAGATTTTTTAAATTCCTCCTAGTTTAAAAATTATTGATATCTGAAATAGGGGGAACTTTCTTTTTGTTTTGTGTTTATTTAATACAAAACTTGGACGGAGAGTTTTCCTGATGTGTAAATGAAAAAATGCTCATATGTAAGGTTATTGGACCATATCACATAAAATTTCATCCAGTTGTAGAAAATGAATTGTAGTTTACGGGTGTAAAGATATAAACAATATAATGTTGTAATTTTAATATTATACCAATCTACAGTGCGTCCCGGAACCATACACTTTTGACAAGGTTACCAAATTAAAAAAATATATTTATTGGGGAAAAGGTTTAGATGTATATAAAGCTCACATCCTCAACTATCATTATGGCACAAAAAATTCTGAAAATAACGCATTCTTCAGTGAGTAATGCCGACTTTTATGAAGGACACACAAAATAGCCTGCGCAGGAATTCGCTATTCATTTACCACCTGTTATGGCATACCAAGAAGGATTCAAAGAAGTAACGGAATGAATCAGCTAACAGAGTAAAAGATATATCAAAAGTCATAAATAAACAATCAATATTATGCAAAATGTAGTTTCTCACCGTTTTGTTTTCATATCATTGAATTTTGCTCTGACTTCAGTTTATTTTTGTCTTTGTTAGCCGATTTATTCCATTATTACTTGAATCTTTCTTGGCATGCCATACCCAGGGGATAAATGAATAGCGAATTACTGCGCAGGTTGTTTTTTGTGTCCTTCATAAAAGTGGGCATTGCTCACTGAAGAATGCTTTATTTTCGGATTTTTTTTGTGTCATAATGATAGTTGAGGATATGAGCTTTATATACATCTAAACTTTTTCCCCAGGAATCATATATTTTTAATTTGGTAGCTTTGTCAAAAGTGTATAGTTCTTTTTGGGACGCACTGTAAAGTGCCATTATCATTTTTTGTGGGACACGCTTTATGTAAAATATTATGAATAAGAGGACTAGGACCGCTAATTAAAACAAAGAAAAACAAAAAAAAAAACGTATG
>CALNVZ010000174.1:33320028-33365825 GCA_940671915.1 Paracentrotus lividus | reverse complement strand
GAAGTGTTTTCGGAATGATAGCGCTGGAAATATGGATATTAGGTGGCTACCTGGTGGTTGTGCATGTATTTGGTGGACTGGGATTTATTAAACTGGGATAAACGATAAATGGTACCTGGTGAGACTGGATTATAGTGCTTCAGTGTGAGGCTCTACACACCAGTATTTCAGACACGTTAGCTTCCAGACGCCGGAGGAAAATACGAGAAAGACGAGTTCAAGCTGCTTATGGCAGGTCGTAGTACATTTTCCTTTTGTTCATTTTAGTAGTTACAAAGTGCTATAAAGTGACGCTTTGTTCCAGTAAGCTAACTGTCTCAAAGTAAATTATCATTAGAAGATGATTGACCTCCAGGTGTTAAGCGCTATCTTAAAACAATTAGATATTTCGGCTATATATAGGCCTAATGTACTGAATGATTCTGAAATTCATTGGAAGTGAATAATTGCAGCTCACTTGGCCAAATAAGCAAGGTATTTGCTATTTGTCAATTAAGATAGACATGTAGGCCTATGCCAAAAGATTATGGTGGGCAATGATAATGTTAAATTCATTGGATTTATTTGGGAAGCTTGGACTACAATGTGCATGATCGTAGGAACAGAGGAAAGACCAGTTGGAAATGGGAGTGAAAGAGATTGAAAGTCTCGAGTTACGATACATTATGTAGACCCACGCTACGTTGGCTTTCGACTCGGCACAATGGCTGCAGTCAATATAGGTCTAGATGGAAACTTGTTACCTACATTTAGGCCATTGAATAACACTAGACCATATTCGAGTGAATATTTCGGGCTAATTTTTGCTCTAGCCCATATCTAACAACCTTATGAATCCTTTGCCTTATGGGTAGGCCTAGGCACTTTGGAAAAAATGGCCTTTAATTTGGCATTATGGCATTAAAAAACATTGCCTTTAAGGGGATTTGATGGATAAAGTTGGTATGTTAAGGATTTAACATAAAATGTATGGATAAATGAATAAAAAAAGAAAGGAAATACGTAACTTTGCAGAGGCTTGCAAAACTGTGACCTAGTATGGAGCCTTACTTTGTGAGTGCATATTTTATATAATGAGTCAATTATGGCATTGGCTGGAAATTGTTGACAATCATTTTAAAGCAATGGCAAGACAAATTTCAATGATATTCTTTTCGAACTCAGATTGCGCCCAGGTGTCTTTTTTGTTTCTTTGCCAGAACATGCAGTGATCAGAGCTCTTGGTTTGGAACCGGCACCAGTGGAGTGCTTAGTTCGGCTAAGCCTGTGGAAGCCTGGCCGTGGTTAGAGGAGGTTTTATGGGCCGCATATCATTGACAGATCGTATAGCACAGTGAAGCAAGTCTGCCAGGATGCCTTGCTACTTACAGTACCGTTAGTTTGTGCTCGAGGTGGAGCAGTTCTAGGGAGCCGCTTGCAGAGGAGTCCGGCTGAAATGTATATTGGAAGTACGTAGAGGTGTGAGCATATGTTTAGAGCAAGTTGGACAGAAGCTGTCGAGATGAACCGCCATGCTTGAGCTTGCCTGGCATGCCTGGCGTCAAATATATTTAGGAAGCGGCACATCCCTTCAATGTGGTGCGAATGGAGAGCCTACAGGACAGCAAGCACTTGCTAGCAAGTTTGGAGAGACAGAATTAAGCAAGGAGTTATCGCTATTTGCGAATCTGTAAAAGAGCCTATGTCTCACTCGATCATCTTCTCTCGATTCATGGGAGTGCTGTCCTCAAAAAAAAAGAAATGTATTGGGTAATCTCAGAACGCCACGTGAAACAAAACATGTTGAAATGCATTAACCACAAGGTTTAATACGATTGGAAAACTAATTAATTACGAATGGCTTTAATGTGTGCCCTTATAAGTGGCGTTATGTCTTGCTTTCAAAGATTTTCAGCGGATATTTTATATAACAATGTTCAGCGTTTATTGTTGGCATTGTAAATATAATAGGTGCTTTATTTATACCAAACATATTTTATGTAATCCCAATTACTGTGTACCTTCGTTAAGGAGGATCAGCGCTTATAATTCGTTGATTTACTAGGCCCTAATGGGCCTACAGGAAATGTGTACATATGTTTATGAAATTGGCATACGTTTTAGTAATGCTGTCAATGGATACTAGTAGCTGTCAGCTACATGGCGTGTGTTTTGAAGGCAAGTTGTGGCGGAGTTTTATTTTGAGCGACTTAGGACTCGCGTTCATGTGTAACACCAATGGTTGTAGTGGTACTGTAGGCTTCGATTTGGCTAGCTATGGAAGGTTATATGACCTCCCCCCCCCCTTTTATGAAGAATCTGTTAAGGGCCTATTGAATTGGTCACTGGTGCAGCAAATTGGCAATGTGGTGATCATGTTTCGGCTATGTGTTGAAAATTCGTTCGTCAAATTTTAAGGGACGTATGTTTTTCGTTGGCCAAATGGTATAGAACATATTTTTAATCATTGCGTCAGCATTCAAATTGGGGTATCTGGTTGCCTCTCTGAATCCCCATTGTCAATAGGTAACCTTTATTAAGCATCCATAGAGGTTTGGTTATAATAATTGGGAACTTGCTGGTTTGATGCATGATTTTCCTATTACCCTAGCAGCAATGATTGTTTGAAAATTGTATTCGTTGTTTGCTAATATATGGCATAGTGTTTCAGGCAAGCTTTCCGAGTATATAAATCTATGTCAAGGCTCCACTCGATTTCAGAGGCGAGGAGGCCGAGTTTTTGTTGCAAGCGGTAGTTAGCAAAACGACCATAATTCGGCAGAAATTTGTTTGGTTTGTCGATGGTATATGATATATTGGCGCTTACACAAAAGTTATTGGGTCAGGATTTATTGTTATGGATATATACATGTATTGATATGCGTATGTGTGTGTCACTTTACAGCTTGGGCTAATACGAGATGTATGTTTTGGCCTGTTCTTGGTTTCTAGTCAGGAGGGTGGTGCATATGAACAAAGCTTTAGTCTCACTCGATGGCAAAGGCGGGGGGATTGTATGTGACGTTTGGTTACGTCGATGTATTTGGTAAATTGTCCACGACAAAGGTTATTGGGCAGTGATGTAATACATGTAGGCCTATTTGTTATGGATAGATATGTATATATACATATATATGTTGGAGTGTGTTATGTAACACCCGGGTCAATACGAAATACATGATAAAGCTTAGGCCTGTGTCGTTTTATAGGCAGGAGTGGTACAAAGCTTTAGGTCTCACTCGATGGCAAAGGCGCGGGGGGATCGTGCGTAACAATTTGGTTTGTCGATGTATTTGTAGACAAGATTATTGGGCCAATGATATATATTATATGTGTGTATAATATGTATATGTATTATGTGCGTGTGTTATGGATATATACAATTAGGAGCGCGTTATGTAAGCTTTTGGTCAATAGGAAATAATGTTTAAGCTTGTATCGGTTTTTATGGCAGGAGTGGTGTACATATGAAAAAAGCTTTAAGTCTCACTCGATGGCAAAAGGCGGGGGATTGTACGTGATCATACTTTAAAGGATCTCGATTTCAGGGCGGGCAGGCCCGTACGTTTTATAGATAGCTTTATTGCACGCTATTATAGAAATGTAGCAATGTATTGGCTTTACGATTGCTAGGGGGAATGGCAGGCTATATGTTTTACAGGGTTCATTAGGTGCGAATGTTATGTTGTGCACCTTAGTGATTAATTTTGGAGTTTCTTAAGTAAGCCGAACATTGATATGTGGTGAATGGGTTTGCTTTGTTATGCAAGTAATAAGTAAAAGCCACTGTAGGGGGTAAAGAAAGAGGCAAATGTTGGATTTGTGGGCCAATTAGCGCATATTTTCATTCTTGATTCGATTGTTTCTGAACTATATGTCATGTATGTGAAGCTCATGTTTATAGTGACGTCATATTTGGATTTATTATTGATAATTATAAACAATGTTGTTAACGGTTAGTTACCTACTGTTGGAATTGCGTTGAGCTATGGTGCCTCATATCGAATCAATAGTAGGCCTACCCCCTTTTGTCTAGCTATGGGTCTAGCTTATGAACGCTAGACTGGCCGTTTCAATGGTTGATATGATTGAATCGATTGCTCCATGCAATGGCGGTAGTTTTGGATGTAATAGGCAGATAAAGTAATTAGTTTCATGAATATGGTTCAAGAACGAAGTGACGAATTAGTTATTTGGCGGCCGATCATTATATAATATATGCTCGTTTGGCGGTAATTTGTTAAATTAGGCACCAAATATCTATTGTATTGCGTGTTCATAGTCTGTTGATCATTGTCATCTGATAATTTTGACCCACTCGATTTTTACAGGCTAGGGGTGCCATATTATTTGTTGAATTTGTTCGCATGTCAATTCATGGTTTCCAGCCAATTCGATTTGAATGCGGGCGGACCTAGTTGTACTCAACATTATTATCTCAAACTCTGTTGACCGAGAATAAATTAGGTGTCCGTTTTAATGTTACGCCTCACTGATCTTACAGGCGGCGAGGCTGGTATATGGGTTTTTGATGATTTGATGTAATGTGTTATATCTGTTCTGTGTTATTGCAGGGTATACTATGTTTAGGCCTACCCGATTTCAGAAGCGGGGAGGTCGATACTTATAGATTTATGTCTCATCGATTTCAGAGGCGGGGGACGGTATAATATGCTAGTAATACGTTTTGCCTGACTCGATTTCAGAGGCGGGCAGGTGAGTAACATGGTTTTATGTCTACATCATTTCATAGGCGGGGGGATGGTATAATGTTAACGTAAATAATATCCTGTTGGGCAATAACACATACATGAAATGAATTGAATTGATATATTTAGGCCTTACTCGATTGCATAGGCGGGAGGTCTGTTATCTGTACGATTGAAATTGAATGATATACGTTAGGCCTTACTCGATTGCATAGGCGGGGAGGCTGATATCTGTGTGATGTTTTATATATATTATGTGGTATTTTGTTCTGAACCTCAAATGATATTGGCAATAAGCGTCCATCACAAAGTTTCAATAAAGCCACGACATACCGCAAATACTGTGTTGTTATTTTTGTCAGCTGGAATAATGAAATTTAAAGAGTCAAGACGATTTAAAATGGTTTTATTAAATGGCTGATTAAAATGGGGTTGATCAACATGTTTACATGTTGAAATGGGGCGCCAGGAATGTAATGTACGCATTTATTTGTGACCAGTTCTATTGAACGTTGCGCCGCCCGGAATGTACTATACGCGGGTTTGTATCACATTGTTGAGCTTCCTGCGTTAACAGAGTGGTCTATGCGGATTGGAATGTGCGCGTTTATTCTGCAACGCTTACAAACAGCGGCTAGATAATGCCAATTCTTTGTCCGGATGGTTTGCTATGTGATAGGACATTTATGTATTGGTTGAAAATTTTGCCCACCACCTCCCCATTATCTCCAACCTTAAAATGAGTTTTCTTGTGTGATGGTTAAAGCAAGAAGTGGTTGGTGGCTATATATGAAGAGGTCATTTCCAAAAGGTACTACATCCATATTTGTGAATTCGGAGAAAAACACATTTTATTTTTATTTTTCATTGATAGGAGTGTCTGTTTGGAATAAAACTTTTACAGATTGTTCTACTCTATGATGCTAAAGGGAAACCAGTCTAACAAAAATCGAGGTCTGCAAGTTTTTCTGTAAACAAATTTTTAACTTTTTGTTCTGATGGATGTAGTACCTTTTGGAAATGAAATGTCTCAGAGTATGTAAATTGTCATGTATCTCAGCAATTTTTTTGTTCACAAAGGAACATTTTGCACTATTTCATATTGCTTTAAATAGATGCCATGTTAAAAATTAAAAAAACGTTGAATTGAGTAAATAAATTTTCAAATGTTCACTAATGCTCTGGCGAACCAAGCCACCCGCGCACTATTTACATGCAATAAAAACAAATACATGGGACTACATAAAAATGGATGTAGTACCTTTTGGAAACGAACTGAAATGGATGTAGTACCTTTTGGAAATGATATGATTTTTGAAATTAATTTTTTTCACCCGTCCCATTGAAAATTCATGTTTCTGTTAGTAACAGTGGGTAGATGTGCTAAAAATGAGTAGATTAATGTAAAAAAATGAATTTTGATGGAAAATGGATGTAGTACCTTTTGGAAATGAGCTCTTCATATGCACATACAGAAATAAAGGATTAATGCGAAGTAGCGGATGTCCGCGAAATATTTGACGTTGGTATTGGAGAGTTGGGTGCAGGAGGTGTCGTAGTTGAATATTTAACCACGCTGAGGTCGTGGGTTTGGTATTTGTATAGCATGTGATATGTTCATTGAGTACAGATAATTTAGCTTCAAAGAGTTACCTTGCCAAGGTGCTACATTAATATTTCGTAGCATGCGGAAGCTAACTAATTGTTGATATGGGTCTATTCGAAGACCATTTTTTAATTCTCTCAGGAGTGGAAATATGCACTTGTAAGTGCGGATGGCATTGAATGTATGACACGAATAATTATAATGGATGCGTCACGTCGAAATGAGAGACTAATTCGCGATTTGAATAGTCCCATTATTATTATTGATTGAATTACTATCATGCCTGAATTTGATATATAACCCCGACGTAAAGAGTAATAGAAAGGAGATAGAGCCCCGAACGACGAGGAGAAGGTGCGCTTGGAAATCAAAATCAAGAGAAAAACTCCGAAGTACTTCCCGTTTGACTCCACCCAGAAAAATAAACCAATGTCACCGTCTGACCACCGAAAGCCCAGCAACCGCCTTTACATAAGGTGAAACGATGACCCAATGAGGAGAAGCTGTTCATCAGCATACAAGAGAACAATACTTCGCCGTCACGCATGATCGAGCAAGCGCTCAGCAAAATAACATCAATCTCTCTCAAAAAAAAAAAAAAAAACCTGAATTGGAGTTATATCTCGTCAATAAATAAAAAACGTCATCAAGCGGACTCTAATTGTATAAAAAAGTCACGTCATTAGAAAAGTGTTTACCAAAACCTGGCGCTAAAATAGTTAGAACAAAACATGTTTAAAACCTTGGTGGGTTTATCCGATGGCGTGCGTTCTTTGAAGCAAATCGCGATACTCTAACCAATAAATGGCAGTCATTGAGCGAACCTGTTTGGAAATTAACATAATAATGGTCCTATAGACTAAATTCTCTGTACAGCGGGCTTATGCAATAGCTATACCTTGAAAAGATATGATAGAATAAGCCCCAAAACGTTTTAAATATTGCGCGCCGCCACGAAGTATTAGAATTCTTGAGACCCGTACCTTAATGAGTGGCCAAAGGTTAGCTCTAAGGACAATAAATAAAACGTAAAGATTGCTCGATCCGTCTTTATGATCAAACGTTACCAGTAATAAGAAATATATACAATAAATAGAAATAATTATAGATTAATCGATGTTTTCGCGCCGTTAGTTAAAACCTACTTCTAAAACACGTTACTTTGTAAAATAAACGGCAAAACAACCTAAAATACTTGAATCAGAAGATATCAACGTCACCTCTTTTGTTTATCCCATTCCCTGAGGAAACCAAATGTTATGAGGGAGGTTTTAATCCATCACGACAACAATATCGCAGGCCCCAACGATAAATAAGCTGAAATTACACATTTCATATGGACAAAGAATCAAAGCAAGTCAGCATTTCCCACATAACCCTCCCCCACTCCCCACGATTGTAACTGACATCGTTGCGGCTCGCACCCGGACGAAACAGCTTATCTCACAGCAGTGGCATCCGACGAAAAATTCTGCAGTGCAGCTAAAGAGTTAGTTCGCTATTCGCCACAAAAACGAAACAAAAGAGATGAAATCACAATAACTGACGTAGAACGCCAATAAACAAAGCTAGCGTGGCTAGCGGAGGCTGAAACGGAGAGGGAAATGAGCGCGGACGTTAGTTGTAGTCCGGAAAAAAAAATTATGACCGAAAAAAAAACACTCGCCGAAAAATGCTTTTACACTTCCGTTATCATTTTCATCCATTCTTTCAAACAGAGCAAAGATGAAGCCATGGTAGAACAGAAAATCACCAAAAAAATTCCTCAAATTTTGAGTTTTTATTACTTGTCGATTTACTCGGATCTTGATCTGCGGACTCTCTCTCATTTCGACAAGACGTATCAGCATATCAACTGCTACGCTTGATACATGATCGGAACTGGTCTTCATCGAAAACTTAGCACTATTGCTTAGGGTGTCACTGATAAAAAGAGATATCTGGTACGTTTATTTTGCGTTATACCATTGGGTAATGAAAGCAATACATTGTGTTTTCAAAGACCAGAAGAGAGGTTTGAAGATATATATATATCATTGGAAACGATGCATAATAGTGTTGATACTCACTGATCATTTTGTATGCACTTCACATAAGGCGTTCGATATAGCGCTTACTATTACATTGTGATATTGGAATTGAAGTTAAATGAATAGTATTGTAATTTCTATATATAAGCTGTAATGGAAATTGATTCAGTCGAATACATTTTAAGAGAAATAATGATTGGATTTAAGGGTGGGTTGGTGTTAGGCCAAGGGTTTTCCAGAACTTTGGGCCCTGTCGGGTCCAAGCTGGTTTTTTACCCCGGGCAGGGGCTGGGTTATAGTGCAGTCAGACCGGCCAGACCGACCTCAAACCGACTAAAAATGTATGAAAATTTCAAGATCGGGAACCGATGCAAGCCTGGCACTAAAACCGACAACCCCGAATCTCCCTGGAACCCTACCCGATTCTTCTTGGACCCCTCCCCGATTGCACACTGATTGATCTTTGTTTCGTTTTGTTTTGATTTGTATTCATCCTGTGAATTGAATTTGAATAGATGTTGATGGGTTCTTAATCAATAATATATGATTTTTTTTCTTCACGTTATTATGCGCTTGTCCAGGATTTCACAACCCAATCCCCCTCCTCACCAGTAAAACTTAAGTCTACAGCTAACATGGTCAATGAGCATATAAATAAAGCCCCTCTTTCAAAGTTAAATTCTGTGTATTTTTTTTTCATTTTTTATTTTATTTTGTCTTGTTGATATAATTACAACAACATAGGGCACTTTAAGTCCATATTTGTTTATTTTCTAAATAGAGTTTTCATGAAATTTTTTTTTTTACCCCTATGAGGAGAACAAATGTAAGCGCGAAGGGTAAGAATTTTTTTCCTTCAATTTTTAATTTTCGAATCAATAATTTAGCGCCCTTTAATTTCAAAAAGCTCTTTGGCACCCCTTAAGTTTAAGATCAATTTGATGCCCCCTCAAGTTGAGACAATTTGACGCACCTCTTTGATTTTAAAATAAATTTGGCGCCCCTAAGTTTAAGATCACCCTCTTATGTCACGTCACTTGTACCTCCCTAGGTTTGAGATAAATTTGGCACCCATTAGTTTGTTATCGATTTGGAGCCCCCGCAGTTTAAGATGGAATTGGCCCCCCTCAACTATGGGTCACTTTGGGGCCTCCCTAAGTTTGAGATCAATTTGCCACCCCATAAGTTTGAGATCCATTTAGAATCCCCTTCCACTACTTTTTTGTTGTTGATATTTTAATTTTGCTCCACTCGTACGCCCGCCCCACACGACACCTTCCCCAAAACCCAAGGTATACCAATAAAAGCAAAACATCACCAACCAGGCGCAACGACGCAATTTAAAAAAATAACCCAGCACCCCAAATCTTTTCTGGGGCACGTTTCATGCGAGGAACCAAATATGCACCCCAAATCTTTTTAGTATCTTTGGTTTGGCATCGTTTTCTTGTCGGTCTCAATACAGCCCCTATGCGGTTTGGGATCGGAATTGGAGCGGCTTCGTTCGGTGTTGACTCGGGCAAAAAGTCTCTATTCATAACCTCATCGATGTTGAATCGGGATTAGTTCGGCCGATAGCAATTTGACTGAACTTGGTATTGACCGCCAATTCGATCTTTTAATGCGCCGACCGAGATCGAACCCAGACCGAATGCTCCCCGCTCTTCTCGAGCTGTCCCCGACTCGTCTCCGACAGCTCCCTGACGAATGGTCGGGGAGAGATCTTTCGAACATGCTTGAAAGATTCCACCCCGATCTTTCTTTAAACCGATGCCAGACTGATTTAAAACCGATAATTCCGACCTCATACCGACGTTAAACTGACAACAGACCGAACCCTGCCATAATCATCCCGATGGCTGCCGAATCCATCCCGATTGACACAAAAGTGTTTTGGGGTGATCGGTTGAGTCGGTCTGCCGGTGTGACTCTACCATTAGGGAAATAGATCCGATAATGCTTTATCGGACGGGGACGGGGCAAAATGATTTTTTGGTATATAATGCTAATTTTATACTCATGGCTACCTTCATAAATGTGGAGAGTTTCAATGTTATCCAATCTGTCTTACGTACGAAAAATTCGTGCTGGTAGAGCTCCAGTTCGTAAAAAAAAAAAAAAAAAAAAAAAGGAATGGACTGGTTTGTACTGGGTGTACAAGGCTAAAAGGCTTGTTTTATGCCTTGATAAATATTTCATGGTTGAGTGAGGGAGTCAACCGTGTCTTGTTTGATTAAATTGTCTCGATTTGCCATATGGGATAATTATGAGCAATAAAATATGAGCATTATGGCAATAGAGACGATAGATAATCAGTAATGAAATAATACTGATGTTTGGGGTGGGGTGGGCCCTGTAAGAATACCCCCACGCACCCTCTGCGTGTCGTAAAGGCGACTAATGGAGGTCCATTAAGCAATAGGGGGCTAGAGTACTGTTTGTGTGGCGGCAACAGTAACAATAAAAGCTGGCATTAACCCTTAAGACACTGTAGTGTGAAGGCGAATAAAGGCCGCCTATTAAAAAAGGCCTTGCCTGCATTGGGCAGCAGCAATGCAGTAAGAGTGTCTCGGCGGAAGATCCAAACTTTAGGAACAACGGTGAACCTCTATAAAATTGTCGGCCGTACTGGCCATCCCAGATACGCTGACATGCTGCGGTGAAGAAGGCAACGGAAAACCACTTCACTATTCTTCCAAGACCAATCAATGATGAACACAAACAACTATAAGATCAGAGACAACGGCGTAAAGGGGGCTAACCCATCAACATCCAGGGTAAGCGTCTCGCCCGGTAGGGGATCCCATGAGCGACAGGTGGGCCCAGACCGTCAGTCAGATACTGTCCGCAATAGGTGTAAGATCAGAGTGGGAACTTGGAACGTGAGAACTTTACATCAGAGTGGCAAGCTGGAGAACGTGAAGCAAGAGATGAAAAGATTGAATGTCAACATACTAGGTTTAATGAAACAAGATGGACAAATAATGGAGAATTTACTATCGATGGATACAAATGATATATGCAGGAGGTGAAGACATGAAAGAGGAGTAGGACTTTTGATGGATCCCCTCATTTCTAAAAGTGTCTTGGTTACTGGACTTTGAGCGAACGGGTACTTTTGGTTAAGTTACTGGGCAACCTTTCAACATGTCGATCATAGTGGTATATGCCCCCACATCTGAAAGCACAGATGAGGATATTAATTCCTTTTATGGATCTTTAGATGAAGCGAAATCACAATGTAAAGTAAATGAGATTACCATTGTCATGGGAGACCTAAATGCAAAGGTGGGTCAGGGTAAAGATGGACAGACCGTTGGTCAACTGGAATCGGCAGAAGAAATGATCGTGGTGACAGATGGGTTCAATGGTGCGAAGGAGAGAATATGATCATCACCAACACATGGTTCAAAGAGCACCCAAGGAGAACATACACATGGGTGAGTCGGGTGACCACACTAGAAATCAAATAGACTATATTGCAATAACAATAGATTCAAGAGAGCAGTAAACAGGCAAGACATATCCAGGAGCTGACTGTGGAAGCGACCACGTACCTGTGATATGCACACTACAATGTAAACTCAAAAAACTGAAAAAAAGGCTAGGTTGTTGAGAAAATGGACTTTGAACAGTTAGGGAACCAGACGTCAGACTCCAATACTCCATACAAGTAAGGAATAGGTTCGAAGAACTAACAGATGAAGGAGAAGAGAACACATGGGAGCAGATGAGAAGCATCTTGGTAGAGACTGCTCAGGAGACTGTGCCAAGGAGAAAGAAAGACGTAAAGTAAATGGATAACAGAGGAGATACTGGCGATGATGGAAAGAGACAGAAAATAAGGGACAGAAAGAGTAGAGAATATAGAGAACTTAACAGGAAAATTAAGACATGCTGCAAAGAGGCAAAAGAGAGGTGGATAAATGACAACTGTGCCGAAATTGAAACACAATATAGTAGGAATTATAAAGTAACCAGAGGATAAATGACCTTACCAACAGAAAGTCATGTTCTTCAACTCTGGATGCATTAAATCAAGTGATGGACTTATGCTTTTTGAAAACAGGAAATAATGAATAGATGGACAGAATATATTGGTAACCTATTTGACGATGAAAGAAATGATATGCAGACGTTCCCAGCAGAAGGGGCACAAATCCTTAAATCAGAAGTCTGTAAAGCAGTGACAATGATGAACAAGAACAAATCACCTGGACCGGATGGTGTGGTAACTGAGATGATAGAGGCATTAGGAGACTATGGCATCGAAAAACTAACAAAAATTATCAACAAGATTTATGAAGAGGGAAAGTTTCCACAAGAATTATGCAAATCAATATTTGTAACACTTCCAAGAAAATGGGGGCAGTAGATTGTGAAAAAATAGAACTATTAGCCTCATCAGCCATGTAACGAAGATTATTCTTAGAATTCTGCTTTTACGGGCAAGAAGTAGGATAAATCCAGAAATTGGTCAGAACAGTTTGGTTTTGTTGTAGATGCTGGCACCAGGACGCCATATTTGTAATTAGGAACATAAGTGAAAGAGCATGAAATGCAGAAGGATGTATTCATGTGCTTCATAGACTACTCAAAGGCCTTTGACAAGGTTAGACATGATAATTTGTTTGAAGAGCTCCGTAAGCTGGATATATATGGGAAGAATCTGCGCTTGTTACAGAACCTCTATTACAATCAATCTGCCTGTGTAAGAATAGATGGAGAGTACAGCGAGTACACAGACATCAAGAGAGGAGTGAGACAAGGGTGTGTGATGTCACCGGACTTATTCAATTTATACAGCGAAATTATTCTTAGAACAATAAAGAATGAGGAGGGAATACCTAGTTGGAGGTAACAATATCACGAACATCAGATACGCAGATGACACAGTGTTGTTAGCCAAATCTGCAGAAGGACTACAGAAGCTCTTGGACATAGTAGTTAGAGAAAGCGAAAGAATGGGATTAATATTACTACAAAAAGACAGAAAGTTTAGTTGTTACAAAAAGGGGTAGCCCCAGATGCGAACTTAAGTTAGGAGACCAAGTCATCAAACAAGTATCGTCCTTATAACTACCTCGGAAGCATCATCACAGAAGATGCCAGATGTGAGAAGGAGATTAAGAGACGGATAGCCCTAGCAAGTCTGCTTTTTCAAAAATGAGTAATATTTTAGAAATCCTTCACTAGTATGAAATAAATACGGGTACTTAATTGTTACATCATTCCGGTTCTAATGTATGGAAGCGAAGCATGGACAATCACAGCAGATATGTCAAAGGTCTGGTTAGCTGTGAATGTGGCTTCTCAGACAGATGCTGAAAATCAATGGTCTGATCGAGTTAGCAATAAGGAAGTGTTAAGGAAAGCTAATGTAAAACAGAAACTGCTTCATGACATACGAATTAGACAGTTGAGGTTTTGGGACACCTGACACGAAAGGGAGGTTAGAGAATCTGTCACTGACAGGAAAGTTCAAGGAAAAGGAGTAGAGGAAGGAGAAGAGTGACTTGATGGACAGCTTGAATAAAGGCTTGAAGAGATAGGAGTAGAGGAAAGAGGGTACAGTTAATGGAGAAGCTAAAATAGAGAGTTGTGAAAATCATGATCGCCAAAGTCTGCAGATATGGCACTGATAGTATTATGTGATCCTTGATGGATATGATTTATAAATTGAATACAGTGTGGTCAAATTAATTGGCAAAGTCACACACTGATTTATATATTAACGTCGTGCACAAAGTGTGATAGGGGAATTTCCAAAAATTGGTTGGTTTACCCCCGTTTTAGATGGACCGTGTAATATGTACATATACGCTGAAATAAAATGAGTACAAGCTGTGGAATAATGGCATGTCGTGTTCAAGTCTACTGATCACTTGTCATCTGATAATTTTTGACCCCACTCGATTTTTACAGGCGAGGGGGTGCCATATATATTTAGTTGAATTTGTTCGCATGTCAATTCATAGGTTCCCAGCCCAATTCGATTTGAATGCGGGCGGACCTAGTTGTACCTACATATTAATTCTCAAACTCTGTAGACCGGAAGTAAATTAGGGTGTCACGTTTTAATGTTACGCCTCACCTGATCTTACAGGCGGGCGAGGCTGGTATATGGGTTTATGATGATTTGATGTAATGTGTTATATCTGTTCTGTGTTATTGCAGGGTATACTATGTTTAGGCCTCACCCGATTTCAGAAGCGGGGAGGTCGATACATTATAGATTTATGTCTCACTCGATTTCAGAGGCGGGGAGACGGTATAATATGCTAGTAATACGTTTTGGCCTGACTCGATTTCAGAGGCGGGCAGGCTGGTAACATGGTTTTATGTCTCACTCGATTTCATAGGCGGGGGGATGGTATAATGTTAACGTAAATAAATTATCCTGTTGGGCAATAACACATACATGAAATGAAATTGAATGATATACATTTAGGCCTTACTCGATTGCATAGGCGGGGAGGCTGTTATCTGTTTACGATGAAATTGAATGATATACGTTTAGGCCTTACTCGATTGCATAGGCGGGGAGGCTGATATCTGTTGATGATGTTATATATATATTATGTGGTATTTTGTTCTGACACCTCAAATGATAATTGGCAAATAAGCGTCCATCACAAAGTTTCAATAAAGCCACGACATAACCGCAAATACTGTGTTTGTTATTTTGTCAGCCTGAAATAATTACATCGTTATAGTTACAACAAACTGGTTCAAGCAAAATTCAGATAATCAACCTCTCTCATTATCGTGATAAGTATATATAACCTAGGGAGAATCGGAAATCGACAGGCTTAATTTCCATGCAACTAATGTTTCATATATCTGTAATAATGAACATTGTTTTAATCCCTTAACCTTTCTATTTTTCTCTCTTCTTCTCATTCTCAATCTTTATCTCTCATATTTCTCCTCTCGAGCTAG
This sequence comes from Paracentrotus lividus, assembly GCA_940671915.1. NCBI lineage: Eukaryota > Metazoa > Echinodermata > Echinoidea > Camarodonta > Echinidae > Paracentrotus > Paracentrotus lividus. The sequence goes on along the minus strand of CALNVZ010000174.1, from coordinate 33,350,559 downwards.
CTTTATTTGATTATTTCTTCCCCTCCGGACGCGTTCGCGTACGCCAAAAGTTAAGATCGGGAATTCGTTTCTTATGATACAAATTATGGTAATGCTGAAATGAAGTGAATTTTTCTTGATTTTTTTCCACGTAACTAGGTTATTTCTTTAATGGATATTAAAAATGAATATATCTTTGTCCTATTCCTCAAGAATTTAGCCCCAAAAAGCTGGTGAAAAGCTGAAAAAGCTTGTCAATATATTAGAGAATTATCTCGGCTTCTGTAGAAGCCCGTCGTAGCAGACTGAACACCTTGCTCGGCTTCTGTAGAAGCCCGTCGCACCCAAAGGGTTAAGAAGTAACGTGTCTTTTAGAATGATAAAATATGCATCTGACAGGAACTGCTGATCCAGGTATACTTGTTGAGGCCACCTTCCCCAATTGCGCCTATCTTAACCTTAATGGCTTTATAAGCTGTATATTGGATACTTTTCTTATTATAATGTTTGAGGAGCTTTTGTATAGTACAATTTGTCCAAAAGTGCACAGAACTTCAAAAATGTGAATAAAAATGTTACGGCAGGTTAAAGAAGAGGATCAGCTTCCGAAATCGATTCCGCCATCGAATCCGGGTTGCCAAGCAACGAAGAGAGTTGAAGATGTCGTCTGGTTTCGATCGACGATGAACCAAGAAGGTGGATGCGGGATAACTGTTACGGGGGGAGGGGGGGGGACACAATTGCATAGCTCGATAAAACGTACAATTCTGATTCTGAAGATACTATCTGGTAAAATCATTTCAGTATCTACGTAAAACCAATAAAACGTTTTATATTGTCATTTCTCTTCTTCCCCTTATAATGAGATAGATAGGGCTTTTGTTTTCTCTTGTCATATATTATAATGTTGGTAGCTCATTGGTGGTAATCATTTTGTTAACACAGAAAACAAATTTGTTTATACTTACAAGAAAATGTGGAGTTGAATACCACATTGCTGGAGCCAAGTGTGGTGACAGCTACACACTTGTATTCACATTCTGGGTTAACAATGGTGATATAAATGGATGTAAGTGTTTTAGCGTTCTGTTTAGTCTCATCGCGCCTTATTCCAGCGTTAGCCATTCGTGTCTCGTTACAGAACCAATGGAAGTTTAAGGCTGGTGGATTTGCGTCAGAGGTGCATGTCAGAATAAACCCAACTTGTATTCGCTTTGATGTAAACCGTCGAAAAGAGATGGACAACACGGGTTCATCTGCATGTAAAAATAGCACATCAAACAGGAGAGTGAAATACAAAAAGGAAAATTTTATCTGTTTAGGGCTAAAGGATTGAAATGTATAAAATGCATACTTTGTCCGTTTTTCTTTGATAAACAATAGTGACTGGGTAGTTAACGTCAATACAGGGACAAGAAGCGAAATGGCGCAGCAAAAACGGAAATCGGGTGACCGATAGTCAAATATCACGTTGACACAACGAACTGAGATATCTGACTATTTTAGTTCCTTTCAAAAGAAACGTAATTTGAAAAGTATTGGATTAAATTGTCATACATGTTCTATTCGTTATGAGCAATTATATACAATTAATTATTCATGTAAACTGAAATTGTTTTACAAGTTGTCATGTTTTATTTTGTATATTTGTACATCTATGTAAACGAGAATAATTTACATTTTATGGACAAATATAGTTAAATTGAATTAAATTGAAACTGTTCTGAATTGCTTATGAAATAAAATGTATACACTCACATGAAACATTCAGCACTGTACTAGCATTCATGGGTGGTAATGAAGGTGCTGTTTGTTGAACCGACTGACATAGAAGACGTTTACCGTGGTCAGTCTTCTTTGGTATCAGATTTAGGGTGCTCTCAACATTAAATCGTTGATTTGCATTCATTGAAGTTGCAGTAGAGGAATCATCTGTCAAGTTCCTTGATCCAATGTACCAATGGATGGAAGGAGTAGGATACCCATTGACGGCTCTACAACTCATTGTGGTTGGTATTCCATTGTGAAGATCCTCGTTGCTATCCAATGTCACTGCCTCTGGCGGTCCTATTTTATACAATAACATATATAAAAGATTAATAATAATAATAATAATAATAATAATAATAATAATAATAATAATAATAATAATAATAATAATAATAATAATAATAATAATGATAGTAATAATAATAATGATAATAATAATAATAATAATAATAATAATAATAACAATAATGATGATGATGATGATGATGATAATAATAATAATAATAATAATAATGATAATAATAATAATAATAATAATAATAATAATGATGATGATGATGATAATAATAATAATAATAATAATGATAATAATATAATAATAATAATAATAATAATGATAATAATAATAATAATTATAATAATAATAATAATAATAATAATAATAATAATAATAATAATAATAATAATAATTATAATAATAATAATAATAATAACAATAATAAAGGAAAGGAAAGTTGCTCTTGAAATCACTTAGTGCTTTTTGTTAAGGCAAAGTGTTTCAAGAAAAAAATACGGTATGATCCTGTTTAGCTAAATAATAATAAAAATTATTAATAATAATAATGAGTATAATATTGAACATTTATACTGCTCCAGATCTTTCTGACAGTCCTGGCGCAGGTAAGAATTTATTGGTGACGCCATATACAAAAATACATTGCTACTTAAATAGTATCATTGTATTAGCCTACATTATTGTAATCGAATAGTAACGATAGGTCCTTCGTGGAGCTATTAACGGTGTTTATTGTTCCAATGAAATCACAAGTCTATTAATACCACTGTGAGTTCTTTTAGGCGCTCAAAGCCCTTGAAATATAACGTTGAAGATGCAATTGGGGATCCGCTTACCTATATAAATTTGATAAGCACAACTTGTTTTTAAGCTTTTTGCTCATTACAATTTTAATGACAGAACGTTGGAAAGTTAAACTCACCGATAACCATCAATATTGCTATGACTGGCCGTAATATTGAAAATCCCCCCAAAGATGCCAAGCATTGGATTCGAATCGTGTGGTGCTCTCTTCTTGGACGTATTTGGATTCTGCTTTCTGTGTCATACAAACTCCAATCCAAAGCATTGTGATATTTTGAAGAACTTTTGTTACCGGGAATGATATTCGTGTCACCAAAAACCCATGATAACTCTGCTGCTGGAAATGATCCGTTGCTTTTGCACGTAATTGCAATAGGTGAATTCACACGAACGTACATAACTGTTGTTCGCCCTGTATTGTTTTCTTTGATTTCTCCCTTTGATGAGAGTTGCAAGTCTGTAGGTTGAACTGCATTCAGAAAAAAGAAAAGAAAAAAATCAATTGAAAAACAAGAGTAAAGTGAAATATAGGCCTACATTCATGTTAGTGCCTGAAGTGAGTGGAGTAAATTTCATAAAGTGTCTTTTTTTTTTTTTTTAATCTAAAAATTTATGATCGAAACTTCGCTTTAATAAAAGTCTGAAACCTCCAAAATAATTCTGTAGGTAGGAGTTTCTAGCAATATAGGCCTCATTCATGTTTGTGCCTGAAATGATGATGTAGAAAGATTATTTTTTTTAAGTTGGCAGTTAAGCTATAGCCATACCCGAGAGCATGCATTTCACTGCGCACGTACTTTCCTTCTTCAGAATATTATTGATCTGTTATATTATTATTTTTATATGGCAAGAAATAAAATAGTTTAACAAAGGGAATTACTCTCTGGACTAATCTAACGGCTATATGGTTACACAGGTATTAAGCGTAAGCCTCGTATTGATAGATGAACATTATTAGAATTTAACATTAAAATTAGAAATTAGAATTTTACCTTGAACATTCAGATAAACCGTACTTTGAAGATGAGTTTGTAGTTGGGGATGTTCTGCCTGACAGTAAACGCTCTTTCCTGTATCTTTCCTGGATGAAATTATGGTAGCAATCTTTTGAGAGACATAGCTGTAGCCATGTAGGGCGACGACATCGGACTGGTTGCTCAATGTTACAGATACGTTGTCAGGTACATGCCACGTCAGTACTGCAGGGGGTCTTGCACCTAGTGTTATACATTCAAAGTGATGCGGTTCACCAGCTGTTACCGTAACGGTTTCGTTATTGAGATATCGGTCTGTTACATAGTCATTTATAAAAGTCCAATAAGGAGGAGCTGTTGTAATAATAAAAAAAAATAATATTCGTTATTTAAGTTTCAATTATATACGAACCCCGCTTTTGCACTTTGATGCTTATGCACTTCTTGATATTATTTTTCTCTCTCTTTCATCTCTTACGAGGGAATTTATTTCATACATTCAAATATGTACATGTTACATAACATAAAAACAAAAAGTAAATTGGTTTAAAAGCATCATATATCGTATAAAATATGAAAATTATCCCTAGACAAGATAAAATCCAAGAAGACTTGACAAATTCTTAAATATGTTCAAGTACCTTGTCGATATCCCCCGAATTCCCCCGTCCACGGATATACTTGCAACCTACATATTGACGTAATTCTACCCTCAGATCTATCCACGATTGTTTAGGATTCACTTTATCCCCTTTTCCCCACGAAATTTTTACATAATTTCTATAAATATTGCATTGTGCAAAATTTATGAGATTTATAATCAAATTCTTTTTCTCTGAAATATTGAATCTAGTAATTCTGATCCTTTCATTGATTTCAACTTGTTTTTTAAATATCTAAAATATTATTCGCTCAACTAATTTCGACAGAATTTTAACCTTTTGTACATGTAAGTAACATGTTCATAGTTGTACCTTCACATTTACATATATGGCGTCTCCTATCTTTTCTTACTTTCCATTTCAGAAATTATCTTTTGATGGTAAGATTTTATGACAAACTTTAAAATTAAACTGTTTAATTTAAAGAATAAAATCTTATCCCTTTTGAAATCAGGCTCTAATTCAAAAATAATTTATCCAATATCCGATAAAGGCTGGTTCTGTTTGCCTCATTTATACTATAATAATGTTTAGCTTTCATTGATCGTACATTAATCAAATCACCAGAATCAATTTCAAATATTTCCTGTTGGTTCAACTCAGTATCAAGTCTTTGTCTCATTTTATCAAACCAAATTCCCGGAATTTTTTTTTCAGCTTTGATTGTTCAAAGTGCAACAATAAGTTTATTGATTCAAAATTATCAAAACATGTTATCAATTTCTTTTTAAGCGTCCATTTTCGATTACCTGATTAACTTTCGTTATTCCAAAATCATACCATTTTAAAAATAGCATTTCATTATCATTTGTTATATTATTCCAAAGAGCTTGATTTCCAATGTCAACTACAGGTCGGTAAATTTTAGGTTTGCCCATACTTTTAGGAGATTCAAGTACAAATGAGGCAGTTTATATTTTTTTACCCAAATGATCATTACTATCACAAGAACTTCTAAAATAAAGGAAAACCTCCAACACTTCTTGTCCAGTAAGAAAAAGGCGTTTTCCACAATCCTTTACTTCCGTTACAAAACTTCACAAACCAGGATAATAGCAATGAATTAAATTCTACTTCAAAATCAACCATCGCGAGCTCTCCTTTAGACTTGATAAATACACACACTTCTTTTAATCTTTGAATGCCATTAAAAAGATTAAAAAAAAATACATGAGCTTGTTTAGCTCTTTAATTATATTTGCCGCGACACATTACAGCTGTAGAAACATAAACGAATTTGGATGATGTAGTATCTGTAGTATAGTAACTTTTCCAAAATGTCAAGTTTTTTTTTTTTTTTCCCCTTTCTATTTTACTTTCCCAATTCAACTTTCACAGCTTCCTGATGGTTTTTACCAACATAAACTCCCAAGCATTTGATTGAATTTTCCAGTAAAGTGAGCATTAAAGGGGAATCCAACCCAAGGAGAGAAACAACCTTACCGGAAAGAGGAAAATAAGAGGAGCAACCTAAAAAAAGTTTCATCAAAATCGGTTATAAAATAAAAGAGTTATGGAAGTTTGAAAAGTAAGTTGTTCCTTCTATGGGGATCCTCAAATTGGCATCATCGGCTTCAAAATGGCCGATCTTATGGACAACTCTCCATTCGTTTTGTACACAAATTTTCAGATTTGTATGTCTTCTTTACTTCTGAGCTCAAAATATGTCATAGGAAAATATATTTCACACAAAATATGTTGAGCTCAGAAGGAGGTAAGATATATTTTGAAAGAAAATGGGGGAAATCTGAAAAATTGTGCACATTGCGCTTTTTTTTTTTTTTTTTTTTAAATCTCTTGACTGTTTCGTTTATCTTCCAGTGGTATCTTTATACCTTTAATATTTGCATCCTGTTTGATATTTTCAGCCAAACTCTCGGCTACTATTATAAATAAAAGAGCCGATAACGGGCACCCCTAACGAACTCCACGTTCGATGTTAATTTTTTTTCGACGACCGACCATAATTTAACACTCCCGTTGGCATTTTGATACAGCGATTTAATCCACCGAACAAAAGATTCCTTAAAATTCATTTTCTTTAGAGTTTCATAAATGAAATTGTGAGTTATGTTGTAAAAAGCTTTTCGAAAGTCCAAAAACATTAGTATTACATTTTGATTTTTAACATTGCAATAATCTATGACATCTTGTACAAGTCTTACATTTTCTGTAGCTGATCTATTTTTGTATACATCCAGCTTGATCCTCGGATACAACGTATGCCATTTACATTGACATCGTATTTATTGTTAAAAGCACATAGAATGCTAATATGTTTATATGGTTTGTAATCGTAATAAAACTGACATCATGATCATACATACAAAAGTGTAAAGGAAAAAAAAAAAAAATTTGAATTTAAATCCAATAGTTACCTGGTCGTAATGGTGTAACTTGCATGCTGCTTGATCCTGTGAATTCGGTCTCAGATGTACTGCTTACGCTGCAGGTGTAAGTGCTCACATCATCCTCAGAAAGCTTTTTGAAGGTGAGATTTCCACTCGAAGAGTCTGCGAGCAAACTAAACTTCGATGGATCAGGAACATTTGTCCATGATGTACAGACAGAAAATTGGTGGCAGGAGTCAGAAGCCAGTGTGACACCGTTAACATTTGTCCAAATAAGCCGTCTGTAGTTGGTTTGCGGCAAGAATGTGCAAACCAGTGTGAAATCTTCCCCAATGACTGGTAGGTCGTTGAATGTCTGAATAGAAACTTTATATGCATAGTGTCCTGTAGACAATGAAAGACGATATCTATGTAACTAACGCATCAGGTATTATACAGGGTGACCCAGAAAAAAGGAAACCCAACTTTGATCATCAATAATTTAAAAAATATTACCATGGTGATTATAAAATTTATATCACTGGAAAGTGCAACTCATTACCATTTTAATGATACCTTGCTCAGCTCACCAATGTCACGCATCACTGAACCCCATTGTTTTGAAAATGTCTTGCAAAATTGTGAGTGGTTCACTTTCACGCTCATTGAGATGGGTTGTTGCAATGTGCCTAAAAAGGGAACCCAACTTTCATCATCAATCATTTAAAAAACATGACAGTGGTAATTATGACGTTTATATCACTGGAAAGTGCCACTCATTATCATTTTATTGATATCTCTTTCAGCTCGCCAATGTCACGCATCACTGAACCCCATTGTTCTGAAAATATCTTGAAAAATTGTGATTGATGCACTGTCATGCTTCTTACATTCTCCACGGAGAACTAAAGGTTCTCTGGGTTGTTGTGAGCAGCAACATGATGAAATTACCTGGATGGTAAGATTAACGGACTAAATAAGTAGACATTTCCAACCCATTTATCAAACCCATTTATTAAAGTCACCGGAATGCTCTACTTAGATTGTTTAGGAACCTTAAAAGCAACTCATCTCAAGGAGCATGAAAGAGAACATATCCCAATTTTGCGAGACAATTTTCAAAACAATGGGGTTCAGTGATGCATGATATTGGTGAGCTGAGAGAGGTATCATTAGAATGGTAATGAGTTATATTTTCCAGTGATATAAACTTATTAATCACCACTGAAATATGTTTGAAATTATTGATGATCAAAGTTAGGTTTCCTTTCCAGGCACATTCACACAACCATCTCGAGGTGCATGAAAGTGAACCACGCACAATTTTACAAGACTTTTTCAGAACAATGGGGTTCAGCGAAGCATGATATTGGTGAGGTGAGAGAGATATCATTAGAATGGTAATGAGTTGCACTTTACAGTGATATAAATTTCATAATCCCCATTGGAATATTTTTGAAATCATTGTTGATCAAAGTTGGGTTTCCTTTTTTCTGGGTCACCCTGTATATAGAAAGTCTAACAAACATATCATACGATTCATTATAGGTATCCAATACAAATTATTGACAGTGAAAACTTGTTTAGCCCAAATATTTGTATCTGTTTTTTTTTATTTTTTATATTTGAATACGTTCTCGATTAGCATGGATAAATACTTTTTTATTTAGGTGTACCCCCACCCCCCCCCCCCCAAAAAAAGAGGGCATCATCTAGTGTCATTCAATATCAATAAATTGAAGAAGTGAACCGGCCTTCCACACTTTTTCAGAAACTACATCTTGATTATTTTAATTTAAAGAAATTACTTACCTGATACAAAGAAGATCAAGGCTAGAAAAAGAAGTGCTTCGGTAAACATGATCATGATCAGACAGTAATATTAACGATTGTTTGAGACCGTCTATGGCTAATTCCCGGGACAAAATAATGCAGTCTTTAAGAAGGGCCCAAACAATGCTTTGAAATTGAAAGCATCGGAGGATTTGTCGTTGATTTAGCAAGTATCAAAACTGTGGTCGATGGAGTCGTTTGGGCAATTAATTAATATGTCATCTACTCCTCGTGTCACTGAGTTTCAAAAGCCAATTTGTAGTGTGTCTCACATAAGGCCATGTGTATTTCGTATCGTATTAGAGCGAAGTATTTGCTTTATTTTGCATAATTTGGACTTTGCAAAATAAAGGTGAAACTCATTTTTCGTACTTTGAGGTTAAAATGGATTTTGATTTTCTTGATTGCACAAACAATAATCATAGTATCAAGAATTACAATTGCAAATAGGATGTTTTGTTTTTGTTTTATTTTGTTTTGTTTTGTTTTGTTTTTTTATTTGTTTTGTTTTGTTGTTGTTGTTGTTGTTGTTTGTTTTTTTTTTTACCGTAAGGATATCAAACAATAACATGTTGTAATTGTTATTCATAGTGTTCAAAAATGTTTTCAGCTTGTACCATAATTTTTATTGGAGACAACTTTATAATTGTTTGGTATCCGAACAAATGTGGCGCTATTCCAGAATCTGGTATCTGTTTCCCCTTACCATGCTTACCGCCAAATTAGAAAGTATTATAGTAAACGCTATATCCTAGTGAAGAATGAATTCACAACCGTTTATAACCCATCCAAATGTACAGATAAGAAGATTATCTAAATTTATAGTTTTCCTGTACTTAAAGTAATTATGATTGTTTTTTTTTTTAACTGATTGTTTGTTGTGTGTTTTTCTTTAGGATGAAGAAAAAGTATAACCCCCCTCAATTATATACTCAGGTAAATGTTGGGGAATATTTATCTTAGCATCAAAAGACATTACAGCAGGTATTAATAATAATTCAATAAAAATTACAAAAAAAAAAAAAAACCTAAGAGGAGAAATCCAAAGCATGTCTTCTCTGAACACTTTTACAGCATTATGAAGATACGTAACTTCAATGATGATCCATGTACAAACCATGTTTGACATGTTTTCGGAATTTCTAAAACGTCTAATATTGCAATAATTTGGTCTATTTATTTGTTTTTCTTTAGGCCTATTAACAAAGATGACTTATTTAACATCTTATATAACTTTCCATCAGCTGAACATTCTATCACAACAGGGTTATTGTAATCATATTGATCCCAAGGTGGGGTTTTGGTAGATGATGATACTCAAAGAGATCGATGGATATTAATTGATACATATTATTCTATTTTCCTGACTTTACGTCAATTAAAACTTTTTTTGTATCATAGCTATAGTTCATGTCTTACAAAGATGCGGACAACCTTTATTGACGATACAGAAATAATGAAATACCGTACACCGAGGGAAAAATTGTTTGAGTTCTGTGTATTTGCACATTCAATGTTACATGTATTTGTGAAAACATGTTACGCAACCTACAACAGTGCAAAGATAAATCCAAAATTAGTTGGGTGTAATTGTTTGCCAAATTAAAAGGGGTGCTGCTCCTAAAAACTGTAATATTTAGGGCGCAAAGTTAATTTGTCAATGCGTAGATATTTGATACTGAAGATTTAATAACTCGATATACCCATCCGTTTCGGCAAACTTTTATATTACACATGCAAGTGGGATCTATCAAACATTTGACGTAACATACTTTTCAATATCAAATTGAAAGTTATTGCAAAATTTTTGATTGTTTATGAAGAAAGGCGTAAAAACATAAAACCGTCCATTTAGCGAAATGACCTTCATCATCTTGAATCTCCTGGCTGAGCTTATTTAATCAAGAAGTTCTGCATGTATCAAGAAGATTTAATATTCTATTGTAAGACCAAAACATCTCAATTTTAGTTTTTAATTATGGATTTGAAAATCCGTTTCAGTTCTAAGAATCTTAGCAATACAATAATGTTCAAATACTGAGATCTTAAGACAAATCAGTATGAACCACGTACTTTCTTTCTCGGTACCAAGACTGATATTGCATTGGTATGCCGTACAGTGTTCAAGAGTGAAACTTGGTCAAACCCGCCATAGAATCCAGGTTGCCAAGCAACGAAGAGAGATGAAGATGTCGTCTGGGATTTGTCGAAAGTGACTGATGAACCTGGATCGGGGCTTTCTGTATAGATCACACATTAAAATTTATTTACGAAATTCCAATTTCATTTTTTTTAATAAAAAAAAACATATTGATGTTAATTGCTCCTTTCAACTTTGCTAAGGGTCTGTTTGGCTCTATACATTACCCTGTAAGTATCCCGTTATTTTAAAACACTTAAAATTCAATGACCATAGTAGCTTTTCCACTCAAAGCCCGTTGTGACGCTATTTGGTTGCTTTGGCTCCTGCTGCCACTTATATATCAATTGATAATCCATTGTTTTTTCTTTTTCTCGGTTAACTTTGCAAAGTTGAATTGAGTTATACCATTATATGTCAAAAAATTATTTCATATCTATATACTCTGTTTTCAATTGTATCAATCTATATGTATCATTTACTTTGTACAAACTTATCTAATTCAGCCTTTGGCTGCGAGATATTTTTTGATTATTGAATAAAGACCATTATTATTTTTAATGTTAACAATTCGTATTATTTCAGGTTAACGTATCAGATTCTGGTATTTCTAACAATTACTGAGACGATATATGAAGTATCGGATATTCATCGAGAATGCAAAATCTTGGAAATCATCAATGACATCGCGGAAAGAATTTAGTTAACTGTTAGCCATACAATCTTAAAAACATCAAATGATTTTTTAGAAACATTTTATAATGTTAATTAATTAAAATGGAAAATTTTCAGGTGCTATGTTGTAAATATTTCACTGAAAAGTTCATGATGAATTACATATTTAAAACATAATGAATTTACGAAAGGAAAGTGTGTTGAAGACCGCGCTGCCTGTGCCATAAGTTGATACAGCTTCACATCTGTATATGAAATGATCTTTTGCCTCAATGTGTTCAATAGTCAATCTACTTAGAGTCAACGTTGAACCTCCTCCAGTCTCATGTTGTGTTACGTTCCTTGTGGCGTTATATAAGACAGTATCGTTACGGAACCAGTAGAAAGAAGTTGCTGGAGGATTGGCATCTGAAGTGCACGTCAAACTTATGGCTGGGTGTAAATTATCAGTCAAGGGTCTTCGGAAAGAGATGGAGACATCAGGTTCATCTTCAGATGCATGAGAAGAAGGAAAAGGAAAAGAGTACAATTAGTACTTTAAAAAAAAAAAAAAAAAATCAGTTTTGCATCAAGGCAATTGAGTTGGCGAAGTAATGCTTCTTTCTCAGTGCATTAAGCTGTTCGAAGAGAAATATTTATAGGATCATTTCAAATATAGCCTTAAAATGAAAGTGGACGATAGTTCCTAATGATCAACATATTATTTACACAAGAGTGTACTCTTTTGAGAATTTCGAATGTTCATTGAGTAAAATACTTTTCAGTTTTAGATTAGATACTGCATTCAGTACTTACATAAAATGTCCACGTCTATGCTTGAATTCATCGACCATACATAATATCCAGTAAGATGAATTGTTTGGCACATGAGGATTTTTCCATGGTCTGCTCTCGTTGGTGTTAAAATAAGAGTACTTTGGACGTCGAAACGGCCTTCCATATTCTCTGAAACCTGGAGTGTTGATCTATTTGTCACGTTATCATGTCCAATGAACCAGTAAAGTAAGGGAGCTGGGAATCCTTGATTAGCTTCGCAAAGTACTTCAGTCCTTTTCCCATCTTCTAAAGCATCCTGGACTAGTATTTGAACAGATGTTGGTGGTCCTACAAAGATATCACAAGAAAAACATCGATTTGCTAACCTTAAAACAAAAAAAATTTACCGCTGTACTCGCAATATTACACTCCCTAATATTTCGGTTTCATTGGGCCATAGCCATAGCCCCTAGTTATCCCGATTTTTCAAGATATCGAAAATATACCACATCACTAGCATTATATGACTTGATAGTCGAAACAACGGTAGACAATGTAACAGTAACTTTAGAAGCACACATAAATATTTCGATTGTTTAGTTGCCTTTTCAGTAAAACTCAGTTTCATGTGAATACAAGAAACAAGACACGATGCAAATACATTGCTCACCGTGGACAATCAGTACAGCTTCCTGTTGACCCTGGTAAGTTCCGACTGAAGTCGTGCACTCCAGAAGCTTCTTGTGATGCTGCCTCTTTGGGCGTATCCAAATGGAACTTTTAGAGTCGAACAAATTTTCACCCAACGCACTGGAATATGTTGAAAAGGATGCGTCTGGAAGATATGTGTTGTCTAGACCCCAGAGCAGTCTCGCTGGAGGTCGTGAGCCAAAACTTTCGCAGGTTATCGAGGTGGATGAGTTTTCTCGTACGATTATAGTTGTGGATCCGTTTACCATTATCGTCCGATGTCCGGGAGATGAAAGCCGTAGGTTGACGGGAGGAACTGCAATATAAATATAATCATGATAATATGTATGTGTATATAGGCCCTACCTTTAAAAAATGTCATAATCTCGTGAATATGAACGTGACATACATACATTTCATACAATTTCAAGTTGAAGATGAGCGAAAAGCAATAAAATACATTACTCTTCTTTGAAAATTTATCACTGAATGTAATAATTAGGCATGCATATCACTAATGTATCCGTCATGTATGTAGGCCTATCCAGAGAGAACTGAATGGCACAGCGGTTGCATAAACAAAATTTTGAAAAACCGACGGCGAAAAAGTCAAGGTTTAACAATAATGGTCGAGCTTTAACTTTCTCGAGGGCATGTTGGTCGGCATTCATCTTGATTTATTAGCTGAACAATTGCCTTAAACTTGAAAAAAGCACTATAATCTTTCAACAACCAATTGGCGCTAACAATCAGTCGGCCTGATAAAGCGTCCTGAGCCAATCCAGGACGCTTCATCAGGCCTGGATTGGACGTGAAACCTCGTAACTCCGTAAGTCCAGTTGAATAGTTTTCTACTCTTCAAATTTATGTTTGATTTACCTGGATGATTTAGAACATTCATAGAATCCCTATAATCTTTGTAGATAATATACTTCTGGAATGTTACTTACTCTGAATATTTAAGTGCACTGAATGTAGTAGATTGCCTTCCATTTCTTGATGCGATGATATACAGTCAAGAATCTTGCCATCGTCGAATTTAGTCGGTTGTACGGAAGCAACTAGTCCGGATAAATAGCTATCACCTTCCACGATATTAGACTGATTACTCAAGACGAAAGTTACACTATCTGCCATACGCCATTTTAAAACTGCAGGAGGCCTTGCACCTTTAGCCACACAAATCACATCAAAGGGCTCACTAGCTGTTTTTGTAACAGGAGCATTGTTGAGATATCCGTAAGAAGTTTTACCGTCGCGAATAGAAATAATACTAGGTGGGGCTGATGTATAGAAAATTAATAGAGATATTGGCATGATAGAACTAGATGTAAACAAAGAGAATTCGACAGGAGGCAATCCTTACAGTATTGTAAACATCCAAATCGTTAAACGGCGTAATACAAATTAAAGTGTTAATGCGAGATTATACACCGTAAAATTAAAGGCACGATGTGCAGAAATCTATACTGTCAATGAAACTATAGCTTATTAAAGATAACGTTTGCTGTACTAAATATATGTTTTTAGGAAAATTTTGTGGTTTTGTAGCCTTTCAATATGCCTGTATAATAATTGTATGATTCTTTCAACATTGATGATGTGCACCCCAAAAGAATACTTTCAATACTAATTTCACATTTGCCTCTAAAATGGCTCTCTAGGGAAAATAAGGAAACAAAATTCAAACATACCTGGTAAAAATACGTTAACACGAATGTAGTCTTTGAGTACACCATTCTGGCTGTTCATCCAACACTTGTAAATATCACTCTCATTCTTTGTCAAATTGTTGATTGTTAAGGTAACACTGGTAGAGTCTACCTCCAGAGCAAACTTCAACGGATCTGTTATATCTGTATCACAGCCTGATGAGTGGCAAAATGCAGACCCTAGCACGTTGTCCTCCCCGTCCCTCCATGATATTAGCGATTGTGGTAATGTACTCTTGTAATTGCAAACTAGCTTGATATCTCTCCCAACAATTGGAAGATAGCTAGGTGTCTGAATATGTACAGAAACTTCACCTTGACAACCTGTAGCAAAATGTAATGTTTGAGAAATGCGGCGGAGAGGCCTTCTAGCCTTCTCTATTCATTATCAACAGATAGGCCTATTTAACCATGATTTTTTTTTAATTCCTTGTTTTACAAGAGGTTTGAACGCTTGATATCTACAGAACAAGAATTCATGGCACTTTGTCTTGTATTTTCTTTATTTATACATATGTTTTTATAGCTAGCAGTCTTACGAGCAAGTTTTAGCTGCTTAATTATTATGAGACATAGAAGGCAAGTCGAAATTAATAAAAGGAGAAGGCTTTAAATAATCTTTCTCCTTTGTTTCATTCGTATATTCGCAAATACAAGGGACTAAAATTGTTGCAATAATGGTAATTTATCTTTCCATAACACATTGTTAAACTCCTCTTGAAAATATATTCAAACAAGCAAACTACGAAGTATTACTTCTAAGTAGAATATTGAATAATGAAGGAGTATTGGAAGATCATTCTGATTAAATTTTATTGCTAGGATTTGTGACACAACGAACAAAAGTTAAAAATCAATGAGATGAAAGTGCATGCTCTCTTTTGTAAACCTTTTGTACTAATGCAACACACACAGACACACATTTTGAAAACGTGTTGTTCTACTCCAATACACACACATACACACACAC
This sequence comes from Paracentrotus lividus, assembly GCA_940671915.1. Taxonomy (NCBI): domain Eukaryota; kingdom Metazoa; phylum Echinodermata; class Echinoidea; order Camarodonta; family Echinidae; genus Paracentrotus; species Paracentrotus lividus. The sequence continues at coordinate 33,334,969 of CALNVZ010000174.1, read as the reverse complement.
CCTCACACACATTAGGCCTACAGTACTTTTGGAATAGTGTCGTGTATATGACATCCAACTCACCAGATCCAAAAATGATTAAGGTACCCAAAACAGTGAGACAAAAGAGCTCCATCGTCATTAAGAATTGAGAATTTGAGATGTTCCTGTAAGTTATGAAATGCGTTAAAAAAAGCGATCGCAAGTCGAAAGATTAAAGGATCAACCCTGGTAAGTGAACATGTTGCTAGAAGAGAGATGAACCGATGAACAAATTGAACGAAAGTGAATTTGATTTCCTGATGACATTATACTGACCATTATTGATCATAATGTTCATGTCATATTAGTTTCATATCAGCATATGGTGACAAATTACACTACACACAGTCGTTGTATGTGTTCAGTATGTACAAAGATCCAAAGAGCCAGCAACTTAGAGAGAGAGAGAGAGAGAGAGTGTGTGTGTGTGTGCAGTAGGCCTAAAAAAAGAATATCTACCCTTTTTTCATTTATTTAGTGAACAGAAAACAGCAAAAGATATTGCACCATTTTCATTCTTGTTTTGTGCTGAGCAATAGGTATATTTATTATAAAGTGCATAATTATATAAAGCATTTTAAATATTGTCAAGTATGAAAATGAATCAATAGATCATTTCCCTTTAGATACGGGATCGAAGTATACTATTTATCATAGTCAAACTACATATTTTTATAAAACATTTCAGCATTTTCAAATATGAAAGAAAACAATTTGCAGAAGAACAATTATTATAGATGAGAAAGATTTTTTAATGTAAGAGGCCTATAGTCACTGTGTTAGATCGATTTCTCGATCTACATATGAATCAAAATAGAGACCGGAACTGCAGATTTTATTCACGCTGTGCAGAAGGACCATATGAAATGACACAATTTATACATATACAAATCTTTTAAACCATACTGAAATAGTTCTCTCATGATTTATATTAATATTTTCATTAGGCCTACAATTGTAGTGCATATATTAGTTTAGAATAAGATAATTACTAGTCATCTCCTTAAAAAATGAATCAGGTTAAGTGTGACAGTCTCCAGCCATTTGAATTTAAACTTCCTTCTTATATCATGCATAATCATTGAAATGACAAGTACTCAGTATAACAGATAAACAATATTACAGTTTCTATTCAAACAGAGTTAACATTTATACAGACGAGTATGATTGCTAAGAAATAATTTAGAATTCCCGCATTACTTACAAACTTCCTGATAGGAGGTAGGTACAGTAATTAAAATGGAAATGATACCGCTCTTCGGTGAAATATATGTACATTAAGGAGAATCTTCTAATGACAATAAGTCTGCTTAAGGAACCTTACCAAAAGATAAAGCCGCGGCTCGCTACGTGAACGCCGCACAGTGGGCTTATAGGCAGGATATACCGTTCCCCTATTATTCTTCCATTGACTTAATTGGAGGGGATTAGTACATCCGGTATAAAGCGCCGCTGTGCGGCGTTCACGCGGCTTTATCTTTTGGTAAGGCACCTAAATTTGGAAACGATGAGTAGGAGTACTGTCAGCTATAATAGACGATACAATATATCTTATTCGTATGGTATTGCAGTATGCATTGTATGATGGTGAACCATTTCCTCAATTTTTTGTTTTTGTTTTTGTTTTGTTTGTTTGTTTTTTTTTTTTGTAAGAGAGAACTTAAATTATAGGCATATTGCAGTGCTAAAATCATTTATTCTGACCAAGTACCACCGGTAGGCTACAAAGTCTTAAGTGCTTTGTAAATCTTACGCTAATCAGTTATTTGCAAGGTAGATGTTATATTTTGTCGTGGAAAGTATATAAAATTATGTGGTTGTATGTTTATAATGATGATCGATGCACACATGACCATCTGGAAAACTTGACATACTATGCCTCGAGGTAGACGTAGGACAAATTTCCCTCCGTACCCAAGTAGGCATCACTTTAGCTGGAAGAGTTGGATTTCGTCACATATTAATATAAAGTTTCTCTTCGTCTGGTGTGTCATCTTCTAATGAGATGGATGTGATCGACTTTGTGTTTTTGCGCGCTTCCATAGCGTCAAAGTCGAGGGCTGCGTAGACCGTACCTTCCTTGAGGCGAATAGGAGCAGGCCTTCGAGTGGGACGAGCGTCATGCGAAAGATCGAGGTAGAGTAACCCATCTTTATGCATCTCCAGAGAGTCTTCTTCCTGATCGGAAGTAGCCACGACGTCGTAGTCATGAACTGTACCCACATGACCTAAGGTGTTATAGCTTGACTAGTTGATCCATCGAAGGTAACATGCCAACCAGACGTTGCTCGGAGAGGATAATCATTTTCTTGACGGTCGAGACCGAGGGACATAACTCCATCTTTCTGAGTTGTTTGAAAGAAAATGTAAAAACTAAATATAAACTAAATAGTCCTGTAATCGTGAGTATTTGGGTGAGACTTGATGTATGCGTAGGTGGGTGAATGGGTGCGAGGGAGGGTGTTTGCATAAAAATGAAGTTATGCATGTTTGCAAGTAGGCGTTTATGAACATGTGCGTGCGAGGTAGTGTGGGTGTGTGCTTATGTGGGTGCAAAATGTATTAATGCCTGCGTGCGTGCATGTGTGTGAGGGGTGTGGTTTGAATAGGTGCGTTAATGGTGATTGCGAGGGTGTAGTTATTTGTTGGAGGACACGTGGCTGGATGTGCGTTATTGCTTGTGTGGGTGTAGTTGTGTGAAGGTTTTTGAGTGTGTGTGTGTGTGTGTATGTGTAATTTTCTTTTTACGTGTGTGTGCGCTTATCAATCAGATATCGATATAAGAACTAAATTTTACTATCTTCAGAATTTTTTATTGATTTTTGATTGATAACCGTTTCCTGCAATAATCACTCTCCGATGGAATATCAAACACTGCGTCAAGAAAAGAAACAATAAGTAATTGAATGGTTGAGTTAATAATTTAAAACCAAAATTTTACCATTCTTTAATTGCAGGGTTGGGTTTCTCTTTCTAAATAAATAGTAAATAAAATGAAAAGAAAATAATAAAAAATAACCAAAGTAAGGGGAAAATACGAGAGAGAGAGAGAGAAACAACGATGGTGACAATAGTCAAACTTTTTTTTTTGACTGGCGACTATATAGAACACCAAAAACAAGAATAACGCAACCGATCTGTATTTATCATTAAAAGATTAAAATAATCATCCATGCGACTGATTGTCGGTGGAAGTACTATTAAAAAGAGAGAGAGGGGTGGTTGTGCAAAAATGCTGTTGATTTTTTGTATTGATTTCTTATTCATTTATTTTTTTGTTAAGAATCTATTTTTAAAGAATATATTTAAGAATATAATCGACGTGTCCATGCACAGAAGAGAGTTGAAGATGTCGTCTGGTTTCGATCGACGATGAACCAGGAAGGTGCATCTGGAATGACTATATATTTCACAGGACAGAATATTTAAGAGGATAAATCATTGAAAGTTCTGACTTTATCAATCGTTATAATGTTTATCTTTATCAATTATAGTTTCTCATGTCCTCAAATAAATTATCTTATAATCAATCAGATCATTCTTGTAGCTAATCTAGAGACATAACATTTGTTCTTATCACGCAAATTTATTTCTTCTTGTCTCTCTGTAATATTGTTTACAGTTTAGCCAAAAGACGTTTAGACACGATTTTTTTTTTAGTGAGTAAATTAGATGAATTCATGAAATGTAGCTTTCATATTAGATAAATAAGGCGATGTCGCGTGCAGTTTGGAATAAAGTATTGAAAATTACCATAGCGTCTATATTAAATTAGGTTGTATAATAATTATAAATTTTTTACTGCATTATAATATGTTGTATGATAATTATAATTTTTAAAGACATCTGTATCATGAAATGGTAAATATGTGAGGGGCTGATGGTTGACGATAAGCAATACTAAACACAGGACTTATAATCTGCCATTGATGTATTAAAGGCGTATTCAGAGGCGCATGATTAAATACGATGTACAACATTTTTGAAATTTCTGATGGTAGATATGAAGTTTACACAACGATGAATAAGTTGCACTTACGCGAAAGGGAGAAGTTGAAGACAACACCACCGTAGCCATACTCTGTATAAGCATAATAAGCTAAGCATTTGTATTTACAAGGATCATCTGACTGGGCATCGACAATGGTCATCCTACTGAAAGTCAGTGTCTCACTTTCTTGAACAGGCTGATGCAGTATCACATCCTTGGTGGTGTTGTATAATATGGTATTATTACAGAACAACATAAAATCATTTAATGAGGGATTGGCATCTGAGGTGCACTTGAGTATGACGTTGATGTGGTGGTTATCGATGACAACCCGTTCGGAAGAAGCAATGACATTAGGTTCATCTGTACGATAAAGTAAAAAAAGTGAAACTTAAAGGTGGAAAGGTAAATTTGGAGATGAGAGGATCAATGTTCCCTAGATAGGTTTAAACATAATCCAGTTGCATTAGTATGTAATATGCCTGTACATTATCTATATTTCCCAGATAGTATACTCACATGACATGTATAGGATCTCGCTAGTGTTCATGGACGGAAACAATGATGTAGGATGAAGTGCTTGATAGAGAATGCGTTGCCGATGATCACTCTTCATTGGTGTGTATGTGAGGACACTTTCAGCATTACAACGATCATTTGCATTCGTTAACACTTGCAACTTAGATTTTCCCGTCATGTTTCTTGATCCAATGAACCAATGGATAGTGGGAGCGGGGTAACCGTTGCTAGCTGTGCAGGTCATTGTTGTATGTTGGCCATCTCTCATATTATTTGGTTCAAGCATGATGACATCAACCGGTGGTCCTTTATCGGGAAAATCAAAACGCAATGTAACAAGTATGGTATAAGTACGTGTACTTTGATTAGATTCAAATAATAGTTGCTCTATTAAAAATCTCTATAGACCCAAATTATTTATGTCAGACAGACCATATTGTCTGAAGATATGAAATAGCTTTGGTCTGCAGTAATTCCTTTATAAATGTTAAAAGGACTATATCCAATTATGTACACTTCATGATTATGTTGTACCTTGACATAATTTATGTCTCATGCTTACTCACCATAAATGAACAACGTGGCTTCCGTCTGATTATGGAAAGTCCCCACATATGCCAAACATCGAAGAATAGTTTTGATGTTTAGATGTGTAGTACACTTTCCGTGTCCTATAAGCATTTATCCAAAGTATTTCCGTTATATGACAAACTTGTGTTTTCGGGGGAAATGCCTCTGTAACCCAGAGCCCATGATATTTTTGTATCTGGTCTAGATCCGATTGTTTTGCAGGTGATATACGTTGAAGAATCCTCGAGGACGTAAAGATACGTTAGGTCACTTTCGAATCGAAATATATGATCATCTCCGAGTCCATGTGTCGAAAGCATTATGTTATTCGGCAAAACTGCGTAGTAAAGAAAAATACACAATCAAGAACCATTTCAAAAAGGGCCAGAAAATAATTGAGAGGGTGTGTGGGGAAGTGGGTGAGTGTGTTTGTGTGTGTGTGTGTGTGTGTGTGTGTGTATGTGTGTCTTCGCACATTTTTGTGTGAAAAAATGATGTTGCGTGATTTAAGACTAGCTAGCCTATATTTAGCCTTATGGTATTGGTATCATAAGTAGATATGAACAGGTTAAATGTTTATTACAAAAATGGTGCTTCTTTACTCTAATTAACGAATTATTATTGTCTCAAACATCAACGCAATTAATCCACTCGCATGTTAATTTCTTTTGTCCAATAGGACACCTCCCATTAAGAGTATGAAGATGTGAGAATTACCTTGAACAGTAACATGCACTGACGCCTGCATATTCTCTTTCAGTTCTGGATGCGCAGCCGGGCAGCGTAGGATGTTCCCATCGTCTTGGCTTGCCGGTATTATTGTTGCTACCTTTCGAGAGACATAGCTATCATCATCATGATGGTTTAATTCATCCACGGTATCTGACTGATTTTCAATCACGGCGTTTACGTCATCTGGTATAGACCATTTCAGTACCGCGGGAGGCCGTGCCCCTCGAACCGTACATGTCAAAATAGTGGGAATATTTGCTGTCATTGTTACATGGTCAATTCCAAATGGAGATCCATCGTCAGCACTATGAATCAGAGCGGTTTTAGCTGTTTGTTTTGTTTTAAAAAAGGAGGAAATAAGGCATATGTATAACGCGAAATGTGTAAAGCTGTTACTTAGAACTATAGACACATGTCCTAATACACAGACTTTTAGAATTGCGACCTGTTTGGCTCTAGCTTTCCAGTTAATAACTGTAAAGTTAATAACATCTCGTGAAATTCATCATAGATTATTACACAGTTTAGCTTAAGCTTAGGATTCCTGGAAATTATTTTCAATTATTATTCTACAAATTGTTGCACCTCGATGTGGCAATAGAGCACTTAATCATTAATGCCTGAATATATAAATAACCCAGGATAATAATTTAACAAATTACCTTGTGGCAAGACTTCTACGTTTTGCTGCATTTCAAACACTGACTCAAACATAGTTATTAATGTACAAGTGTAAATACTGCTATCATTCCGAGTTAGGTTCTTAATTGTAAGATTAAAGCTTGGAGACTCTCCCTTCAACTGAACTTTGATGGGTAAAAAAACGCTTATCTCACAGCTCGGGACTGGCTGACAAAGTTGGGAGGCCAGTTCGACCTCATTACCGTTTTTCCAAATCCTTCATCGATTCCAAGCAGATGGTGTGAAAGAACAGATGAGTTTGTAATCTTCCCCTGTAACAGATAGTTGTTTGGCTGTTGGAATGGACATGGGATACAGGGCACTATAACCTACATGTTCAATAGAATCTAAGAAATTTTTGTATAAATCAAACGTGCTTCGGATACAGCTGTCTGCAGACTAGAACCCTCGTTTATTTCATGATTTGTTTTTTACCCACGCCGATGAAATCGGCAGGGTATTGTAAAGGGTTACGTATGTTTGTTTGTTTGTGTACAAGATAACTAGAGAACGGGTGAACGGATTTGCACCAAATTTTCAGGGATTGTTTGGATAGTGAAAGGAAAGAATCGATTAGATTTAGGTGATGATTGGTTGATCCCTGCAGATTCTTTGTAGATTTCAGTTTTGACCCCATAGTATAGTATTACAACTACTCTGTAGCCGGGGTAAAATCAATTCGAGAGAACAGCCACCTCTCATGCACAGCGGACGACAGCGCGCAGTGCCATGAGCCATTTCACCTCCCTGCGAAAGTTTGTCATGAACCGTGTCTCGCGCCATCGTGCACACAACTCGCATGCACGGAAGCATCACGCGGTGAGGATCGACAAGATTTTGCCGTGGCTCAAGCCTGCACTCGCAATCTATGTATGTCGTGTGCGAGAAACCGTCCATACGACGAATGCAAGGTAATGAATCTTTGTACATCGACGCTCTTTGTGTACATATCGAACTTGCAATCACACGTGCATTCAGGTAAAATCGAAATCATCACCACACGCGCCTAAAAGGGACTTTATAACTACGATAGACATGCAAAAACCATTGCAAAGTCATGTTCAACAACTATCTATGCAAAAAGAGTCATCGGGTATCAATATTCGTGTTTAATCATGAAAAAAGGTAAAAATTTACGTAAATTCGGCTTTCCTACATAGAGTCTACATAATGAATTGTGAAATGGGTGAGCGAATTACTGCATCAGCTCAGCTGAGTGCGAGCAGCCATTGTACAATACCTCAGTCAGACATAGGGGTCATGTTTTTTCAGTACATAAATTTCGAGTTGTGTAAAGCCATGTGTTAAGACAAAATCATCCGGGGTTAGTACACATAATGTAGATTTCAGTTTTGACCCCATAGTATAGTATTACAACTACTCTGTAGCGCCACCAAGGCGTGGGTCTGCCGCCTTTGACGGCCCCTCTAGTTGTTTTTGTTTTTGTTTTTTTTTTAAGGCAAAAATACAAACATAATTTATAGAAAACAAATTTAGAAACTTAAGAAGAAATACCACCCGACTACTGCCCGTGTATTACTAAGAGAAAATTAGTTGTTCTTTAAAGGCTCTCCTCGTAAGAACTAATAATTACTCAGTGGCCTGTTTCATGCAAAGATATTCGAAACTATTTATCCGTTTTTAATAAATAATATTTTAAGACATCACAATATTCATAATTTTTTACCCCCACCATGGCAACATGTATAAAGCATAATGTACTGATTTAATTGAAACTAAAATCATTAAATTGCCAAACTTACCTCGATGTTGAATAAGGAGGATAAAAGCTATGCAAACAACGGCTTGAAATGATGATTCCATCATCTTACAGAAGGCGGAGACTAGACTTATCCTTCATAGCAATGCTTCTCACAGCTCGCTCGAAAGTTGTCTTCAATTTGACGGAATAGTACATATCAATTCTACTCCACGTGAAATGTAAATCTAACGTATGACATTAAATCTTAACATAAAGACGCGTCCATTATTTGAGGAGGGGAAACGCAACATTACATTCATGAGTTTAGTGGAAATGCACGCAGCTGAAAAACAAAACCCGCGCTAACGGCGGGAAGCGACCGATTGACAACTGCATGCAATTATTACTTAGCGCACAAAAACTCGCCTAAGAAAACTTCCCTGTCGGTAAAATGGAATTGTCAGTCGATCCGTTCGAGGAAATTAGTCCTGGACATGAAATGAATAATTGAACTTTTATCATAGTTTTCGTAGGTAGATGCTTTAGACCAGATTGGGGGAAAAGACATTTTGGCAAGCCTATAACACCATTGTGCTAAAGTTGTAATTAGAATCTTTATTTCACATAGATTGATGTTCCTAACGATTATTGATATAAATAGTGATCTTGTCACATCTTGCGAAGACGCCGTCCACGTTCGATATGCATGTGATATGCGGAAATATTGACCCATCGAGTAAAGAATCGTTTGTGTTAATGTTCAAAGTGACAGGACTTTTTTTTTAACCAATCGAGATGAATGTACCATATTTGGAAAGCTGAGAATTCAAGCTTTTAAAAACTGCTTGATCATTAAGGTGTAATATAATTATGCGTAATCGAGGAAGATGACTATGCAGCGTATGAGCTATTTTGAGAGCAAAATTGGCCATATTGTACAGGAATTTGATCTTACTAGGATTACGAATTGACACAAGTGACAGGACTTTTTTCCCCTTTGCAATAAGTTATTCCTATTTTTGAAAAATTCGGACTCTTAGCGTACTTATTCAAGTTGATCATTTCTTTGAAAAGATAGTTGCTCGCCATAATCAAGAAAACAAAGTGAAAAAACTGTGCAAAATACAAAAAGTCTATGGCCGCGTTCGCTTTGCGTAGAGTGATAGCACCCTCTTCCCCTTAAGTTTACAACTAGAATTGATATGTTTTTGAAAAAGTCTTATCTGATATCAATATAAATGTGCAATGTAACAATTGAGAAAAGAGAATGACAACAAAAAAAAAACCGCTGTCTTTGTATTATCTATTGAAAGTGAAGGAACTATTATGGCAGAAGTAGCACACTACTTGCATGCAAACCGATTAACAACCGCTTACACTTACTCATAAAAGTAGTTTCATAATACCCCCGTCACACTTATCGTTCCTACTACGTCCTTGCAAAATTTTCCGAACGGGCATAGTCCAGTAGCGGACGCAGACCGGAGTCACACAATGAACTTATCGGGCCCAAGCGTAAACATAATAGAGCCCCTTTTGTTCCCAGACAATTGGGCCCCCGAAATGTATTCAATTCGATTTTCTTGGATCCGCGCCTGTAGTCTGTGTGTAAACTGAGTGGACGTAGTAAATTCTTCTTACGATCTGTTTACGAACTTCATGGACTAGCTCGGTCGGATTTTCAAAACAGTGTTAAAAGAAATCGGGCCCCATCTCGTCCTAACATTTAACGGGGTGCATGGCAACGTACCTGCAACGAGATGGACCTACTGCAAACGAAATTGCCGCACTTCAATCGTTCTAAATATGTGCTAGGACGTCTTACAAACGAGCACTGCATATTCATTATCAGCTTCAAGTTACGAAGACGCATGAGGTCTGGCAAAAAACGGGCTAGGGTTTTATTGCAGAACGAGCGCGCATTTACGTTCAGCACGTTCTAGCCACGGATAATGACGCTGTAAGAACGTGAAGAACTTTCTGTAGGCCGTTTGATCGAGGTAAAAACGAGTAAGAACGGATTTTGACGGATTAAAAACGACCCAGAACTAGTTAGGTCGGGACGAAACGCATTGCAAATGAGTTGGAACTAAATAGGAACGGGTTGCAACTAACTAGGGACGGGTTTGGATTGTTTCAGACGGGCTCTGCTTCGTGGAAACTTTCTTTTTCACCCGATCTTAACTAGATACAAACGGACTGTAGACGAGGCAAAAACGTGATGGACAAATTGAGTACTGTATACGAACGTTGTTTCGTCTTAATCCAGAAATAATTCGGTCAAATGTACACGTTCTTTTTAGACCAGTGGCCGTTTTTCATATTTTTAAAAAACTTGTTTGATTTCTCTAAGTGTAACAAATAATGAGTGGCAATTAAAACAGCTGATCTGTTCGCTTATACTACTATCACACTGAACGATTTCTTATACCCCCGTCACACTGAGCTCGTTCCTACTACGTCCTTGCAAATTTTGCCGAACGGGCATAGTCTGTGTGTAAACTGAGTGGACGTAGTAAATACTTCTTACGATCTGTTTACGAACTTCATGGACTAGCTCGGTCGGATTTTCAAAAAAGTGTTAAAAAAAATCGGGCTCCCATCTCGTCCTAAAATTTAACGGGGTGGCAACGTACCTGAAACGAGATGGACGTACTACAAACGAAATTGCCGTACTTAAATCGTTCTAAAGATGTGCTAGGACGTCATACAAACGAGCATTGTATATTAATTATTCAAGTTCTAAAATTAAACGTAGTGACAACGTTCCTTAAACGGGTAGGACTTACTCTGAACGGGAAGGACGTACTACGAACGTGGTACCTAACTTTTATCATGCTGCGCATAGGCACTTTTAGTTACCGTTTGGACGTGCTACGAACGGTATAGAGTGAACGAGCAGTTTACTCGTTCTAAACTGGATAACAATGTATTGCGGACGCGATAAAGACGGAATTGACGTAACGAGAACTATTTATGAACTGCCTAGCATCGTATTCAAGAAATTATTTTTTCAAAGTTATAAGTTCCAACCCGACCAAAGCCCGTTCAGCATTTTTTTTTAAAACGGGCAAAAACGGGCAAGAACGTTATAGAACGACCTCAGTGTGACGGCCCCCTTACCATGTTAATGAAATTATTGCAGAACGGGCTTAATCTATGTACACACGGAGTGGACGTACTTGAGACGTATTTCAATCTGCTTAGGACTTTATAACATGGGCTTGGACAGCAAGACGTTTCAATTCTTAAACAAAACGGCATGCCAAAATCCCCGTCACACTGAATTAGTTCTCACTACGTTCTTGGTAATTCTTCGTGAACGGGCTCAATCTGTTTACACACGGACTGAACGTAGTGCAAACCTTTTACAATCTAGTACAGACTGTTTACAATCTGTTTACGAACTTGGCGAATGGACCCGAACGGAGAGAAGGGAAAGGCAGTCCGATTTTTTTTTTAACATGTTAAAAAAAATTGTACTGGCTTCCAGTTCTAAAATTGACAACGTTCCTGAAACGGGAAGGACTTACTTTGAACGAGAAGGACGTACTACGAACATGGTACCTAACTTTTATAATGCTGCGCATGGAGACTTTTAGTGACGGTTTGGACGTGCGACGAACGGTATAGAGTGAACGAGCAGTTTATTCGTTCTGAACTGGATAACAACGTATTGCGGACGCGATAAAGACAAAATTTACGTAACGAGGACTATTTATGAACTGCCTAGTATCGTATTCAAGAAATTATTTTTCAAAGTTATAAGTTCTAACCCGACCAAAGCCCGTTACCTCAGTGTGACGGCCCCTTTAAACACGGTAGGCGATGTTCAGTTATTAACGTGGGACTTGTTCAATGGAATGACTAATAATATAATTACAGATGTGTGGAGATAAACTAGGCGCAATTGAATTAAATGAAGTTTTGTAAAAAAAATAATAATAATAAAATAAATAAATAAATAAATAAAAATTGGAGGGCGTCATACCAGGGCAAATTTCAAATGACAGGAATGGGATGATGATGTTGTGGATTAAAATTTTAAACACTTCTCTCTCTTTTTATTCTTCTTCTTCTTCTTCTCTCATTACAAAAAATAAAAAAATAAAAAAACACGAAGGAAACTTACTTACGACAATCTAGTATCTTGTATCTAGGGTTCCTTTCACAATTACGAGTTTGAATACAGATGTTTAATTGAAGTGAATCAAGTGGTGCACCACGGAGAATACTTGTGCACATAATTTCAAAACACTCATGAAATAATATCTTTCTGAAGAACATAAGTGGCTCTCAAACTTTACCTTAGTTCGGGAAATAAAATCAATTAATCCCAAATAATCTTGATGTGCACAGTAAGTGTGCCCTATGTATATATATACATACAGTGGTGGCCAAAATTATTAGAACACCTGAACCTACACAAAGTCTGTGGGATTATCAATGCCCTAGTTCATTTGCCGAAATCAGGTTAAAAATATCTTTTGTGTGCTATGAGCTTTCATGAGTTTTTAGCATAGGGTCTTACGTATTATGTTAATAACAAATTTATATAGTTTCCACCATCTGGTAATGCGCAGCATTAAAAATAGTTGCGCTACGCGCTTTTGGTTTCCCCATATAGTCTGTAAGATAAGGACCAAAAAATGGTCGAGTTGTTCACTTCCGGCAGAAAGTGTGAAATTTGGCCCATAAGGGTATTTTGGGTTGGACTAATGAGTGGCTGCCATGTTGAATTCCGAAGATGGCGGCAATCTTGATGTCATTTGAATAATCCCTATTTCAGTCATATGAGCCAAGTTGATTATCCGGTATTCCACCATAATAAACCTTTGCAATACCATTTTCTCTGTTTAGTTAAATATGTAAAACTCCTAACCAAACGTATTCAGAGCCAAATTTTGATGACAATTAAACAGTGTAAACAGTCTCAATTCAAAGAATAGTATTGATTAATTATAGGAATTCCCCTCTAAACACTCTTGTGTGATTGGATGAAAGTCATTAAGCCTAGCAAACACAACCTGCGATCTGAAGTAGCATGGTGTTGAAATCAAAGTTAGAGAAAAAGTAATTAAATCAACTTTGTAGTCTCCTTTGCAAATAAAAAATGTCAAGTTAATTTAACAAAAGTAAACTGTTATTATGAATGTATATCACTTAAAGAATGAAGATATTATACAAGCCGTTTTAATAAGAGTTTTTTAAAACTACTCTATTTATCATGTTAGTTTATCCTTTTAAAGGGCAATAAATATGTGTTGCAATGAACAATTAGTATTATTGTTATAATATATTTAATTATCAATTAAGTAAATGACCTTATTTCATGATATTCATTTAAAATATGTTAACTATTTAATGAATTGTCTATAACAATTACTATAAGCTCTAATATGTAGAATTATCCTATATTTACGATTATTATTAGTATTATGCTTTTAATTGTATCTATGTATTTATTGTTGCTGAAAAGATAATGATTAAATGAATAAAAATATACATAAAAGTAAATAGGCCTATCATAGACAATATTATTATTTTTGTCTCCAACGGAAGAAACATGCATATTGGTAGAAACACACGCGCAACTGCTGTATGTATAAATATTGGACGCACAGCTTATGTGAAAGCTATAGGGCCTATCATGTACGTCATTTAGAATTCATGGTGTCGTAATTGTGCTAATATTGGGTACGATTTATGTTGGTCAATATTTCTATGGGCAGATACTATTTTAATTCGGACATCAAAATACCAAATATGTACCAAATTTGAGTGCCTTATGTCAATTAGAACTCAAGTTAGGCATATTATTGATTTCATGGCGGGCCATCTTTGAATACTTTGAATTTGAGATGGCGGCCGACTGAGTAGTTGATCAATGGACTAGGCGATATTTGAATTCAGTATTGTCAAAAATACCTTTGCGCATGACATTTCAATACCACATATATCATTTATAATCAAGTTACTCACATCGGTGATTTACATGCGGCAATTTTGAATTCAGAGAGGCGGCCTGACTTAGTGATCATATCGATAGGGGGCCGGCAATATTTGAATTCAGAAATGTCAAAAATACATCTGTGTACTAAATTTCAGTGCCACATTTTCATTTATAACCAAGTTGGCAAATTTCAGTGATTTCATGGGCCGGCCATTTTGAAATTTCAAGATGGCGGCCGACTGAGTTATCGGATCCTGATGGCGGGGGCCGGCAATATTGAAATTCAGAATGTCTAAATACATCTGTGTACCAAATTTCAGTACCACATGTCATTTATAACCCAAGTTAGGCATATTCAGTTATTTTCATGGCGCGCCATTTTGGAATTCAAGATGACGGCCGACCAGGTGGTCGGACAGGTGGGGGCCGGCAATATTTGAATTCAGGGTGTCAAAGTACATGTGTGTACCAAATTTCAGTACCACATGTCAATTAACTCAAGATTTAGGTATACCTATGATTTTCATGGCGCGCCATTTTGAAATTCAAGATGGCGCGGCCGACTTGAGGGGTCAAATCGATGGGGGCTTACAATATTCGAATTCAGGATGTCAAAATACATCTGTGTACCAAATTTCAGTGCCACAGTGCCACTTAGAACTCAAGTTATGCCGTTTCTATGGTTTACATGGCGGCCATCTTGGATTTCAAAATGGCGGGCCGATCGAGTGGTCGGATCGCTTGGGGCCGGCAATTTTTGAAATCAGCGCCC
>CALNVZ010000174.1:33300505-33320003 GCA_940671915.1 Paracentrotus lividus | reverse complement strand
TAGTACACAGATGTATTTTGACATTTCTGAATTCAAATATTGCCGGCCCCCATCGATCTGATCACTAAGTCAGCCGCCATCTTGAATTCCAAAATTGCCGCCATGTAAATCACCGATGTGAGTAACTTGAGTTATAAATGATATATGTGGTATTGAAATGTCATGCGCAAAGGTATTTTGACATACTGAATTCAAATATCGCCAGTCCCAATTGATTCAACTACTCAGTCGGCCGCCATCTCAAATTCAAAGATTCAAAGATGGCCGCCATGAAAATCAATAATATGCCTAACTTGAGTTCTAATTGACATAAGGCACTCAAATTTGGTACATATTGGTATTTTGATGTCCCGAATTAAAATAGTATCTGCCCATAGAAATATGACCAACATAATCGTACCCAATATTAGCACAATTACGACACCATGAATTCTAAATGACGTACATGATAGGCCCTATAGCTTTTCATAGCTGTGCGGTTCCAATATTTATCATACAGCAGTTGCGTGTGTTTCTACCAATATGCATGGTTTCTTCCGTTGGAGACAAATGAATAAATTAATTGTCTATGATAGGCCCTATTTACTTTTATGTATATTTTTTATTCATTTAATCAATTATCTTTCAGCAACAATAAATACATAGATACAATATAAAAGCAAATAATACTAATAATAATCGTAAAATAAGGATAATTCTCACATATTGAGCTATAGTAAAATTGTTATAGACAATTCATTAAATAGTTAACATATTTTAAATGAATACATGAAATAAGGTCATTTACTAATTTGATAATTAAATATATTATAACAATAATACTAATTGTTCATTGCAACACATATTTATTGCCCTTTAAAAGGATAACAACATGATAAATAGAGTAGTTTAAAAACTCTTATTAAAACGCTTGTATAATATCTTCATTCTTTAAATGATATACATTCATAAATAACAGTTTACTTTTGTTAAATTAACTTGACATTTTTATTTCAAAGAGACTACAAAGTTGATTAATTACTTTTTCTCTAACTTTGATTCAACACCATGCTACTTCAGATCCAGGTTGTGTTGCTATGGCTTTATGACTTTCATCCAATCACACAAGAGTGTTTAGAGGGGAATTCCCATAATTAATCAATACTATTCTTTGAATTGAGACTGTTTACACTGTTATTGTCATCAAAATTTGGCTCTGAATACGTTTGGTTTAGGAGTTTACATATTTAACTAAACAGAGAAAATGGTATTGCAAAGGTTTATTATGGTGGAACCGATATCAACTTGGCTCATTGACTGAAAATAGGGATTTTCAATGAATCAAGATTGCCGCCATCTTGGAATTCAACATGGCAGCCAACTCATTAGTCAAAGCTCTTGAAGCTGGAAATTGTGGAATTTAGGATTTTTCAAGATAAAACTTGTATAGCAAAAACACATTGCCACATGTAATTCAACATGCAAGGTAGGGATCATAAATAACTCAAGATAGCGGCAATCTTAGAAATCGAGATGGCAGCCGATTGAGCATTCGGACCGATTGGGACCGGCGATATTTGAATTCAGAATGTCAAAATACCACTATGTACCAAATTTTAGTACCATATGTCAATTAGAACTCAAGTTATGCACATCGATGATTTACATGGTGGCCATCTTGAAATTCAAGATGGCGGCTGACTTAGTGATCGGATCGATGGGGGCCGGTTATATTTGAATCTAGAATGTCAAAATACATCTGTTTACCAAATTTCAGTACCACATGTCATTTATAACCCAAGTTAGGCATATTCAGTGATTTTCATGCGGCATTTTGAAATTCAAGATGCGGCGATGAGTGATTGGATCGATGGGTGGCCGGTTAATTTGATTTAGAATGTCAAAATACATCTGTGTACCAATTTCAGTGCCACTTTCATTTATAACCAAGTTAGGCATTTCAGTGATTTCATGGCGGCCATTTTGAAAATTCAAGATGGCGGCCGACTGAGTGATTGGATCGATGGGGGCGGTAATATTTGAATTCAGATGTCAAAATACATCTGTGTACAATTGCAGTGCACATATTCATTTTAAACCCAGTTAGGCATATTCAGTGATTTTCATGGCGGCCATTTTGAAATTCAAGATGCGGCCGACAGTGATTGATCGATGGGGCGGTAATATTTGAATTCAGAATGTCAAATACCTCGTGTGTACCAAATTTCAGTGCCATTTCATTTATAACCAGTTAGGCATATTCGTGATTTTCATGGGCGCCATTTGAAATTTAAGATGGCGGCCGACTGGAGTGATCGGAATCGATGGGGCCGGTAATATTTGAATTCAGATGTCAAAATACACTATGTACCAATTTCAGTGCCAATATGCAATTAGACTCAAGTAAGGAATATTCAGTGTTTTCATGGCGGCCATTTTGAAATCAAAGATGGCGGCCGACTGGGTGTCACTTGATGGGGGCCGGCAATATTTGAATGGCAGAATGTCAAATGCATCTGTGTACCAAATTTCAGTACCACATGTCAATTACAATTCAAGTTATGCAATCATGGTTTTCATGGCGGCCATCTTGGATTTCAAGAGGCGGCCGACCGAGGTGGTCAAATCAGATGGGAGCTGGCAATATTGAATTCAGGATGTCTAAAATACTATCTTTGTACCAAATTTCAGTGCCACATGCCACTAGAACTCAAGTTAGGGAGTTTCAATGGTTTCTATGGCGGCCATCTTCTGATTTCAAAATGGCGGCCGATCGAGTGGTCGGATCGCTTGGGGCCGGCAATTTTGAAATCAGCGTCCAAAAATACCTCTATGTGCCAAATTTCACACTTTCTGCGAAAGTGAACATCTTGGTCCTTATCCTTAGACAACATAATAGACTTGTGTATTAACAATGTAGTCCAGATGCAAAAAAAGCACAATGCAATACATATGCCGATTGCTCAAAAAGTATTTGAGTAGAAGTATGAATTAGCAGGCTTATTTTATTCTAATATCCTCAAAACATCTAGTTTTAGCAATTTGTCTAATGGGGAGGGTGGTTTCACCCACCTTTGGTTTAGATGACCAAATAACCATTTAAGACTTCTTTTTCTTTTTCTTCATTTATGAAGACACTCCTCGCTAAATGCTATAATTTAAAAAAAGGAAATTTCATGAAGGAAATTAAATATGTTGAAATATTATGGGATCATTGAGGAACGAATTGGACTTAAATAGGGGCACTTGAATTAAAATTTGGGGTCCTTCAAAAAAGTTAAAAATCAACATAAGATTAACTCCCTCGCCCTGCGTTGCTTGATGAATGCCATTTTTATCCTCAGGACAATTTCCTTCAGAATGTATATAATTTTGTAGGGAGTAGGCTTCAAACTATGTTTAACGTTATGACACTTTGATCCTAAAGAGGGCAGTATTTTTAAATTTTCCATTGGTGGTGTAACATAAAAAAGGGCGACTTGGGGCGAGTCCCAACGCATGGCTTTAGTTAATTTTACTTTTAAAGCATAATGATGATATTCGCAGAACTTCCAAAAATTTTATAGTGTATTGAAGGTCAAATGAATGAATTATTAAATCTGTAAATAGCTCTGGTGTTCTAAATTTGGCCACCACTGATTATATATTATATATATATATATATATATATATATATAACATACATGTTGGCTCATTAAAGCGTTCGGATAATTGTTTTGTTGTGATCACGCGACATCTATTTGCTCCGGTTAGATTTCTTGAATTGTTTGTCCCTAATTTATTTTCCTGGACCCTGGCTATCCTTGGACATCCCCAACTATTCCGGGAATGGCAAATAAATAAAAGTTTGGCACCCCAGACGCCATTTTTGTCATTTTTTCTCATTTAGGGGCGCCTTTTTTGTTTACCCGGTAACCAGGCCCCCATGATCCCCCTCACACAAATTTGCGTCTGATGTTAGGTGGTTATTGTTCTTTGGTTAAATCTAATTTATGATCACAGCTTAGATTTATTGTCTAGCGGAAGGGTCAAAGTTTACTTCGTCGCGGTTGAAATTGATTTATTCATTTTTACAACTAGGGAAATTTCTACCTTCTCAAAAATGTATTGTAGAATCTCAGCAAAGGCATAAATCATAATGAAAATATTACATGGTTACCGTTTACACCTGTGTCATTAGGACTGAAACATAGATTTTGGGGAAATGACAATGAATAAGGGTTATAGTTGTTTTTCATTTCCTTTGTTTTGACATAAAGGTTGGATAGAATATTTCCCGTTTTTTTACAGATTTCACTTTTTCTTCAACCCCTCCCCTAGACAAGAGACTAATGCCTGTGATCTTAAACCTTGATTTATCATAAAGAACAATAACAACTTTATATTTCAGACGCTTTTCGAGGGGGTATGACGGAGGGCGACTTGGATAGCCGGGTAAACAAAAAGGAGCCCCAAAATAAAACAAAAATGCCAAAAATGGGCGTTCTGGGGGTTGACAAACTTTTTTTTATTTTCATTCCCCAGGAATAGGCTGGAGAGTGTCCAAGGTATAGCCAGGGCCTAGAAAAGTGATAGTAGGGACCAACAATTTCAAGTAATCTAAGCCGGAGCAAAAAGATGTGGCTGGTTCACACAAAAAATATCCAACCTTTATGAGCAACAGTGTATATATATATATATATAGTACTAAGTCTTTTGATAAAAAACTTCTGACATTTGCTTAGTTCAGTTAGAATATTTCTATTGGATAACGGAATGATAGTGTAAAGGGATTTGGCATCAAGTACAGGTCTATTGTGAATGCTTTCAGCCTTTTCACACCAAATTTGTTATGGTGTTCGTTAAAGTATAATTAACACGTAAGAGTTTATCTCTAGTAATTCCTTCTAATAGCAGGGGCCATGGACCACTTCTGAAGTAGAGGGTCTGTGCTGAAAGTGTGGGGGAGATGGCTGAATAGGTTAAAAACACAATTCTATGGTTATTTCTGTAATTTTGGTACACGTTCTGAAAAAGCGGGGGCTAACGCAATACGCCCCTCCAAACTTTGAGATTAGTCGATTTTACTGGGAAGATAAATTGCTGCTTTCCAGTTAACAAAGATGCATTTTTACTTATTATGTATGTTCATAGTTCTCTGACATTGAATCTAGGTTGCCAGGCAACGAAGATAGTTGAAGATGTCGTCTGTTTTCGGTCGATGATAATCCAAGAAGATGGATCTGGGATGATTTGAATATATTAAAAAAAAATACAATAAAGTTTTATAAGATCGTATAGGATAAAGTTCTGATTTCAAAGATCGATATGAGATGATTTTAGTTTCTATAATTAAAACAAGAAGAGAACTTTTATATTTTTTCTCTTCTCCCCTATAATTTTATGATGAGTAAATGAAAAATTCTGTCGCTTAATCTCGCTACTTCTTGCCTTTAAATTATATGACTGTGTCTTGTTTGGTAGTAGGGAAATCATCAACAGTATACAAGTTACTATATGAAATATGTTAGTTTTGTTTTACTTACAAGAAAATGTGGAATTGAATACCGCATTATCCTCGGTGACCACAACGCATATGTATTCACAAGTATATCTTAACTCGTTAGATGCAATTGTTATTTCACTGTAAGACAGTGTTTCACCCTCATGCAGGGTTACATTAGTGGTGCTGTTAGCAATCCGTAAATCGTTACCGAGGTTACAGAACCAGTGGAAGATAAAGGCTGGGGGGTTGGCGTCAGAAGCACATGTTAATATAAACCCAATGCGAACTTTATTTGACGTGAATCGTCGAGAAGAGATCACCACATCAGGTTCATCTTTTGAAAAAGAAAAAATATTATAGAAAAAAAAGTTAGAGAATAAGGACTCCAAAAATTTAGGAGTAAAAATAAATATCTGTGAAGACTTAATATAAAGTTGGGGGGAAAAAACATGTAAGAAAAAAAAAAAAATTTAGGGAAACAGGAAGGAAATTCGAAAATATAATTTATATTAATTTAACTGTTTGTTTCTAGGTTATTAATTTACATTTTTTTTTGTCCTGTATTATGGCCTAATAGTCTAGTGGTCATTACGAGGCAACATATATATAATTGCTACAGCAAAGCAATTGTTGGAATTTTTTATGTGGCTTGATCTCCAGATTTTCCCCGATTATGATCCCCAGCTGCTATCTTCGCCTTAGAGCCCCTTTAAACTTCGTTAAGCGGGTTTAGCCGTTGCTATCCCGTTGCGACTATATCGTGTCAAAAGGTTAGACAATATATATTATTACTAACATTAGGAAGGGTTCGGCAATTTAGCCTCTTTATTGATTTTGTGCGATTCTGGAGCGTTTATTGTCCGGTCCTATATATATATATTTGTCAGGGAATTCGTAACAAAACAATTTGCGATAACATTTTCAAATGAAATATGTACTCACATAGAATATCTAGAACCATACTATCATTTATTGGCAACAATGTCGTGAGTTTAGGTTGAATTACTTTGCACAGAATGAGTTTCCCGTGATCAGACTTAATCGGTTTCAGGTTGAGGATGCTGTCAACATCAAATCGTTGATCTTTATTTAACGACAGTCTAGTTGACGAATTATCTGTCAAATTTCGTGTTCCGATGTACCAAAGGACTGACGGGGAAGGGTATACGTTGGTTGCTCTGCAGCTGATTTCAGTTTGTATACCTTCGTGTAAGTCATCTGGGCTCGCCATTGTAACATTGTCCGGCGGTCCTTTACATAGGCAAAATGAAGCAAAATGAGCGTATCGTTATAAAGCGATAATGTAATATGAAAGGTCTCAATATCAATTGGAAATTGAATAATAATAAGATCTAACACTTTTTTCTTTCTTTCTTTCTTCTTATGGTGATGATAATATAATAATGATAACAATAATACAAAATATATCATTTTAGGCAACAAATCCATTGTAAAGTAGGAATTGATAGACCTTTCGGTATAAGCATGGACCTAGATGTGGTAGGTCCATGATATAAGTTAAGTAAAGTCCATTTTTAAGCATTATATACTTTAAAATGTCAGATTAAGTTGTACCCACCGTTAACTATCAATATTGCCAGTCGTTGATCTGTAAATATATCCAAAGAAGCTGTGCACTGAATGTGACTCACGTGGTGCTCTCTCCTTGGCCGTATGTGGATAGTACTTTCCGAGTCATACAGACTCCCATCAAAAGTATTGTGGTATTCGGAAGAGATTTTGCGCTCAGGAATAATATTATTAACACCAAAATTCCATGATAGTTCGGCTGCTGGAAACGACCCAACGCTTTTACAAGTGATTGAAATCAATGAATTCTCTCGAACGTGTATGAACATACCCAACGAACTGTCATATTCTGTAAGGTATCCAGATGAGGAAATCAGCAAGTCGGTCGGTGGAACTTCGTAAGAAAAAAAACAAAAACAAACAAAGAGATACTCTATTATTTGTGACGAAAGAGTGAAAATAGTGAAATTTAATTTAAGTGTAATGAATTGCCTAATTACATTCCCATTTGAAGAAGAAAAATGGCAAGCACATCAAAATAATATAAGAATAAACATACACTAATTAAGTATGTTAAAATATAATTGGATAGCCCTATTTATTAATTTAAAGAAAATTTTATTAATTTATAAAGAAAGGTAGAGGTCCAAAGACAATGGTCAAACCGCAAATTAAATAGAAAAATTCTTAGGTAACGGAACGTTCACACAACACGACTAATATCGAATTATCGAAAATAGTTTCGATAATGTCCCTTTGGCGGCAAATTTAATTTCTGTTCTACCGACCTTTGGAAGGGTTATTGATTTTGTGCGATTCTAGACAGTTTGTTGTTTGTTTGTTTGTTGTTGTTGTGGTTTTTTTTGGGGGGAGGGGGTATTAACATACCATCACATTCAGTTTTTAACGGATAATTAAATTAGTATTTTTTTTTTTCTACATCGGCCGTTATCTATTTTGTCATACCTTGGATAGTAAAGTAAATTGAGCTTTGAAGACATGTTTGAAGTTCGGGATGTGTTGCAATACATTCAATAAGCTTTCCTGTATCTTTCCTTGAAGGCGAGATGATAGCAACCTTCCTCGAGACATAATAAAGGCCTCGTACTCCATCAAACTGATTTTGTAAAACGGCCGTTACATCGTCTGGTATCCGCCACTCTAGTACGACTGGCGGTCTCGCACCGACCTCTGTCTCACATGTGAAGATATTCTGTCCTCCTTCTGCAACTGCCACCTGTTCATCGTTCATATATCTAGGCCGATGTGACCCACCACCAGATATAACGAGCAAACGGGGAGGAGCTGATGAGGAGTGGATCCATGTTTTATTATTATTTTTTTAAGAATACATATATAATTGTCCACTCGAGCCCTACCTACTCTAGAGAATAAATTGCATTTACCATCTTAACAAGAGAATAGGTGAATTAACATAATATTAAGGTTCACAGCTTGATTTAACTCGTTCTTCCATTGTTCATATCCAGCGTAAAAATAAAGTTTCATAAAAATTAACATAACAATGCAAGAATTACTGATTCGTTGGCTAATTATCCCGGATTTAAATCACAGAAGTTTCCTTTAGTTAATTATGTTTTAAATTTGGTCAAACTAGAAATCCCTACTTTGGAACGGAATTGAATTTATCATTCTACAAAGGACAATAATTGAATGGAGCAATATTTAGTCTTGATGATAGCCCGTGTATTTATGTAAATGATCTGGAATTTGATTGCATCAATTAAGTAATGTTACCTAGGCTTTAATGTTTCACTCTGTATGGTGCTTGATCCAGGTTTATGGAACCAAAAGGTTACATTCTACTGTGCATGTATAATCACCACTGTCGTTCATCTTAAGTCTTTTAATTGTAAAACTTTCCACTGTAAGAGTTTGCCAATAAACTGAACATCGACGTGTTAGAAACGCTAACTTCACACGGACGATATGGCAGACAAACATATGTTGCGCGTAACGCCAATTATGATTTTCCCAAGTTACTCGTGGATAGTGTGACTTGTGGCGTGAATGTGCACATCAGTGTTAAGCCAGTCAATGATTGCCGTAGATCATCAAGGTCTCTTTGAGTAGATCTTCAACGTTGGCCACCAACGTCTGCAAAACGAAATAAAACATACACCTTGCACCATTCCAACATTGTGACATGCAGTTATCCCAATCACATGATGGTAACTCAAAAAAATGAACATCTCGTCCAGTAATCTAAACTTAAATTTCCCGTTTTATATTACCTAAAACTACGTGCTTGTGTTGTCCATATTCATAATTCTTTGTGTCAGTCACTCAAAAATGATGTGAATAAGTTTACTTATTTATTTATCTCATATTAACCAAGAATTTAGGATATTTTAAGGTTGTGGCAAAAAGGCGAAATTTAAGTAAAGTATTATTTGCTTCACATTAGTTGACATTACTTAATTACGCAAATTTTGTTGAGTTGTATGTACTTAATATTTGAAAGTATATGCTAAGTAAATATTGAACAATTATTACAAATATCAACAAGTGATTGTTCACTGAACATATTTGAGTCTTATCAACGTTTATGGAGTAAAAAATCTTCGGCTGGAATTAAGTTGGTATAGATAACTGAGTACAACCAAGTTAAGTGAAGTAATAACTTGGATCATACTAAATTTATATTAATTTAATGTAAGTTTTGTTGTTCTAACTCAATATTTCGATGAAATGCTACTCGAACATTTTTTTTTTGTGTGCTAAATTTGGCGGGGAAAAAAAAAAAAATCGGGAAAACGAAAAGTCGAAAAATAAGATGAACAAGAAAGTAACATAAAAATATAAAAAAAAAAAAATACATAGGAAATTAATTTGATCACTTCTTTTTTTTGTACAATTGTTAGGAATGCTACAAGAAATAATTCTACACCAAAAATTAGCATTCTAGGAGCTTTAATTAGTGATTTAGACGCCAAAATATGATTTTATGCATAAATTAATATGATCAGTTTATTCCAAAATAGAAAATAAAAAAAAAAGGATTTTTTTTTTTTCGTACACATTCAGTTTACGCGATACTCGACGCGTGTGCCAATTTCGAGTCGATCGCGCGCGGATCCGCGGCCGAGATCAGAGGGGGGAAGCGGCAAATAAGCCCCCCCCCGGCCCCCGATAACTGCTCACCAAATTATCCCGGGTGAACGCAATTTGAAACACGTCTACGACTCGCGACTGTAATAAATTTATCAAGTTTCACCAACACCTCATCTCGTAATTTTAGACATATAGAAATTAAGAAATTAGACTCTACTTCAATTATATCCACGCGTGTTACGAGTTAGAAATACTTTGGTTATGCGCGTTACTGAAGTAATTTTAAGGTTCGCGAATTACAAATTCGTAATGCTCGCATGCGCTCGTCGCTACCGTTCCCGGCCATGCCAACGAAATGGCATTCATTTGACTCTGGAGTTTGGTGGGTCGTTCGTTTCTTTGTTCAATACGAAAGGTAAGAATTATTATTTCGTATATTTTTTTTAATTATTTTCTTTTCATGAAGTCATGAACAATAAGTTTCAAGTATTGACCTGAAATTATTTTTGTATCATTTCTTTGCAGATCATGGAGTAACGTAGAGAGTAATTGTTTCGCAGCATGATTACAGAAGGTGGTCTTGCAT
This sequence comes from Paracentrotus lividus, assembly GCA_940671915.1. NCBI lineage: Eukaryota > Metazoa > Echinodermata > Echinoidea > Camarodonta > Echinidae > Paracentrotus > Paracentrotus lividus. The sequence continues at coordinate 33,309,348 of CALNVZ010000174.1, read as the reverse complement.
GAATTGAGGCTGAAGATGTTGATACTTTGACTGCTGCATTGTCTAAAAAACTAGATATCAAATCAGTTTAGATTGCAGTTATCGGACAAAGACTTTGATAACGAGTTTGTCAACTTGACAGATGTAAAAGATATTCAGGACAATCAACTGTGAAGATAATCCAATTTGTCAGTTTGGAGAGTGACGATTCTCGTCCACTAGACGAAACAGTCGATACTGGATGGTCTTTCTTGACTAATGAAGTTGAAAGAGCTTGAAGTTATAGCACGGCAGGGTCATAATTACATCAGATGAGATCCATATCGGTAATAACGTTCACAAACATGGAGAAAAAAAAATTCCGTGCTAGGAATTCTTTATTTCCAAATTCAGCTACAACACAGAACTTATTAAAGCTACATCAGCATATAATGAATTCAAAGAAAAATGGTTACTCATTTTACAGCTGACATATCAAGCAGGTATTCTTTGAGTCAGTACAAAAAAAAAAATCTTCTTGACGATGGTTAGCAGCTTAGCCTAAGTCATAGCACTAAAATTGAAACTGTATGATGTCTGATACAGAGTGTCTATTTGGTCTGATGCCTTGAGACGACGAACTACTGGGTGCGATCTTAAGTAAATTCCGGGCCGAATAGATTTTTAAGTACACAGTTATGTTTTTTTTGCAAAAAGTGATTGATTCTCATGGTGGCAAATCTTTGCGAAACTGTTTTAAAACAAAAACTATAATTTACCAGTTAATGAAACTTTGTGATTTGTGGGTCATTTGCCCATTTACGCTAGTTTTTCAAAGGATTTAAAATTATTATTGCCATATCAAACCAGAAGAGTGTTGTATGCGAGTTATTTAGGGGAAACCAGTATATTTTTAGATTTATTGAGTTCATCGATGTTCTAATGTTGCAAGCCACTCATGTTTTTCTGCGACGGTGAGGTATATAATGGTGAACCTATTGTTAGTATTTAGATGGAATAAAACTGTCAAACAAAAATAATTGAAAGTCTGAAAACTGTAACAAATGGTAGAGCATGAAGCAGCAATTTTTTATTGTGCATGTCATTCAAATTATTTTCTCTACTTCTGTGATAAATTATAGAACTCTTATACTTTGCAACTTTACATGGGAGAAACAGGACTTTTTAACATTTTTTTTTTTTTGGGGGGGTTGCAGCTATATTGGAAGGCTTTTTAAATTTTCCCCATTGATTATTCGTGTACCGTTTGTTGTCAATTAAAAAAAAATTATTACTATTATTATTATTTTACTTTAAAAAAAAAACAATTCTGCTTATACTCCTTTCATTAATCAATCATTTCTAGAATTAAATAACTTATCATTCTACATTATTGTTGTTGATTTACTTGAGTCATTCAGAATTTTTAGAACCAATATTAGACCCTTTCTCAGCTCTCACAACGCTGCAAATTTTAATATTGTGTCGCACAAACCAGAGTACATTGAAAATTTTCATGGCATTTGGGGAAACCAAAAAAAATTAGACCTCATCGCAGGAAGATGCTATGTGAGTCAATCATGTTGCTTTTGGTCAAACTTTATATGCTCACATGGTGTATATGACATGGATGTAGTAAAACGCTCCACCCAAACACTTGATATATTTTCCTGATTAAATGATACAAATTAAACAATCTTTTGGGGGGGCATGAAATTGCCCTACAGGAAATATTTCTCTGATTTCAGATAGGTGAGGTATTGAATAAAAACATCTTTCCTTTATGGATCCTGTCTTTTTTGTTGACCATTATGCATGGTGGTGTTTCGAATAGTTTCTTGATTGTGTAACAGTCATTTGCAAGCCATTTGAATACATAGTAGTTTGAAAAAATATTGACAAGTACATTGGTTGTGATTGGTCAGTTGACAAATTCTATAGGACGGAATGTGGTACTTATTTGCCTTTTTAATCTCTTTGTCTCGTTGTAGTTTCGGGCAACGACTGCATCAGGAGTCTTGCTGTCTCTAAAAGTCTTTATGAAATGATTTTAATACCACGTCCATGACTTCTTCGTGTTTATCAAAAAAAATCCTTTTGCAATTGCAAGGTACGTACTCATGTGTAATTACAATTTCAATTAAGCCGTAATTTCATCTTAAAGGATTTAAACATAAATGCTTGGAGGTTTATTCAGTCCAATTCATGTGCTATATTGTTGCTAAAATACATATGAACTGGGGTGTTACAATGTTCAGTGTAGAAATGGAGTCGGAGTACTTACTTATGCATGGAGTAATATTTAAATTATTGGGTTTTGATATGATTTCATCCTGATTTATTCACCCATATTAATCATGCCTCATTTAATATTTAATATGATCATTTTGCAGATGATTATCTGTTTGATGCCTTTGCCTTATCTCTACCTTAATAAGTACAGTTTCTTTGGTTAAATTGCATCTTTACAATTGTTTACTTATTAATGTGTGTACATACTAGAAGAAGAAAAACTTTGTCGCTGAAGAACCATCCACAGTAGTTACATGCAACGATAAACACTGCTTTAACATTGGAACTTTAAAAATGCGTCGTAACATTTACTCAAAGTTCTTGCTCCGATTTTTACTTAATGACGATTTAAAAACTTGCATTTATCGATGTGATGATAACAGATTACACATGTCTAATTTATGTAGTTTTTACTCATTAAGATAAAAGTTTCACAACTGAAATAAATACTTTATTGCTACAAACGGGACATAAACATGACAGTAATATCACTCATGTTATTAAGTTAACAATACTCAACAAATATTATAAAATTAGTACAATGCGAGGGGCAGAAAAGATTTGCACTGTTGAACCACTTAAAAAATATGAAACTTAGACAGTGTAATCAGTATATGAAACCCAGAATTTACTGAGTAACAATAACTTTTCAAAAATGATACATTTCAAAATAAGTTTATTTTTTAAAAAAAAATGTAAGAATTAAAATATATTTTACAAATCGCTGTGTGACTTTAAAATTTAGAAAATACTGTATTTGTTTTTATTCTCTTCAATTAAGTTGCATGTACACAGCATTTATCACTGATAGATAACTAAAAATTTTAAGGAATTTATTTGCATTAAAATTTATTAAGTAATTTCGGCAAAACATGAATCAAATTTAAGTATATACGTAGACAAAAATTTGATAGTTATAACTTGAAAATTATGATGCCATTATTCTTCACTCAATAAAATTTAAGTCCTATAAACAAAATTTCTTTCACATTGTAAAACTCAAAAGTAGAAAATTATATTCATCAAGAGAATTAAATTCACTGGAGCAAGTATATTTTGAGTTGTAGAAACAAACATTCAGACAGTATCTTGGAACTCAAATGCCACATTATTAAAGAAAACTTAATAAATTTAAGGCCAGCCGTTTTTTCCTTGCCTTTAATTTTTTATTAAGTAAATATTTAAAAAGTATTCAAAAATATTTTTTTGAGTGTATTTGATAGTTCCAGATATCACTTGACAGTCGATTCAGTACGAAATGTCTAGTCAAACGTCTTTCGTATATTATAGTATTGGTTTCTCCACAGCCCAATTTCGATCCATTATCCATCCGCCTTAGTTTTCTATTAATTAGATAATTTCAAATTCGTGTGTGTTGAATCGGGACAAACTTACTTTAGTCAAACAATTTCGGTTTCATGGTCTCACCAATCTCTGTAGATTAGGCACAACAAAGTAAATGGATGCAATGTGTTCAAAATCGATTAGCGGCTATTTACAATTTGCATTATTTGCTGCATTCAATTAGTGCGCTTTGAGTTAGTATCGAATGGAATAGTGCGACAGGATGAAGTTACGAATTCTGAATACATGGTATTAGTCCGAATATGTTCTTTTTATGTGAACAGTAGATTACGCCAAATACGAAAATCGATCACAACAATCGTTAATTTTAATGGAACTGATGAATAGCTGATTTTGACTGGCCAACAGTTTCGACTGCACTCATGCTTTTTTTTCCCGAAAATCAATGAATGCCTTCATATTGCAATTGACGGACAAAACAATGAAATTAGACCTGGGAAAACCAGTATATCATAGAAATTATGATTATGAATGGAGATTACTGGAAGTTGGTTCTTTTGCCACATTATCACAGTTTCTGATTTCGGATGGAGTTTTTGATATTCTTGATGTCTCATGTCTTATCTTATGAGCATTATTCCGATCATTGAAATTTCGATACATCAATAAATATCTTAACTACAATTTTACCAAAACATATTAATTCATTGTGTGTCATTATGTGAATAAAAAAAATAGTGGAATATGCATTTATAAATTCCAAGTGTAACCTATGTAATCATCAAAGATGTTTAAACATTAACAAAGAATTGTAACTGTGTACTTATTATCGCTTATGTTGATTGTGATGGATACAACAACTAAAAAAAAGAGACGAAATACGATCGGATGTAGGTTTCCATTTGCAAATATTAATTAGTATATCATCACATTCAAAACACGGGATCAAAGTACAACCGACACGAAACATCCTTTTCTGACCCCTCGCCTCATACATATTGGATCATTATCCATCTCAACGAAGTGTAATAAAACCATTAACCAGCAAAGATGAATTAACATTTTGCGATAAAAAAGGGAAGCATATTGAGAAAAATTATCATCATGATTGTAGTTATCTAGTAATCAAACATCGTTGATGTAGTAACACTACCTTCGCAGCAAACATGAAAGATCTACATCTGAATATTCACAATAGCTTGTCCACATTAACGAAAGTATAAACAATATTTTCATGGTTATGCTTATGAAAAAATCTAGAATATGGAGAATTCAGTGTCGATAGAGTGTCTTCAGGGCCGGAAAACAAAAATGCACTTATTGATTGGTTGCTAGCCAATAATATGATCTTTCACGGTGATCTTCAACTGCATGAAGATCGTTTCCGAAAACAATACCGCCAAAACATTAATATACATGACCGTAAGCACGTGTATAAACTGTTGATATTTGAACAAAAGTGGCGCTAGATCAGTACTCACTACAAAGGTAGGTGACTCTGAGATGCTCTAGACAGTTTCCCTTTTCAAAATAAAAACAACCCACCTCACACCACAAATTTTAATGATGGTTTGAGATATCGAAAGTGTCAATATTTTCTTTTAATTGATTTTTAAAAAAATATTTCATTCATGAATATCCATGGCATAAGAATAATTATAAATCAAATAATTAACTAGGAGACGATTTCTTTGGGGGGAAAATGTCATGCCTCGTTTACCAATCAGGGGCGTTGACTTTCGCAATCAGTGTTGCCGTGTATGTGTGTGTGTGTGTGGGGGGGGGGGGGGAGCAAATTCCAAACGTAGTAGAGTCATTGTAGTTTTTAAAATATACATTAATACATGTGCCCATATTACCTGCACATGCAGGTAATATGGGCACTTTTGGTGATGACGTCAACATTTGTATATTGCAGACAGGGGGGTTGGTGATAATTATTTTTCTTCACAATAAAAGTTAGAGCAGTAGGTATTGATTCATATAAACAAAGATTAGACTTGGTGTCACTTTGTAATTTTATGCAAATAAGGCAAATGAGCTTAGGGTGCCCATATTACCTGCATGTACCCTATAATTCTGATATATTATATTTGTATTGCATGTTTTGCTATGTCAAAGGTTTATTCCAATTATATTTGTATGAATTTTGTACTCTTTTGTTGGAAATGGAAAAAAATAAAATTGAAATTGAAATTGAATATGTGTAAATAAAAGGAGTTTCAAAATCTTTCTTTAGTATCGATGATAAGATTGATTAATGCAGTTTACTAAAGATTTGTAAATTCAAACGATACACTTAATGAACTTCTGTGCTCTTGGTGCTGTCAATTCAAGTTTATTTCATTTAAGAAAATAATAGTGATGTTTCACAGTAATTTCGCCTTACCGGTATCTTGTTTTTCGCTGTACAGTACGTCCCAAAAAGAACTATACACTTTTGAAATGGCTACCGAATATGACACAAAAAATTCCAAAAATAACGCGTTCTTCAGTGAGCAATGTCCAATTTTGTGAAGGACACAAAAATTAGCATGCGCAGGAATAAATCGGCCAACAAAGACAAAAATGAGTCAAAGCAAAAATAATGATACGAGAACAAAACGGTGAAAAAATACATTTTTGCATAATATTGATTGTTTATTTCTGACTTTCGGTATATCTTTTACTCTGTTAGCGGATCTATTCCATTATTAGTTAAATCCCTAATGGCGTGCCATACAAAGGTGATAAATGAATAGCGAATTCCTGCGCAGGCTAATTTTTGTGTCCTTCGCAAAAGTGGGCATTGTTTACTAAAGAATGCGTTATTTTCGGAATTTTTTTGTGTCATAATGATAGTTCAGGATATTAGCTTAAGACGTCTCGGAGACGAATTTGGGACTACTTCAGACTTTTTTTTTTCATAAATTGTCGCGGAGACGTCTCGGAGACCTCTCCGCGATATCGGGGACGTCTTTAATACTTTTTATCCGTCGCGGAGACGACATTTTCTATTCTGTCGCGGAGACGTCTCCGCGAAGTGAGATACCTAAAAACCTAAAAAATGTGAATAAAAATGTTCTTTTGAGTAATATTACTACAGGCTAAAGAAGAGGAGCAGCTTCCGAAATATTTGCCTCTGAAAAATCGTGCTGTTCGCCAGTATACAAATTGATTTTGACATATTATGGACATTAAAGGGATTGAGTAACTTTCCAAAACAAGAGCAATTAGATCAAGTTTAATAAAATTATATTGTTCCAACAGAAAAAACAAACTACTGAAAGTTTCAGATCAAATGGAAGTCATTTACTATCTTAAAACAGTGAAACAAACAATGCCAAGCATACAGCCGAACACCAGTACCCTCTGCTGCTAGCTCAGCAGGCCGCTAGGGACGGGAACTATACAACAGGAAATGGGTGTATGTTGTGCTATGTGGAGAAAGCACATGGTTTTATAAACCATCCGGGGTTGGTTTATAAAATTTGAGTATGAAATTGATATTGATATCTCGAAAGTAAAGCAAGTAATTAGCTTGCAATTTTGAAGAGATACCAGACTGACCTAAGCGTTTATAATTATGTTAGCAAAATAAGCTAAATCGAATAAAATGTGATTTGAATATCATTCAATGTTACTGCATTCCTTTAATACTGAAGATTTCTGTACTCTTCCATCGAATCCAGGTTGCCAAGCAACGAAGAGGGTAAAAGATGTCGTCTGCTTTCGATCGACGAATAACCAAGAAGGTGGATCCAGGATGACTGTACATAGGAGGAAAAACATTTCATAGCTAGAGCTTTAACGTAAAATTCTGATTTTGAGGATAATATCTATTAAAATGATTTTAGTATCTACACTTAAGACCAAAAAGACGTTTTATATTTTGCTATTTATCTTCTCCACTTATAATATTTTAATGAGATGAATAGGATCTTTGTTTTCTTTAGTCGTATTTTTTTAAATATTAGTGGTTCATTGTTGGTAATCATTAATTTTGGTTATCACAGAAAATAATTTAGTTTGAGGCAAGTCCAAGTTATTTGTTCACAAGGTAGTGATTTTTCAACTTTTTGACCATTTTTGTGTCAAGTGTGTAAGTGGATTTGTAAATTGTAACGTGTCATATGAAGAGCTCATTTCCAAAAGGTTCTACATCCACTTTCCATCAAAATTCTTTTTTTTTTTTGCATTAATCTACACATTTTTAGCACCTCTACACACTGTTACAAACAAAAACATGAATTTTCAATGGGAAGGGTGAAAAAAATTAATTTCAAAAATCATATCATTTCCAAAAGGTACTACATCCATTTTAGTTCGTTTCCAAAAGGTACTACATCCACTTTTATGTAGTCCCATGTATTTGTTTTTATTGCATGTAAATAGTGCGACGTTGGCTGGGTTCGCCAGAGCATTAGTGAAAATTTGAAAATTTATTTACTCAATTCAACGTTGTTTTTTTTTTTAACATGGCATCTATTCAAAGCAATATAAAATAGTACAAAATGTTCCTTTTTTAACATAAAAATTGCTGAGATACATTGCAATTTACATACTCTGAGACATTTCGTTTCAAAAAGGTACTACATCCATCAGAAAAAAAAAATTAAAAATTTGTTTACAGAAAAACTTGCAGACTTAGATTTTTGTTAGACTGGTTTCCCTTTAGCATCATAAAGTAGAACAATCTGTAAAAGTTTTATTCCAAACAGACACTCCTATCAATGAAAAATAAAAAAAACGTGTTTTTCTCCGAATTCACAAATATGGATGTAGTACCTTTTGGAAATGACCTCTTCATATATTACCATACAGGTTAGGAACTGAATTTGGTCAAAAAGTCATTTCAAGGTCAAATGATATCACAAAGTTCATTAACAGTCATGAAAAAACAATAAACTGCATTAAAAATGCTATTTTCAACCATTAAAAAAAAAAAATTGTCATAGGAGTACAAAATAAAAGTATGTGTTTTCTGTTTCAATACCATATCATATCGGTTACCTACTTGTATATCACGAACGTAGCATGCAGCTTTCCATTTTTAAATGTTAAAATATTCATGTCTCAGTAACAATGTCACAACTGTTACAGAGCTAATGTGAAAAATGCACTTTTATTACTCGCCCTCCCACCTTTAGTAATGAAACAAAGTAAGTATTTCTCTCATTTGTGTGTTGTATTATCTTTCTTTTGTTTTATCAAAAGGACTTATCTACACAACATTATGCTACGACGTGGCTACACCAAAATGTTAATGAAACATATTTCAAAGAATAATTGTCCCGTGTGGTACCTGA
>CALNVZ010000174.1:33278194-33296115 GCA_940671915.1 Paracentrotus lividus | reverse complement strand
AGAAAAAGAAGAGAGAGAGAGAGATTAAACACACCACTGAAGGACCTCACTAAATATACCTTGGAAAGTTACAATGCAACAATAGGAAATGCATATTCCTGTTCAATCATGCATGAAATTGTAATCCCCAATTCCACAAATTTCACTTGGCAAACCCCAACTCATCATAATTGATCAGTAATTCTGCATATCATCCTCAATTCCATAAGCTTCAAATGACTTTCCTCATACAACTTGGTAGGGCAATTCCTGCGCACCCTAATTTCCATACCCTTTACAAAAGTGAACGCTGCTTATTCATGCATGACTTATTTTCAGACTTTTTGGTGTCATATGAAAGTTGGGATAATGAGCTTTCCATACATGTAAATTTCATTACCTAAAATTAAATATTTTTCATTTGGCAGCCATTTCAAAAGTGTATAGTTCTTTTCGGGACGCCCTGTATAGACCATGTACATTTTTGTACCATGCATGCACCATGCACCATACCATGCAGTGCAGTGTTGGTTGTGGTAGCTCATGAGCTAGTTGTAGGTAGGCGCGGATCCACGGTGGGGGCAGCAGCCCCCCCCCCTCTATTCGCCAAAAAAGTGTTTATTTTAATATATTTATTATTATTATTTTTTATCATTATTACTATTACTATCTTCTTTTCCCCCCCCCCTTTTTTCCGGGGGGGGGGAGCAGAAGAGTGCTCAAGAGCATTTATTGCCCTATATTGATGCGGTTTCAAAGCACTGAATGTATCCTACTGCCCCTCTTTGTTTATGATTTGGCTCACCCCCCCCCACTCCTCCCCCTCTCCCCTCTCCCCCCAAATAATGATAATAAATGGAAAACAGAAATTATATCCAAATATATAGCGCAGGAAGAGGGGAGTAATTTTTTTTTCTGGGTGGGGGCGGGGGGGTTAGGGGTCTTGTATAATTAATACTAACTTAATTTTATTGAATGATGGTTTAATAATTATCCGGTGCTTGGCCCTTTAGCTTTTGAGGAATATGCATTTAATGAGTCAAAAATTAATAGATTCCCAAATATGTAAAACTGTTGCCATAGAAGTTGGATATTTTTTATGTGATCAAGCTACATCTTTTTACTCTCCGGCATTTAATTTCTTGAAATTGTTTGTCCTCACATTACGCTTTCAGGCCTGGCTATATTTGGACGTATCACCCCCAAACCATCCGGTATTAAAAAACAAAAATTTCGGAATCACCATTACCTCACAATGCCTTATATATGCACTTTTTTTTTCATTTGTGGGGCCCTTTTTTGTTCATACTCCCGGAGGTTGAACCAACTGCCACCATCAGATGTGTGCCATGTTTCTTATAAGATTTAAATGCTGCTGTTTATGGCACAGCCTTTATTCATTTGTCTAGGAATGGTCAAAATTTCTTTCGTTGCTCAAAATAGCATTTATATTCATTTTCAGCACAAGGTTTAAAATTTCTATCTTGCCCCAAAAATGTATTGCACAGAATCTCAGCCAAACATTAATCATGAGAAAAATAGACTAAGTCACCATTTGACAACCTTGTCAATAGCTGAAACAGAATTTGGATGGCAAATGAACTATATTAAGTGATTCATTTGTGTTGAATCTTTTTTTTTTTTAACTTTCCTTATGTCTTTGACCAATAATGTAGGATAGAACATATTTCAATTTTTCATCATCTTCAACTTTTTACTTCAACCCTCCCCTACGACAACGAGACAAAATGCCTGTGACCCTGCACTTTGATTAATGTAAATGAACATAAACAACCCTGTAGTTCAGATGCGTTTGCAGGAAATATGGAGGGGCTTGTCCAGACCGTTAAACGCAATAAGGGCCCCAAAATGAAGAAGAAAGTGTTCTAAAAATCAGGCGCTGTGGGGGTAGAACAAACATTCTTTTATTTTCATTCCCCGGGAACGGTTGGTGAGGAACTACCAAAATATAGCCAAAGCCATCCCAAAAGAGTAAAGTAGGGGACAAACCAACTTCAAGAAATAAAGCCCGGAGCAAATGATGTGCTGCGAGGACACAAAAAATATCCAGCCTTTATAAGCAACAGCTGTAATTTTACAGGGAGGGGGCGCTCATATGCAATTAGGCTACCCCTTCGCCTTTGCTTGATAGCAACGGAAAGCAAAGTGGGTATATTACTGGTATTATGATCCAGATTTGTCAATGGTTTTCATTGGTACCACTGACTAACCCAATTGGCTAGCTGGTATAACGTACGCAGTTTGGTCAAACAGGGTTTCAACTCGAGCACATAACTGTATATTTGCAACATATTCCAGTTTTCGGCAAGGATTTAACTGTACCACTGACTCAAGTTTAAAACCCATTGGTAGCTGGTTGACGTACCAGTGTGGTCAAAGAGGTTTCAACTGGGAAATAATTTGTATATTTCCAAAATATTCCAGTTTGGGATTGGGTTTTATCTGGTACCACTGACTCGAAGTATAAACCCATTGCTAACTGGTATACGCGTACCAGATTTGTTCAAAGGTTTCGAACTGGAAACACACTGGTATATCTGTTACAAACCTTTCCACTTTGGCCTAATCAGGATTTAGTGGCTACCACTGACTCCAGTATAAATCTATGGACTGGACTGTATGCTTTCCCGTTTCGGTGCAAAGGGTTTCAACTGGGAATAACTGGTTATAACTTCACACATATTGATTTGGCAATTGGGTTTTAACTGGGTACACACTGACTCCAGTATAAACACCCATTGGCTAAGCTCCGTATGCGCGTTCCAGTTTTTTCCAAAGTCTCACTGGAATAACTGGTATATTTCCAACAGATTCCAGTATTGGACATTGGGTTTTAACTGGGACCACTGACTGCGTATGAATGCGAGATAACTGGATATACTACTAGGTGACTTTACTTGTTATTAACTGGTATCAAATGGTTCCAGTTCATCTATGTGGGTATGAATGGGAAATAAAATACCAGTTGATTTTCTTGTTTTAACTGGTATCAAATGCGTCAATTTAGTATGTGGGTATGAATGGGAAATAACTGGTAAAACTACCAGTTGACTTACTTGGTTTTAACTGGTATCAAATGGTCCAAGTTCATATGTGGTATGAATGGGAAATAACTGTATAAACTACAGCTTGACTTTGCTTGTTTTTAACTGGTATCAACAATGGTCCAGTTCAAGTATGTGGTATGAATGGGAAATAACTGGTATAACAACTACCAGTTGATTAACTTGTTTAAACTGGTATCAAAATGGCAAGTTAAAGTATTGGGTATGAATGGGAAATAAGCTGGTATATACCACCAGTTGACTTTATTGTTAACTGGTATCAATGGTCCAGTTAAGTTATGTGGGTATAGAATGGGAAATAACTGGTATAAACTACCAGTTGCCTTTACTTGTTTTAACTGGTTATCAAATGGTCCAGTTCATTATGTGGGTATGAATGGGAAATAACTGGTATAAACTACCAGTTGACTTTACTTTTTTAACTGTATCAAATGGTCCAGTTTAGTATGTGGGTATGAATGGGAAATAACTGGTATAACTACCAGTTGACTTTACTTGTTTTAACTGGTATCAAATGGTCCAGTTAAGTATGTGGGTATGAATGGGAAATACTGGTATAACCACCAAGTTGACTTTACTTGTTTTAACTGGTATCAAATGGTCCAGTTCAGTATGTGGGGTATGAATGGGAAATAATTCTGGTATATACCACCAGTTGACTTTACTTGTTTTAACTCGGTATCAAAATGGCTCCAGTTCAGTACGTGGGTATGATGGAATAACTGGTAATAACTACCAGTTGACTTTACTTGTTTTAACTGGTATCAAATGTCCAGTTAAGTATATCGGTATGAATGGGAAATAACTGGTATAAACTACCTTGACTTTACTTGTTTTAACTGTATCAAATGTCCAGTTAAGTATGTGGGTATGAATGGAGAAATAACTGCGTATAAACTACCAGTTGACTTTACTTTTTTAACTGGTATCAAATGGTCCAGCTTCATTATGTGGGTATGAATGGGAAATAACTGGTATAACTACCAGTTGATTACTGTTTAACTGGTATCAAATGGCCAGTATTATGGTATGAATGGGAAATAACTGGACTAAACTACCAGTTGACTTTACTTGTTTTAACTGGTATCAAATGGTCCAGTTCAGTACGTGGGTAATAATGGGAAATAACTGGTAATAAACTACCAGTTGACTTTACTTGTTTAACTGGTGTGAAATGTCCAGTTAAGTATGTGGGTATGAATGGGAAATAACTGGTATATACCACCAGTTGACTTTACTGTTTTAACTGGCATCAAATGGTCCAATTCAGTATGTGGGTATGAAGGGAAATAACTGGATATAAACCCGTTCAATAATGGTTTTAATTGGGATCAACTGAGTATTTCCAACAATGTACCAGTTTAACCAATGGTTTTTACTGTCTACATTTGATTCCAGTTTAAAACCATAGGCCAACTGCATTTCACATTGTTTGGAACCAGATGGTTTTAACTGGTACCAATTAATTCCAGTTGACACCAGTTAAAAATCCTATGGGTTTTAACTGTTTTTTCGACCTGGGGTATAAATAATTTTTAAAAACCGGCGGCGAAAAAGTAACGGTTTAACAATACTGTTCCAGCTTTAATTTTCCCGAGGGCATGTTGGGCAGCATTCATCTTGATTTATTAGCCGAACCATTGCCTTGAAACTTGAAAAAAAGCACTATAATCTTTCAACAACCAATTGGCGCCAACAATCATTAGACCTGATGAAGCGTCCTGGATTGGACGTGAATCGTCGTAACTCCGTAAAAAGTAAGTCTCGTTGAACAGTTTTCTACTCTTCAAATTTATGTTTGATTTACCTGGATGATTAAGAACATTCATAGAATCACTATAATCTTTGTAGATAATATACTTTTGGAATGTTACTTACTTTGAATATTTAAGTGGACTGAATGTAGTAGATTGCCTTCCATTTCTTGATGCGATGCTATACAGCCAATAATCTTGCCATCGTCAAACTTAGTCGGTACTACGGAAGCAACTAGTCGGGATATATAGCTATCGCCTTCCACTATATCAGACTGATTACTCAAGACGAAAGTTACACTATCTGCCATACGCCATTTTAAAACTGCAGGAGGCCTTGCACCTTTAGCCACACAAATCACATCAAAGGGCTCACCAGATGTTTTTGTAACAGGAGCATTGTTGAGATATCCGTAAGAAGTTTTACCGTCACGAATAGAGATCATACTAGGTGGGGCTGATGTATAGAAAATTAATAGAGATATTGGCATGATAGAACTAGATGTAAGAGAATTCGATAGAGGCAATCCTTACAGTATTGTAAACATCCTAATCGTTAAACGGCGTAATACAAATTAAAGTGTTAATGCGAGATTATAAACCGTAAAATTAAAGGTACGATGTGCAGAAATCTATATTTTCAATGAAACTATAGCTTATTTAAGATAACGTCTGCTGTACTAAATATATGTATTTAGGAAAATTCCCTGGTTTTATAGCCTTTCAATATGCCTGTAATAATTGTATGATTCTTTCAGCATTGATGATGTGCACCCCAAAAGAATACTTTCAATACTAATTTCACATTTGCCTTTAAGGGAATATAAAGAAACAAAATTCAAACATACCTGGTAAAAATACGTTAACACGAATGTAGTCTTTGAGTACACCATTCAGGCTGTTCATCCAACATTTGTAAATATCACTCTCATTCTTGGTCAAATTGTTGATTGTTAAGGTAACACTGGTAGAGTCTACCTCCAAAGCAAACTTCAACGGATCTGTTATATCTGTATCACAGCCTGGTGAGTGGCAAAATGCAGACCCTAGCAGGTTGTCTTCCCCGTCCCTCCATGATATTACCGATTGTGGTAATGTACTCTTGTAATTGCAAACTAGCTTGATATCTCTCCCAACAATTGGAAGATAGCTAGGTGTCTGAATATGTGCAGAAACTTCACCTTGACAGCCTGTAGCAAAATGTAATGTTTGAGAAATGCGGCGGAGAGGCCTTCTATCCTTTTCTATTCATTATCAACAGATAGATACAGTAGACCTATTTAACCATTATTTTTTTTTAATTCCTTGTTTTACAAGAGGTTTGAACGCTTGATATCTACAGAACAAGAATTCATGGCACTTTGTCTCGTATTTTATTTATTTACACATGTGTTTTTATAGATAGCAGTCTTATGCAGGTGTCACATGGGCCGTGTTGGCCCACCGTTCGCTACCGTTCTGGCCCAATTTTTGCACACGGCGGCAAACGGTGAGGCACACGGTGAAGCGGTTGAAGCCCGTCCAACACGTTCATGGGAGCTCGCTGAGCACCCGTTCCCAAGAGAATTTTCAAGAACGACCGAACTGTTACCGGGTTCATTCCGGGTGATGACTGGGTATTTCAGAACGGTCTTAAACCGGACCAGTCGTTTAAAGGGCGGTAAAAGGACTGAATGAGGACGCCGCAAACGTTTCATGCCCGTTCGGAGGACGGGGATGGACCGTGTTGAGGTCGGGCAAGATGAATCGATCAGCTCCCACCCCCCCCCCCCTCTCCGCATCAAGTACGCCCCCTTGTGGCTAAACTTGCCAACTCCTAGTATATACATGAAAACTTCGGTTGTCCCCTTGATTGTTTACCAACAAGATCAAGCAATAACTGAATAAATTTGAGTAAAAAAACGAATACCCAGAGTAATATTTCAAAAAACAAAAGTATTATATACCATGAGGAATAAACATGGAGATGATTATCAACTTTGGGGGCTGGTTTACTCGGAAATTATAATTTTATACGGGGCCTCTATTTTGTCGTTTGTTTCATTTAGTTTAACCCTCTGTTTCTGTTTTCATATCAATTCAGTTCTGATTTCATTATTTACAGTTTATGATAGATTTTATCCAATATCGAATTGGCTCGGTTTGCAATTGTCGCACTTATTATATTGTTCTATCTAAGACTTCTGAAAAGGCGGGAAAACCTCAAAGATTTCTTTTTTCCCCACAAAGTTTCTCTATTTCGAAATTATATTTTTATTTTGGTCTTTGGCCTCCAATAATTAGTATTCAAACAACAATCATGGGATAGGAGTCGTTCCACACGGATCACCAGGCGCGGATCCAGGATTTTCCAGAGGGGGGGGGGCGGCCCAATTTTGAAAAAATAATCTTGCGAGCGGAGCGAGGCAAACAAGCGTGAGGCGCGAGTTTAAAACATTCGCCGACATATAGGCCTATACAGACCTAAAATGAGGAATTTAAACAATGTTTAGCTATTATTTGAGATAATTGGCATTAATACCCTATTTAGTATCCACGAGCGCGAAGCGTGAGATGAAAACTTTGAGGTAAAAATTTGAATTGATTTTGCATTATAAAGCCTACTGAATTGGTATCTGCTAGTGCGAAGCCCGAGCCGAAATTTTTTTTAGGTAAAAATTGAAATTTTTCGTGCATTATGATTAAATATCAGCGAGCGCGAAGCGCGAGCCGAAAATTTGGGGTTTTAAAAGATATATGGAATAAATAAAGGGGCATTTCTAGCATAAAAAATTGTAGATAATTGCGATCATAGTTCCTATTTAGTATCCGCGAGCGCGAAGCACGAGCTGAAAATTTTAAGTTAATTGTGCATTATATATCCTACTGAATTGGTATCTGCGAGCACGAAGCGCGAGCCGAAAATTTGGAGCTTAAAATGGGAGTTATGTGTGCATTATGGTTTAGTATCCGCGAACGCGAAGCGCGAGCCGAAAATTTGGGGTTTTAAAAAATATATGGAATAAATAAAGGGGCATATCTAGCATTAAAAATTGTAGATAATTGTGTATCATAGTCCCTATTTTGTATCCGTGAGCGCGAAGCACGAGCTGAAAATTTTGAGTTAATTATGCATTATATATCCTACTGAATTGGTATCTGCGAGCGCGAAGCGCGAGCCGAAAATTTTGAGCTAAAAATGGGAGTTATGTGTGCATTATGGTTTAGTATTTTTATTACTTGTATTTTTTACTTGCGCCCTCTGGCAGCAAGTAGACGCATATTTGAAGCGCTCCAGATTATCGCTAAGGTACCTTCCCAAAAGTTGGGGCCGCGGCTCGCTGCGTGAACGCCGCACAGCGGGCTTATAGGCAGGATATACCGTTCCCCTAGTATTATTCTTCAATTGACTTAATTATAAAGCGCCGCTGTGCGGCGTTCACGCAGCGGGCTGCGGCTTTGCCTTTTGGGAAGGTACCTAATTCTTCAAGTTATTTACTGAATTTCGTTTTTCGAATTGCTCTGATATATGTTTTCCTCATCTTGCCAGCATCCAGTGTTTCTAACTTTGCATTTTCAAGACTGTGAACCATCTGTAAAGTGAGTAAATTCATAAACTGATGTGACGTTATAAACTTGATATACCACTTATCGCACGCACTGCGTACGTAAGCTGTGCAGTGAACTTTTCTCTAACGCAACCATATACCCTATGCTACCAGAACTATGAATTCGATTGTGAAATATTCGATTCAAGCTTTGTATGATGTGGGGAGAAATATGACGAAAACAAGATTGCCTAATGAGACATGGAATTTATTGAAAAACTTGAACATTGCTTAAAGAGCAAAAAGGGGATATAGGGCAGGAGCCAGAAAGCAGAGGTGCATACATCCTATCATTACACAAAGGGCCGTCGCCATTGAAACCGACGCCATCAATGCTGCTAGGCACGCTAATCTGGTTTCCCTGCCAACGAACGCTTCGCTGAACAGTGAGCAACGTCATTACCAACTACCGTCGCTCCTATTATGTAATCCTCGCTCTCTCAACAATAGAACCGACGAACTAAGTGTTGTCCTTGACAACAATAGTGTTGATATTGTCACGATATCAGAATCTTGGTTCACAACAGATCATCCTGATTCTCTACATAATATTGCTGGCTATGACCTTTTTTCAAGACCTCGACCCGATAGACGTGGAGGTGGTGTAGCCATCTATGCCAAAGATGTATTGAGCGGTGCCATTCTGAATGATGTCAATGTCCCTGAAGACATCGAAGCGATGTGGATTTCCGTTCGTCCGAGGCGACTTCCGCGATCTACAAGCAAGATAGTAGTAGGAGCATTTTACTATCCTCCTAGGAGTCCAGTAGCAACTACACTTCTTGACCATATAAGTTCTACAATCGACAGTCTCCTCACGAAACAACCAGATACTGGAATATTTCTTACGGGAGATTTTAACCGCCTGGATCTTGACAACATATTATCCAATGCTTTTGTTCAAGTTGTGGACAAACCTACTCGCAGTGATTCAATTCTAGACAAGATCATTACTAACCTACCACGGTGTTATGAACCTGTTGTGATACTCCCGCCAATTGGCCTGAGTGACCATAGCTGTGTTCTCCTGCAACCGTCTCTTATTGAGCCCCATCGGAACAAAACGCGGAGACACCTTGTCCGCCCCATGCCTGATAGCAACATTCGTCAGTATGGTAGGTCGATCAAAGACCATGATTGGCGCGAGGTGCACGAAGCCAACGGAGCACAAGCTAAGTGCTCAGTATTTTATCACACTATCCTTGAGTCAATCGAACAGCACTTTCCGCAACGTGCTGTAAAGCTGCATCATAACGACAAACAGTGGGTGACACCTTCCATTAAATCGTTGATCACTAAGCGACAACGAGCCTTCAAAAAAGGGCTCAAACATCTGTGGAAACAACTTCGCAATAAGACCAGCAGAGAAATCCGTAAAGCTAAGAAACAGTTCTACACCAACAAGGTACAAAGACTTAAGAAATCCTCACCTGCAGAGTGGTTTAAGCACATCCGAGTAATGTCTGGTAAAACCTCGACCATGACAATCTCCATCCCAACAGTTGAATCCGATGATCACAAAGCCATTGCTGATGCAGTATGTAATCACTTTACTTCTATTGGGAGTGACCTTCTTCCACTTGACAGATCATCCTTACCTGCATACTTACCTCCGGCGCAACCCCAACGTGTCCAACCACACGAGGTATTCTTCGAGCTGAGCCATGTCAAGCAACGGAAGTCGTGTGGGCCAGATGGAATTTCAGCTAGATTCATCAAGCTGTTCTCCCTTGAACTCGCCACTCCCTTAGCACATGTCATCAACAGTTCATATCATGACCTGGTGGTTCCTTTTGAATGGAAGCGAGCACATGTCATTCCCATCCCCAAGTCTTCGCCAGCTACAATCGACAACCTTCGCCCAATAGCACTTCGCGAAGATAGCAGAACATTTTGTAGCTCGTGAGACACTTCGTATGATGCGGCCTAAACTTGACCCTGCCCAATATGGCAATCTCCAGGGTGTAGCTACGACCCGTCGACGATTTGACACTGATCGAAGGTCGCAGAATTTCTTCACACTCTCACCTTCATGCAGCCCTAGATAACCTGAATCAGTGGGCTGAATCTAACGATATGCGTCTAAATGCCAAGATATGTCTGACTATGGACATTTGCTTCGCACGCATCCCTCCCCACCAAACTGTCCTGACGCTCAACAATAAAGTTTTGGAGCAATGCACCGTAGTCAAATTTCTAGGTGTGATCATCCAGTCTAACCTAAAATGGGACGCACATGTTAACACGATGATCCGGAAAGGAAACAGTCGCCTCTACATACTCCGCAAACTAAAACATCACGGACTACCTCCTGCAGATCTTGTTACAATATACCTGAGCATCGTCCGGCCTGTACTGGAATATGCTGTTCCGGTCTGGGCTGGAGGCATCACCAAGCAACACAGCGAAGCGATAGAGCGTATCCAAAAACGCGCCTGTCGTATCATCATAGGCAGGAGCTATACCCACTACTCAGAAGCTAGAGACCAGCTTAATCTTACCACACTTAGCGACAGGAGGAAGGACCTCTGCGTATCCTTCGCATCGACAATGCTTGACCCCTCCTCCAAGCTCCATCACTTGCTACCTCCACTCCGAACTAACAGCCACAATACAAGGAGTACGGCAAAATTTGTGAACTTGAGGTGTAAGACAGAGAGGCATAGGAATAGTCCTATTCCTTACCTTACCCGCCTATTATGAACACTGAACTCTGGACATTGTCTTAAATGATTTTTTTTTTATGTGTGTGTGTGTGATTTTTATAGATGTATTAAGACCCCGCTTACATAAAATGAAACTAAGATCAGTATTAATATTAATAATGATGAACTTTAATTTTTTTTGCATAATAATCATTTCGTAATTCCCACATAAATGCATATTAAATTTCACTGTAATCTGAAATTTGGAGAATCTAATTTTCGAACACTTACTAGATTGTATTTAATTTCTTTGTAAGATCATTTGTATTATTCAATCTGACGCAGTCTATCATTGAAATACAGTTTCCTTATCTTTCTTACAGGCAACTGCAGTTTGCCATCTTACTTCGTTTGTCAAATTGTATAATGATTTTAATTACTATGCTCCCTTTTTTTTAACACTGTTTAAGCACATGAGTCATAATTTGTTTGTGCTTGAAATGTACTTTTAACAATACCCCATTCTTTTTTCTACAAACCCAAGAATTGACTTTTCTAAGTAATTTTGCAATTTCCTTTGTTATTACCCGGGGTTTTCTTTCAGCCTTTTCTGTTATTTACCATAATTGGTTCTTGTTCTTTCAGTCGACAACCCTCAATTAATCCTTCAATTTCCAAAATTGGCCAACGTTTGCATTCTGAATTGATTTTCTTTTCAAGCTTAAATTATTTATGACTAATTATTAATTCTATCTGTTGAAATTTTCAGAAATTTAATAATTTTGTAATATTATATTTCCTTATATGTATATTTTATGATTGTGTATGATATAATATATTATGTTTGATTGTTTTTTACCTTGTAAAAAATTTTGTAATTCGGCCTTTGGCCGCGATGAAATTTTTCATGAATAAACCATTTCAAATCAAATCAAATCAAATCAAAGTATCCGCGAGCGCGAAGCGCGAGCCGAAAATTTGGGGTTTCAAAAAATATTTTGAATAAATAAAAAGGCACTTTCTAGTATCCCCATGAGGCCGACTATTTTTCCCATCAGGCCGAGGGCCCAGGAGGCCGAGGGTCCACGAGGCCTCTTTTGAAAACTTTAGTTTTAAATATTTTCCTTATTTTTACTATTCGTCACTTATGTATTTTTTTTCTTTAAAAAAGGCGTTTGAGCAATTATTGCAAAATACAATATGAGAAAAATCGGCCTCGTGGGCCCTCCCCACATTAATTGGTTATATAAAAATTACATTAGGGTTCTTTTAGCACAACCATTTTTATTTTTGGGTCTTGATATTCATGGTTAAAAAATGTTAAGAGTTTTATCCCTGACCATTAAATCAAATTCTATACATACAAAGTAAATACTTTTGTTTTTAACGTTGTTATATTTCAGCTTTAGTCTTATATTACATAAATCCTTAACTGGAATTATTATCTCTTATTGTTAATGCATTAAAACAAAGAAGTAATGAAGACATAACACGATTAAGGATGAAGCTCCATTTGCAAATATCATTTATGTATCACACTCAAAACACAGGATCAAAGTTCACCGACATAACACTTCTTTTCTAGCCCTTCGTCTAACATATGAAATAAATCTAAACCAAGTGTCATAAAACTTACCAGAAATGAAAAACATAAATGTGAAAAAATGAAACATCTTGAGAAAAACTATCATCGTGATTTAGTATCAGTAATCAAACGTTGATGATAACACTACCCGCCAAACAAAGAATTACCACGAAATTTCACAATAGCTTGCACATTACGAAAGGTAAAAACAATATTTTCATGGTTATGCTTATGAAAAAATTGTAGAATATTGGAGAATTCGTGGTCGATAGAGTCGTCTGTCAGGCCGAATAACAAATGCACTATTGATGGTTGTAGCCAATAATATGATCTTCACGGGATCTTCTAACTATAAACGAGTTTCATAAACAATACCCGCAAAACTATTAATTATACATGTCTGTAAGCAGTGTATAAACCACGGCTGGTATAAACTGTTGATATTTCAACAAAAGTGGCGCTAGATCAGTACTCACTACAAAGGTAGATGGCTGTGAGGTGCCCTTTCAAAATCAAAACAACTAACCTCACACCACCAAATAGAACTATGAGGCATGTTTCCGTAAGACTAGTGATAAACGGTAACTTGAATTATGATTAGTTGTGTTACCAAAGCGTTTTTGTTTTTGTTTTGTTTTTTTGTTTTGTTTTGTTTTGTTTTGTTTTGTTTTGTTTTGTTTTGTTTGTTTGTTTGTTTGTTTGTTGTTTTGTTTTGTTTTGTTTTTTTTTTTTTGGGGGGGGGGTAGCCTTTGTCACTAAAGTTTCCGGAAACTAGGTTAAACAATGGACCTATAACTACCCCATGGTTAAACTAAAACAAACTGTGACAACCATGTTACTGCTGATATTGCCAAGTTATTTAATATAAATATTTCATTTATTTTTCTATAGAAATAACAAGAACATAGCTAGTTACGTTAAATTTTGACCGATGTACTTCCAGAGGTAATTTTATTACCAAATGTACAAATTTTAATGATGGTTTGAGATATCGAAAGTGTGAATATTGAATGGAATAATTGAATTTTAAAAAAATATTTCATTCATGAATATTCATGGCATAAGAATAATTATAAATCAAATAATTAACTTAGGAGACAGATTTCTTTTGAGGAAAATGTCCTTTACCAATCAGGGGCGTTGACTTATCGCAATCAGTGTCTGCCGTGTATGTGTGTGTGTGTGGGGGGGGGGGGTAAGATGCCCCATAAGTCGGCTCTAATATTTAGGGCAGTACAACCTTCGTGGTCCTGAAAAATCAATCGCCAAGAACTTCCTCCCCGATGCCCTTTGTTTAGGTCATTAATTCCAAGAATTGAAAATCATTCGAAATAATACATTGTATGTAAGGTTAAAGGTCTGGATGACATCATAATAAATATATAGAAAGGCTTGTTAAATATTAAAAAAGAGATGTAAGCCTGTACACACAATTTGACTATGTTGCAGTACTTATCGCAAGTGAGGATAGTTTCAGGTGCTTACGTGGGGGAAATATGAAATCGTGTGAATTAGCAATCACTTGATAGAAGTGTTCAGAAGAGGTTATGGCCACGGCATATACTGCATTAGTAAGTCCTCAACTTAAGTATGTGGATGGGCGCCCGAAAGGGCGCAAAAATGACCTCACGGGGGCGCCAAATTGACCTTAGGGGGCGCCAAATTGACCATAGGGGCGCCAAAAGAGTTAATTTTAAAAAATAACATGCATTGATCTGAGCCGATGGACACCGTAAACCTACCCCTACAAGTGATATATGAACTTATTGTTGGCCGAACAAAAATTCAACCCCCCCCCCCCCCGCTAATCACACTCCGCCAGAGTGACGTGAAAAAATTAGAGTGTACCTTTTGGCTCGCCCTGTGTAACGGGGAAAAAATGGGATGTACCTTTCTCGATCCACCACTGGGGGGCGCCAAAATCAAAATTACATCGGGCCCCCCGGGGTGCCAAATCCTGGATACGCGCCTGGGCATGGAATCCCCACACTGTTACAGCTGTTAAATCACTAAAGAAAATTCATAGACCAACGGCCCGATTTGTTAAGTGTGGAGTGTGGACTCCTAGCACAATTCTTACTATTCCAACAGATGCACCATCAACTGGTTTGTGTGCCTTTGCCGCGGGCTATATCACCAGCAACCTACTTTGGCAGGCATGACCATGTAGCTAAATATGCAATACCTAAAGCTGCAATAGACACATACAAAATCATATGCAATGGCCCCAAGGACAGTACGATGAAATAAACTACCAAGACATTTCATTCTTCATGGAAACCCAACTGCATTCAAAGAGGCTACACTTCCTATCATCAGCAGTATTTATTATTTTTTTATTTATTATTATTTTTTTTTTTAACATCGGGCCGTTATACATGTAATATATTTTATCATACCTTGGATAGTAAAGGAAATTGAGCTTTGAAGACATATTTGAAGTTCGGGATGTGTTGCAATACATTCAATACGCTTTCCTGTATCTTTCCTTGAAGGCGAGATGAGAGCAACCTTCCTCGAGACATAATAAAGGCCTCGTACTCCATCAAACTGATTTTGTAAAACGGCCGTTACATCGTCTGGTATCCGCCACTCTAGTACGACTGGCGGTCTCGCACCGACCTCTGTCTCACATGTGAAGATATTCTGTCCTCCTTCTGCAACTGCCACCTGTTCATCGTTCATATATCTAGGCCGATGTGACCCACCACCAGATATAACGAGCGAACGGGGAGGAGCTGATGAGGAGTGGATCCATGTTTTATTTTTATTTTTTTAATAATACATATATAATTGTCCACTCGAGCCCTCCCTACTTTAGAGAATAAATTGCATTTACCATCTAACAAGGAATATTGAATAACAAATACTTCAGGTCACAGCATGATTTATACTGTTCTGTTCTGTTCTGTAATGTTCATATCCAGGTAAAAAATAAAGTTTCATAAAAATTAACATAACAATGCAAGGAATTACTGATTTGGCTGAATTTCCCGGATTTAAATCACAGAATGTTTCCTTTAGTTAATTAATCTTTTAAATTTGTCAAACTAGAACTCCCTACTTTGGAACGGGAATTGAATTTACCATCTACAAAGGAATAATTGAATTGAGCAATATTTAGTCTTGTTGATAGCCCGTGTATTTATGTAAATGATCTGGAATTTAATTGCATAATTAGTAATGTTACCTGGCTTTAATGCTTTCACTTGTATGGTGCTTGATCCTGGTTCATGGGGCCCAAAGGTTACCTTTACTGTGCATGTATAATCACCACTGTCGTTCATCTCAAGTCTTTTAATTGTAAAATTTCCACTGTAAGAGTTTGCCAATAAACTGAACATCGACGTGTTAGAAACGCTAACTTCACACGGACGATATGGCAGACAAACATATTTTGCTAGCGTAACGCCATTATGATTTTCCCAAGTTACTCGTGGATATGTGACTTGTGGCGTGAATGTGCACATCAGTGTTAGGCCGTCACCAATGACTGGTAGATCAAGGTCTCTTTGAGTAGATACTTCAAATGCACAACGTCCTGCAAATCGACGAAATAAAACATACACCTTTCACATTCCAACTGTTGAATGCATATCCCAATCACATAATGATATTTGATAGTCCGATATTCACTTGAAGTGCTTTACATTGTCTAGTCAAAACGTTTTTTCGTACATTACAGGTTTTCCCCTGCCAATTTCGGACATTTATCATCCGTTTTCATTTAATGTATATTCAAATTCGTGTGTTTGATGCGACAAACTTACTTTAGTCAAACAATTTCGTGTTCATGGTCTCAAATTCGTTGTTAGGCACACAAAGTAATGGTTGCAAAGTTCAAATTCGGATATAGGCATTTACTTTCATTATTTGTGCATTCAAATTAGTGCGACTTTGAGTATACGGAATGAAAGTGGCGACAGGATGAAGACGAATTCGAATAGGTATTGCCGAATGTATATGCTTATTATGTGAAGTAGAATGCGCAAATACGAAATCGATCACAACAATCGTTAATTTTGATGATTGAATACGATTTTGACTGGCAATATTTCGATGCATCAGCTTTTTTTCTCCCGAAAATGAATGCCTCTAATATGCAATTGATCGACAAAACAATGAAATTGACCGGGAAATCCTATATCATAGAAGGTAGATTAAATGGATTAAGTGTTCTTTCGCACAACCATTCAGATTTTTGGGTCTTGATGTCTATGGTTAAGAAATATGAAGAGTTCCATCCCTGATTATTACATCAAATTCTATACTTACATTTTACCAAAAATATATACAGTATGCGTTCATTATGTGAATAAAAAAAAAGGAGGAATATGCATTTTGAATTCAAGTTAACGTTGTTATATTTCAGCATTGGTTTAACATTACATAAATCTGTAACTGGATTGATTATCGCTTTAGTATCGTTGATGTGATGCATAAAAAAAGTAAAGAAGACGTAATACGATCGGGATGAGGTTCCATTTGCAAATATAATTTATATATCACATTCAAAACACGGGATCAAAGTACACCGACAGAACATTTTTTTCTACCCCTTCGTCTAACATATGAAATACATCTCAAAAAAGTGTCATAAAACTTACCAGAAATGAAAAACATTATTGCGAAAAAAGGAAGCATCTCGAGAAAAACTATCATCGTGATTTAGTATCAGTAATCAAACGTTGCTGGTAACACTACCCGCCAAACAAAGTATTACCACGAAATTTCACAATAGCTTGCACATTACGAAAGGTAAAAACAATATTTTCATGGTTATGCTTATGAAAAAATTGTAGAATATTGGAGAATTCGTGGTCGATAGAGTCGTCTGTCAGGCCGAATAACAAAATGCACTATTGATGGTTGTAGCCAATAATATGATCTTCACGGGATCTTCTAACTATTAACGAGTTTCGTAAACAATACCCGCAAAACTATTAATTATACATGACCGTAAGCAGTGTATAAACTGTTGATATTTGAACAAAAGTGGCGCTAGATCAGTACTCACTACAAAGGTAGGTGACTCTGAGATGCTTCAGACAGTTTCCCTTTTCAAAATAAAAACAACCCACCTCACACCACAAATTTTAGTGATGGTTTGAGATATCGAAAGTGTCAATATTTTCTTTTAATTGAATAAAAGAAAAATATTTCATTCATGAATATCCATGGCATAAGAATAATTATAAATCAAATAATTAACTTAGGAGACAGATATCTTTTGGGGAAAATGTCGTTTACTAATCAGGGGCGTTGACTTTTCGCAATCAGTGTCT
>CALNVZ010000174.1:33243594-33255071 GCA_940671915.1 Paracentrotus lividus | reverse complement strand
TGCTGGGGGGGGTATGGTCCGAAGCTGGCGCGCGTGAGCTGGTAACTCGCGGTCTGCATGCGGCAGCCGATGGGAGTTTGACTTCACTACATAAAGTGCTACTCGTGCGCGTGTCCCAAAAAAGCTTTCGCGAGAAGAGGGTCTGTTATCAGCCCTGGCGTCGTCGACGCTTTTCCTTAAAATATCGGGGTGTTTTTTCCAGTGGCAATGCTATTTCCAGTGCTAAAATTTCAGCGGTGTTTTACGCCCATTTAGGGGTATGTTTTTAGCTAGCCTGATTCGAATACAATAATTTTTTTAATAGGGGTAATAAATTTGGCTCATTGCTATCAACACATTTATAGGGTCCATTTTCAGGTGCGGGGAAAGCGCCAATGGGTTGTTAAGCTCCTTTTCTCTTTGAGCGCCCCCCCCCCGGGAGAATATGTGGTACTGACAGTATTTAATAAGGACTTGATAAAGCCTTCCGTTTCAGCCAAAATCTCTCTCCTTTTTTGTGTCAGTTCTGAGAATCTTAGCAACACAATATGTTCAATATTTGAGATCTTAGACAAATTATGACCCACGTACACCTTTCTAGGTATGAAGACTGCTATGGAATTGATATGCCGTACAGTGTTCAAGGGTAAAACTTTGATAAAGCCCGCCATGGAATCCAGGTTGCCAAGCAACGAAGAGAGATGAAGATGTCGTCTGAGATTTGTCGAAAGTGACTGATGAAGGTGGATCGGGGCTTTCTGTATAGATCACACATTAAAATTTATTTACCACATTCCAATTTCATTTAAAAGAAAAAAAATCATTTCAACTTTATGTATCAGATTCTGGTATTTCTAACAATTAATGAGACGATAATATAAAATATCGAATACTCATCGAGAATGCAAAAACATGGGAATCATCAATGACATCGCGGAAAGAATTTAGTTTAATGTTAGCCATACAATCTTGAAACAACAAATGATATCTAAATATTTTATAATATTAATCATTTTAAATGGAAAGCTTTTACGGGCTATGTTGTAAATATTTAACTGAAAAGTTCATGACGAATTACGTATTTAAAACATAATGTATTTACGAAAGAAAAGTGTGTTGCAGACCGCGCTGCCTGTCCTATAAGTTGATACAGCTTCACATCTGTATGTGAAACGATCTTTTGCCTCAGTGGCCCGTATTCTGTTCCGGGGTTTAGAGTTGTGCTGTCGCACGAAAATAGGAAGGGTAATGAAACGAGAATGCAACGCTGATTTGCACGCTTCTCTATGAAGCGTCAGTGAAGCGTGCGTCTCATCGTACGAAATAGCATTCGTGGTGATCGTCATTCGGGATCGATTGGTACATCATTTTAAGAATTCTAAACTAGGGAGTTAGGTGGTTTAGGAATTGATATTGGGCTTTTGCGGTTTTATGTTCGGCGCGAAGCTAATTTATCTATTTTCTGTTAATTGAAGTTAAAAGGTTTTAAAACTTTGTTTAATGAATTAGTGCATTATAGAACTGTCCACAATCGATTTAGGATTTAATTGCATGTTAATCATCAAAAATGACATTTTCCGACACGATTAAAGTGTTAGTTTGACCTTGACATATTTGTAGAAAGACAACTTGACGCAAAAAATCCACAATAAGCTAATGGTGGCAACGTCACTTGTCATTACACTGGAAAAACAGATTTGAAACTAGTTTGAGCTAATTTGAGACTGTTTGAAATGATTTTGGATGCCTTTCTTTGTCGCGCAGATATCAGAGACGTCCCGAGATTATTCCCACGACCAAGCGCGGCATTTCGATGTTCACGACTGGGAGGCGGGGGGGGTGGGGGGACAGAAACACCCAAAAGTGAAAAAATAATACCACTAATAAAATTCGCTTACTTCGCACTATCATTCAGAAACTAATGAAAATGATTGCTGAGCGGCGAAGCCCCGAGGCCGGGAATTTTGTCTATAATAACATTTAGCATCTTATTTGACATTACCATTTTACCTTCTTTATAGCTACACAAGCTAATCCATACATCAAAATTGTTCATTTTAAAAAATCGATAGGTGGACGATCCCCCAATAAATCGAGGGAGGGGGACACGTCCACCCCCCCCGTCTCCCCGGGATCGCCGCGATTGCTAGCGACAGAAAAAAATTTATATATATCGGAGCGTCCGGATATCCGAGGTCCGTGACCAAGTGAAAGATACACCTTCTATGTGGTATCTCAGGTATTTGCAATGAGACTATTTGAGACTGATTTGACGAGTTTGATTACGGTTTTGATTTTTGTCGGGGGAAAGATCTAAAAAGTGGTTCGAACAGACGTCTCATGAACTCCGCGAACATTCATGAGTCGAGGGGAATAATAGAACATGCTACGAATGTTGTGTGGTTTTTTTTTTTTCTGTTCGTTGAGAGTCTCTGATGATACATAAAACAACTATCGTGAGACTTCCTCCGAGGTGTTCGCAGTCGTAGAGACATCTGCCGCCGGACGTCAGATTACTCACCTATACATCCATTGAACTTTCTACAGAGGAGAAAAACACAATGTATCATTTTCAACTGAGAATGTAAACTAATGTTTTCTTTCAAGATCTACTGAATTATTATGGCACTTTTATTTAAATAGGCCCACTCGATTTCCTTTTTTGCATATATTAGTGTGTTTGTATGTAGACATAGAAGTGTTGCAGGTTCATAGCACAAACTAGTTATGCAAAATGATTCAATATACTTACGAAAGTTCATTCAGGCATTGTCCCGCCGTCTGAATCTGAGACCTTTGTCCGTTGTCATTGGCTTATGTCAGCCATTAACCTGGAACCGCTGCTTCTCAAAGAATAGATATATCCGTCTTTGATAAATATACCTTCTGTTAAAGCATGGATCCTTTTTTCATCACAATAAAATAATTTCCCGCTCCCATTTCAAATATACGATCATCAATACATACAACATGTACAAAAAAAAAATTAGTACACACAAAAAGAATGTGAAACATTCCACATTCTTCAAAAGGTTCCATATTATTTATAATTATTTGATAGATGTATAGGGATTTCGAGCCGCGAGTGGATAATGTTAATGATACATTGACGTTTTATTGTTTATGTGTATGGCTCTGTAAAGAGTTGAATATTTAAATAGTGGAAAATTTATATTTTAACCCTTCCCATCATTACAACTTTTGCCCCTCCCAAATAAGAAAAAAAAATAAATTTAAAAAAAGTAATAAGAAAAGATTGATGCGCATGCACCTAACGTGAGACTGTTGCGCATGCATGTAGCGTGATATCGGAATCAAATTCAACGTTTCATTGCTTTTGGCCAAATATGGACACTTCACATTTGTGAAAGAAAAAATTCGTGGAGCTATTTAGGAGATTAATTCAAAAGAATAAAACTACGAACAGATAATTTATTATATTATATATTCAATATAAATTTATATCTATCTTTTATGTTTTACATTGTTAGAAAAAAAGTAAACTGCAGCAGTAGGTCAACCACTTAAAATTATGGCAATGCTTTTCTTATCAGAGCAAGTTTCGATCAGAAAAAAAAAACCACAAATAAAACAACAAAACAAAACGAACAAACAAAACACTCCCCCCCAAAAAACAAACAAACAAACAAACAAACAAACAAACAAAAAGAAAAACAAAAACAAAAACAAACAAACGATTAAAAAAAAAAGCCTGGTCGTATCATTATTGGGGGAGTAACGATCCGGATCATAATTATAGTCAATTAAGCCTGGGTTACAGCAGGGAGGTGGAAAATCTCCCTTTCCACCTCCCTGGTTAATTGTTCCCATCCCAGGCCACAGAATTGTTAATGAATAGGACGTGATATTTAAAAATGCATGACAAGCGACAATGCACAACACTCGGCAGTCAAAGGATAAAGCGGCTACAAACAATCATTGTTGCGTCATTATTTCAATGGATTTCCGGTTTTATCTTGTGCACTAGAAACTTCCAGCTGTACGGAAGTTGTACACGTTTGGGAGGTTTTTTTCGTGCTGGGAGTTTTTTCTCGTACGGTGCTATTGTTCGATTCTATTGTCAATTGCCGTACAACTCTAAACCCAGTAACAGAATACGGGCCAGTGTGTTCAACAGTCAATCTACTTAGAGTCAACGTTGAATCTCCTCCAGTCTCATGTTGTGTTACGTTCTTTGTGGCGTTATATAAGAAAGTATCGTTACGGAACCAGTAGAAAGAAGTTGCTGGAGGATTGGCATCTGAAGTGCACGTCAAACTTATGGCTGTGTGTAAATTATCAGTCAGGGGTCTCCGGAAAGAGATGGAGACTTCAGGTTCATCTTCAGATGCATAAGAAGAAGGAAAAGGAAAAGAGTACAATTAGTATTTAAAAAAAAAATTGCAATGCAGTTTTGTATCAAGGCAATTGAGTTGGCGAAGTACTGCTTCTTTCTCAACGCATTAAGCTGCTCGAAGAGAAATGTTTATTTGATCATGTCGAATATAGCCTTAAAATGAAAGTGGATGATATTTCCTAATGATCCGTCAAAAAAAAAATGAACATATCTCGATTATTTACACAAGAGTGTACTCTTTTGGGAATTTCGAATGTTTATTGAGTAAAATACTTTTCAGTTTTAGATTTTACTGCATTCCGTACTTACATAAAATGTCCACGTATACGCTAGAATTCATCGACCATACATTATATCTTGTTCGATGAATTGCTTGGCACATGAGGATTTGTCCATGGTCTCTTCTCGTTGGTGTTAAAATAAGAGTACTTTGGACCTCGAAACGGCCTTCCATATTCTCTGAAACCTGGAGTGTTGATCTATTTGTCACGTTATCATGTCCAATGAACCAGTAAAGTAAGGGAACTGGGAATCCTTGATTAGCTTCGCACCGTACTTCAGTTCTTTTCTCATCTTCTAAAGGATCCCGGACTATGATGTGAACAGATGTTGGTGGGCCTATAAAGATATCACAATGAAAAAAAGCTATTTCTAACTATTCTAAAAATATTTACCACTTATAAACTCTTAAAAAGGAAAGGTCAAAATTATCCAATAACAATGCCAATTTTCGAAGATCAAAAATGGAAGCTTACCACACCGTAAGCATTGATAACTTTACTCTGACATTTGAGTCAAGACAATCGAAGAAAATGTTAACGGTAAAAATAACTTTAAAAGCGTACAAAATGATTTCGATCGTTGATTGTCTTTTCAATAAAACTAATTTACTTTCATGTGAATACAAGAATAAGACTAAGAATGCTAATACATTGCTCACCGTGGACAATCAACGCAGCCTCCTGTCGACCCTGGTAAGTTCCGACTGATGTTGTGCACTCCAGAAGCTTATTGTGATCCTGCCTCTTAGGGCGTATCCAAATGGAACTTTTAGAATCGAACAGATTTTCACCCAACACACTTGAAGATGTTGAAAAGGATGCGTCTGGAAGATACATGTTATCTAGACCCCAGAGCACTCTAGCTGCAGGTCTTGAGCCAAAACTTTCGCAGGTTATCGAGGTGGATGAGTTTTCTCGTACGATTATAGTTGTGGATCCGTTTACCATTATCATCCGATTTCCGGGAGATGAAAGCCGTAGGTTGACTGGGGGAACTGCAATATAGATATAATGTGCAAGTGTATACAGGGAGTATCAATAAAAACGGGACAGATTTGAAAAGTCTGCCCAAATATCATTTCAACTTATGATGTCCAGATTTTGATGTTAATAGATGCTCTGAAGTCTTATCTTTCAAATGCAACATGAAACAATAAGTTTCGTTCAAGCTTGAGCGCACACAGAACGTTTTTGTCGGGGGCTCAAAAAAAGGCTTGCGCACAAAATAGAAAAAATTAGAAATACGATCATCAGACTTCTCGCTTACCAGCAGACTTACTTCTAACCTTGTCATTATCTTTGTCGTTAGTTATCGAAATATGATATCAAAATACATTTACAAAGTTATTTATTTACTTGAATTGCTTTTTGTTTTGTTTTGTTGTTGTTTTTTTCACGTTAACATGTTATCTTTTAGCACTGAATATTCCCTCAAACTAAGAAAAATAAATTAGAAATGTTATCAACCCAAGAAAGGGGATTTGGTTAGTTGGAAGATTATTTGATTGATTGACTGCTTTGTTTGTTCGTTTGTTTATTTGATTGATTGATTGTTTGATTGATGAATTGATTTATTAATTGATCGATTGATTGTTTGAATGAAGGATTGATAGATTGACCATTTTGAATGATTGATCGTTTGATTAATTCATTGTTTCTTTAAATGATTGATTGATTGATCGATTACTTTTTTTTAATGATTGTTTACATGATTCATTAAATCGTTGGAGAATCATAGGAAAATCACCTCATTTGACTCACATAATCATTTATCAGTGTAAAGTAACAATCCGAATGTAGTACCCGATTTAAAATAAATAATACCCCCCTTTTTTAACCTTAGACAAACACTTTCCGTGTTCGTTCAAGCATGAACAAAACAAACAAAGCAATCAATCAATCAAAAAATCAATCAATCAATCAATCAATCAATCAATTAAACAAGCATCGACATCCCCTTTCTTGGGTTGACAAAAAAAGGCATTTAGGTTTGAAGGAAAATTTATTGCAAAAAGATTACATATTAAAATGACAAAGAAAAAAAAAACAAAAAAAAAAAACAAACAATTACAATCAATAAAAAAGCTTTGTAAATGAATTTCAAATCATAATTCGAAAATATTGGCAAAGAAAAAGAAAAAGTTTAGAAGAAGACTGTTGATTAGCAAAAAGTCTGATGATCATATTTCTCGTTTTTCCATTTTGTGCGCAAGCCTTTTTTTGAACCCCCGATAAAAATGTTCTGTGTGTACTCAAGCATGAACGAAACTTATTTTTTTAAATTACATTTGAAAGATAAGACTTCAGAGCATCTATTAATATAAAAATATAGACATCATGATTTGAAACAAAATTTTGACAGACTTTTCAAAACTGTCCCGTTTTTATTGATACGCACTGTATAGGTCCTACCTCAAAAAAATGTCATAATCTCGTGAATATGAACGTGACATACATATATTTCATACAATTTCAAGTTGAAGATGAGCGAAAAACAATAAAATACATTTCTCTTCTTTGAAAATTAACCACTGAATGTAATAATTAGGCATGCATACGTCACTGATGTATCTGTCCTGGCCAGAGAGAACTGAATGGCACAGCGGCTGTATAAATAATTTTTAAAAACAGGCGGCGAAAAGTTAAAGGTTTAACAATAATGTTCAAGCTTTAACTTTCCCGAGGGCATGTTGGGCAGCATTCATCTTGATTTATTAGCAGAACCATTGCCTTCAAACTTGAAAAAAAAAAAGCACTGTAATCTTTCAACAACCAATTGGCGCCAACAATCATTCGGCCTGATGAAGCGTCCTGGATTGGACGTGAAACGTCGTAACTCCGTAAACGTAAGTCTAGTTGAACAGTTTTCTACTCTTCAAATTTATGTTTGATTTAATACCTGGATGATCGAGAACATTCATATAATCACTATAATCTTTGTAGATAATATACTTATGGAGTGTTACTTACTCTGAATATTCAAGTAAACTGAATGTAGTAAATTGCCTTCCATTTCTTGATGCGATGCTATACAGTCAAGAATCTTGCCATCGTCGAATTTAGTCGGTACTACGGAAGCAACTAGTCGGGATAAATAGCTATCGCCTTCCACGATATGAGACTGATTACTCAAGTCGAAAGTTACATTATCTGCCATACGCCATTTTAAAACCGCAGGAGGCCTTGCTACTTTGGCCTCACAAATCACATCAAAGGGCTCACCAGATGTTTTTGTAACAGGAGCATTGTTGAGATATCCGTAAAAGGTTTTACCGTCACGAATAGAGATCATACTAGGTGGGGCTGATGTATAGAAAATTAATAAAGACATTGGCATGATAGAACTAGATGTAAACAAAGATAATTCGATAGAGGCAATCCTTACAGTGTTGTAAACATCCTAATCATTAAACGGGGCAATACAAATTAAAGTGATAATGCGAGATTATACAAGTCCGTAAATTAAAAGTACGATGTGCAGAAATTTATACTTTCAATGAAACTATAGCCTATTAAAGATAACGTTTGCTGTACTAAATATATGTTTTAAGGAAAATTCTCTGGTTTTGTAGCCTTTCAATATGCCTGTATGATAGGGAATATAAAGAAACATAATTCAGACATACCTGGTGAAAATACCTTTACACGTATGTTGTCTTTGAGTATACCATTCTGGCTGTTCGTCTAACATTGGTAAATATCACTGTCATTCTTAGTCAGATTGTTGATTGTTAAGGTAACGCTTGCAGAGTCTACCTCCACAGCAAACTTCAACGGATTTTTCATATCTGGTTCACATCCTGATGGGTGACAGAACGCAGACCCTAGCAGGTTGTCTTCCCCGTCCCTCCATGATATTAGCGATTGTGGTAATGTACTCTTGTAATTGCAAACTAGCTTGATATCTCTCCCAACAATTGGGAGATAGCTAGGTGTCTGAATATGTACAGAGACTTCACCTTGACAACCTGTAGCAAAATGTAATGTTTGAGAAATGCGGCGGAGAAATACTAGGCCTTCTAGCCTTCTCTATTCATTATCAACAGATAGATTTCATCCAAGATAATACAGTAGGCCTATTTAAGGCGCCTTCTCCATTCAGAGGGTGTCAGCTTCCCGCGTAGGCTATTTTGTTCCAAAAGCCGATTTATCGGCTTTTGAATAGAATTCCCAAATCTTAATACGGCTTAAACACGTTAAAAGCAGAAAGCTGAATGTTTCCTGGAGTCGAACTGGAAGCCGCGGGAAATTGACGCCTTTTTTTTGAATGATTGTTTTTTAATTCCTTGTTTTCACAAGAGGTTTGAACGCTTGATATCTACAGAACAAAAATTAATATATATATGTCTTTATAGCTAGCAGTCTTACGAGCTAGTTTTAGCTACTTATTATGAGACATGCAAGGCAAGTCGAAATTGATAAAAGGAGAAGGTTTTATTTGTTTCATTCGTATATTCGCAAATACAAGGGACTAAAATTGTTGTAATAATGATAATTAATCCTTGCATAGCATATTGTTAAACTGCTCTTGAAATTATATTCAGACAAGCAAACTGTGAAGTATTACTTGTAAGTAGAATATCGGATAATGAAGGAGTACTGGAAGATCATTTTGATCAAATTTTACTGCTAGGATTTGTGAAACAACGAACAAAAGTTAAAAATCAATGAGATGAAAGTGCATGCTGTATTTTGAAAACTTGTTGTTCTAATGCAACACACACACACACAAACACACACACATTTTGAAAACGTGTTGTTCTAATACAATACACACACATACACACACACACTCTCACACACATTAGGCCTACAGGACTTTTGGAATAGTGTCGTGTATATGACATCCAACTCACCAGATCCAAAAATGGTTAAGATACCCAAAACAGTGAGATAAAAGAACTCCATCGTCATTAAGAATTAAGAAATTGAGATGTTCTCTAAGTTATAAAATGCTTTTAAAAACGCGATCGCAAGTCGATTGTTAAAAGATTAACCCTGGTAAGTGAACATGTTGCTGGAAGAAAGATGAACCGATGAACAAATCGAACGAAAGTGAATTTGATTTCCTGATGACATTATACTGACCATTATTGATCATAATGGTCATGTCATACGAGTTTCATATCAGCATATGGTGACAAATTACACTACACACCGTCGTTGTATGTGTTCAGTCGGTACGAAGATCCAGAGAGCCAGCAACTTAGAAAGAGAGAGAGAGAGAGTGTGTGTGTGTGTGTGTGTGTGTGTGTGCGTGTGTGTGGGTGTGCAGTAGGCCTTAAAAAAAGAATATCTACCCATTTTCCATTCATTTAGTGAACAGAAAACAGCAAAAGATATTGCACCATTTTCAATCTTGTTTTGTGCTGAGCAATAGGTATATTTATTATAAAGTACATAATTATATAAAGCATTTCAAATATTGTCAAGTATGAAAATGAATCAATAGATTATTTCCCTTTAGAAACGGGATCGAAGTACTATTTATCATAGTCAAACTACATATTTTTATAAAACATTTCAGCATTTTCAAATTGAAAGAAAACAATTTGCAGAAGAACAATTATTATAGATGAGAAAGATTTTTTAATGTAAGAGGCATATAGTCACTGTGTTAAGGCCACCGCACACCTTACGATTGGTCTGCGACCCGATTGTGTAATAAAACGTCATAACATTGGTGTGGATATTTAGAAATAGAACATCATACTGTGCAGAGTTCTAAATCATCGCAGGAATACTTATATGTTCAAATCAGTGACTATGTAACCTCCTTATTGAAATAAAAGCGAATTCAATATCTAATCGTAATGACGTCATAGCAATCGCACGATTGGCTACGATTACAAACCAATTTGCCCTTTACTCCTAAATAAAGGCTAGCAATTTTCCGAAATTCGATATCAGTATTCTTACAGTTAATTTGAACCTCTAATGATAAGATTCTATTCATTCATACTTTCAGAAAATAAGCAAAATGCGTTTTTTTCCAAAATCGGATCGTAGACAAGTCGTAAGGTGTGCGGTGGCCTTTAGATCGATTTCTTGATCTGCATATGAATCAAATATAGACCGGAACTGCAGATTTTATTCACGCTGTGCAGAAGGACCATAATGACACAATTTAAAAATATACAAATCTTTTACACCATACCGAAATAATCCTCTCATGATTTATATTAATATTTTCATTAGGCCTACAATTGTAGTGCATATATTAGTTTAGAATAATATAATTACTAGTCATCTCCTTAAAAAATGAATCAGGTTAAGTGTGACAGTCTCCAGCCATTTGAATGTAAACTTCCGTCTTATATCATGCATAATCATTGAAATGACAAGTACTCAGTATAACAGATGAACAATTTTACAGTTTCTATTCAAACAGAGTTAACATTTATACAGACGAGTATGATTGCTAAGAAATAATTTAGAATTGCCGCATTGCTTACAAACTTCCTGATAGGAGGTAGGTACAGTAATTAAAATAGAAATGGTACCACTCTTCGGTGAAATATATGTACATGAAGGAGAATCTTCTAATGACAATAAGTCTGCTTAAGGTACCTTACCAAAGGATAAAGCCGCGGCCCGCTACTTGAACGCCGCACAGCGGGCTTATAGGCAGGATATACCGTTCCCCTATTATTCTTCCATTGACTTAATTGGAGGGGATTAGTACATCCGGTATAAAGCGCCGCTGCGCGGCGTTCACACGGCTGTATCTTTTGGTAAGGCACCTAAATTTGGAAACGATGACTAGGAGTACTGTCAGCTATAATAGACGATATAATGTATCTTATTCGTGTGGTATTGCAGTATGATGGGGAATCATTTCCTCAAATCTTTTTTTTTTT
>CALNVZ010000174.1:33178420-33242584 GCA_940671915.1 Paracentrotus lividus | reverse complement strand
TTAGGGGCGCCAAATCGACAGTAAACTAAGGGGCACCAAATTGACCTTAAACTTATAAGGGCGCCAAATCGACCTTAAATTTAGGGGGCGCCAAATCGACCTTAAAATTTTGAAATTAGGGAGGTGTGCCGAATTTACCTGAAACTAAGGGGCAACAACTTGGTATTTGAAATATTGTCTCTAAAATTTTTAAGTCCTCCTGGTCTGTATATACATAGCAAAATTTTCGCTCGCGCTACGCGCTTCCATCATTTCTTTTCCCAATGAGTTATTACATTGTGTTCCTGAGGAACGCATGCAATGCCATGTTTTCTCATCATTCAAAGACATCAAAATTCCGCTCTCGCCTGTGTTTTTCCTCTGACCATAATTTGCATTATCTGATACTAATCATCAAGACATTTAAATTTATTTGAATGCACGTTACATTTATACCTAAATCGTACATGTATGGCGCCAATTCAAAC
This sequence comes from Paracentrotus lividus, assembly GCA_940671915.1. Lineage (NCBI taxonomy): Eukaryota > Metazoa > Echinodermata > Echinoidea > Camarodonta > Echinidae > Paracentrotus > Paracentrotus lividus. The sequence goes on along the minus strand of CALNVZ010000174.1, from coordinate 33,242,117 downwards.
TAACATTTAGGGGGCACCAAATGATTAGTTGGCGCCAAATTAAGCTTAAACTTAGGGGCGCCAAATTTATCTTAAACTAAGGGAGGGAAGCAGAAGGATAGATGAGCAGCTAGATAGATAGATATTCATCTCTCTTTCATAATCATGTAAAATTACTGGGCAACATACGGACTTTAAATCATGGAGGCCAAATTGATCTTAAACTTCAGGTCTCTATTACATAGAGCAAAATTTTCGATCGCGCTTCGCGCTCGCTTCATTTTCCAAAGAGTTATTACATTGTGTTCCTGAGGAATGCATAAAATGTCACGTTTTCAGAGATCATTCCGATACATCAAATTTATGCTCGCGATTTACGCTCGCCTATTTTTTCTTTCTTGTAACCAGATTATGAGGATTCTGAAGAACAAAACATCAATACATTTATTTGATTTCACATTACTTGATGGACAAATTTCACATGATTTTATATGGCTTGCTTTCAAATCGTTTTGATGGACAAATATTACAGCCTCCGTCATAATGTATTCTGATAAGAAGCTAAACAAAATTGATACCCCTAATTAGCTCAGAATTTTTGCTTTCTGATCTAAAGTAGAGGGGGGGGGAATCTGATCGACGCTTCGCGTTCGTATTAAAATATCGTATTTTCACCTGTAGCGTAATACTCATTATATAAGAAATTCTTTTCCATGAACTCACATGGCAAGATATTAAAAAAAAAAAAAAAGAACTCAAATAAAATATATTATTCAAAATCCTTCAACATACATTTTTAGCCGAGGCCTATGTTAGCCCGGCGCGGGGCGGGGGAGGGGCCGCCATAATTTTGAAAAGTACACAGGGGCGCAAAATTCACGTCGGGCCCCCCGGGTGCGAAATCCTGGATACGCGCCTGTAAGTTATAGGCATATTGCAGTGTTGAAATCATTTATTCTGACCAAGTACCACCGGTAGGCTACAGAGTCTTAAGTGCTATGTAAATATTACGCTAGTCAGTTATTTGCAAGGTAGATGTTATATTTTGTCGTGGAAAGTATATAAAAGTATGTGGTTGTATGTTTATAATGATGATTGATGCACACATGACCATCTGGAAAACCTCGAGGTAGACGTAGGACAAATTTTCCTCCGTACCCAAGTAGGCATCACTTTTGGTGGAAGAGTTGGATTTCGTCACATATTAATATAAAGTGTCTCTTCATCTGGGGTGTCATCTTCTAATGAGATGGATGTGATCGACTTTGTGTTTTCGCGCGCTTCCATAGCGTCAAAGTCAAGGGCTGCGTAGACCGTACCTTCCTTGAGGCGAATAGGAGCAGGCCTTAGTGTGGGACGAGCGTCATGCGAAAGATCGAGGTAGAGTAACCCATCTTTATGCATCTTCAGAGAGTCTTCTTCCTGATCGGAAGTAGCCACGACGTCGTAGTCATGAACTGTACCCACATGACCTAAGGTGTTATAGTTTTGAATAGCTTGACTAGTTGATCCATCGATGGTAACATGCCGACCAGACGTTGCTCGGAGAGGATAATCATTTTCTTGGCGGTCGAGACCGAGGGACGTAACTCCATCTTTCTGAGTTGTTTGAAAGAAAATGTAAATAATAAATATTCTTTAGGCCTACGTGACTGTAATGGTGAGTATTTGGGTGAGACTTGAAGTATGCTTGGGTGGGTGAATGGGTGCGAGGGAGGGTGTGTGCATAAAAATGAAGTTATGCATGTTTGCAAGTAGGTGTATATGAACATGTGCGTGCGAGGTAGTGTGGGTGTGTGCTTATGTGGGTGCAAAATGTATTAATGCCTGCGTGCGTGCATGGTGTGGTGTGGTTTGAATAGGTGCGTTAATGGTGATTGCGAAGGTGTAGTTATTTGTGGGAGGACACGTGGCTGAATGTGCGTTATTGCTTGTGTGAGTGTAGTTGTGTGAAGGTTTTTGAGTGTGTGTGTATGTGTAATTTTCTTTTTACGTGTGTGTGCGCTTATCAATCAGATATCGATATAAGAACAAAATTTTACTATCTTCAGAATTTTTTATTGATTTTTGATTGATAACCGTTTCCTGCAATAATCACTCTCCGATGGAATATCAAACACAGCGTCAAGAAAAGAAACAATAAGTGATTAAATGGTTGAGTTAATAATTTAAAACCAAAATTTTACCATTCTTTCATTGCAGGGTTGGGTTTCTCTCTCTAAATAAATTGTAAATAACATGAAAAGAAAATAACAAAAAATAACCAAAGTAAGGGGAAAATACGAGAGAGAGAGAGAGAGAGAAAAGAAAAAACAACGATGGTGACAATAGTCAAACTTTTTTTCGACTGGCAACTATATAGAAAACCAAAAACAAGAATAACGCAACCCATCTGTATTTTTCATTAAAAGATTAAAATAATCATCTATGCGACTGTTTGTCGGTGGAAGTACTATTAGAAAGAGAAAGGGGGTGGTTGTGCAAAATGCTGTTGATTTTTTTTCTTTCTAAAGAATCTATTTTTTAAAGAATATATTTAAGAACATAATCGAGGTGTCCATGCACCGAAGAGAGTTGAAGATGTCGTCTGGTTTCGATCGACGATGAACCAAGAAGGTGGATCTGGAATTACTATATATTTCACGGGACAGAATATTTAAGAGGATAAATCATTGGAAGTTCTGACTTTATCAATCTTTATAATGTTTATCTTTATCAATTAAAGTTTCTCATGTCCTCAAATAAATTATCTCAGAATCAACCAGATCATTCTTGTAGCTAATCTAGAGACATAACATTTGTTCTTATCACGTAATTTTATTTCTTGTCTCTCTGTAATATTGTTTACAGTTTAGCCAAAAGACGTTTAGACACGATTTGTTAGTGAGTAAATTAGATGAAGTCATGTAATGTAGCTTTCATATTAGATAAATAAGGCGATGTCGCGTGCAGTTTGGAATAAAGTACTGAAAATTACCATAGCGGCTATATTAAATTGGGTTGTATGATATTTATAATTTTTTTACTACCTTATAATAGGTTGTATGATAACTATATATTTTTTTAATACATCTGTATATCATGAAATGGTAAATACGTGAGAGGCTGATGGTTGAAGATAAGCAATACTAAACACAGCACTTATAATCTGCCATTGATGTATTAAAGGCGTATTTAGAGGCGCATGATTAAATACGATGTACAACATTTTTGAAATTTCTGATGGTAGATATGAAGTTTACACTAGGATGAATAACTTGCACTTACGCGAAAGGGAGAAGTTGAAGACAACACTACCGTAGCCATACTCTGTATAAGCATTATGATAAGCTAAGCATTTGTATTTACAAGGATCATCTGACTGGGCATCGACAATGGTCATCTCACTGAAAGTCAGTGTGTCAGTTTCTTGAACAGGCTGATGCAGTGTAACATCCTTAGTGGTGTTGTATAATATGGTATTATTACAGAACCAGACAAAATCATGTGATGAGGGATTGGCATCTGAGGTGCACTTGAGTATGACGTTGGTGTGGTGGTTATCGATGACAACCCGTTCGGAAGAAGCAATGACATTAGGTTCATCTGTACGATAAAGTGAAAAGGTGAAACTTAAAGGTGGAAAGGTAAATTTGGAGATGAGTGAATCAATGTTCCCTAGATAGGTTTAAACATAATCCAGCTGCATTAGTATGTAATATGCCTGTACATTATCTATATTTCCCCAGATAGTATACTCACATAAAATGTACAGGATCTTGCTAGTGTTCGTGGACCGAAACAATGATGTAAGATGAAGTGCTTGACAGAGAATTCGTCTTCCATGATCACTCTGCCTTGGTGTGTATGTTAGTACACTTTCAGCATAATACCGATCAATTGTATTTATTGACTTCTGCATCTTGGATTTTCCCGTCATATTTCTTGATCCAATATACCAATGTAAAGAGGGAGCAGGGTATCCGTTGTTAGCTGTGCAGGTTACCGTGGTTCGTTGGCCATCTCTCATATTATTCGATACAACCATGTTGACATCACTTGGTGGTCCTTGATTGGAAAACACAAATGCAGTGTTACAACTATGGTATGAGTATAAACAAGTACATTTATTTTATTCTAATTTGACTAAAATTCCTTTAAAAAAGATAAATATATAAAACTTTTAAGTCACAGAGAGCATCTTGCCTGAGGATTTGCCAGAGACTTAATATACATACATTCCTTATGCATATTGAAGAACTATGCTTATCATATAATAGGTAGGAATTTTTCACCCCACTGTCCCCTCATACTATGTATGTTTGGTTCTTACTCACCATAAACGAACAACGTGGCTTCAGTCTGATTATGGAAAGTCCCCACATATGCAAAACATCTAAGAATAGTTTTATGATGTTCTCTCTTAGGGCGGATGTGAAGTACGCTTTCCGTGTCATATAGACTACTATCCAAAGTATTTCTGTATGACAAACTTGTGTTTTCACGGAAACTACCTCTGTTTCCTAGAGCCCATGTTATTTTAGCATCTGGTCTCGATCCGATTGTTTTGCAGGTGATATAAGTTGAAGAATCCTCGAGGACGTAAAGATACGTTAGGTCACTTTCGAATCGAAATATATGATCATCTCCGAGTCCATGTGTCGAAAGCGTTATGTTATTCGGCAAAACTGCGTAGTAAAGAAAAATACACAATCAAGAACAATTTTAAAAAGGGCCTGAAAATGAGTGAGAGGGTGTGTGGGTGAGTGTGTTTGTGTGTGTGTTTGTTTGTGTGTGTGTGTGTGTGTGTGTGTGTGTGCATGTGTGTCTGCGCACATTTGTGTGAAAAATGATGTCGCGTGATATAAGACTAGCTATATAGCCTATATTTAGCCTCATTGTATTGTTATCATATGTAGATATGAACAGGTTAAATTTTTTTTTTGCAAAAATGGTGCTTCTTTACTCTAATTAACGAATTATTATTGTCTCAAACATCAACGCAATTAATCCCCTCGCATGTTAATTTCTTTTGTCCAATAGGACACCTCCCTTTAAGAGTGTGAAGATGTGAGAATTACCTTGAACAGTAAGATGCACTGACGCCTGCATATTCTCTTTCAGTTCTGGATGCGCAGAAGAGCAGCGTAGGATGATCCCATCGTCTTGGCTTGCCGGTATTATTGTTGCTACCTTTCGAGAGACATAGCTATCATCATCATGCTGGTTTAATTCATCCACGGTATCTGACTGATTTTCGATCACGGCGTTTACGTCATCTGGTATAGACCATTTCAGTACCGCGGGAGGCCGTGCCCCTCGAACCGTACATGTCAAAATAGTGGGAATATTCGCTGTCATTGTTACATGGTCAATTCCAAATGGAGATCCATCGTCAGCAATATGAATCTGATCGGGTTTAGCTGTTTGTTTTGTTTTTTTTAAAAAGGAGGAAATAAGGCATATGTATCACGCAAATTGTGTAAAGCTGTTACTTCGAACTATAGACACATGTCCTAATACACAAACTTTTAGAATTGTCACCTGTTTGGCTCTAGCTTTACAGTTAATAACTGTAAAGTTAATAACATCTCGTTAAACACAGTTTAGCATAAGCTTAGGATTCCTGGAAATTATTTTCAATTATTATTCTAAAAACTGTTACACCTCGATGTTGCAATAGAGCACTTAATTAAATAATATTGACTGCCCTTGAGGGCAATATGGCATATAGTGCCTGAACTAGCTTAATATTGCCCCGAGTCGAAGACGAGGGCAATATGGTGCTAGTAAGGGCACTATATGCCATATTGCCCGAAAAAACAGTCAATATTTGTATTATTATCCTTCAACTACCTATCTCCAACATAGGACATTGAAAACACACAGTGTAGTCTACTTACCACATATCCTAGCTGGTCTGGTACAACTGCTACAGTACAGTCATGTATGTTTGAATCCAAAATGTTCCACTGTCTTCATCAATATTAAAATATCAAGGAATCAATTCCCTCGAAACATCATGCCTCGGTATAATTTGCAGAATGTGTCATCAACGAGTCATAAAAGTTTGCTTTCTCAGGATATAACGTTACCAAAAACCGAAAAACTGAACACTGAAACACTGAATGCCGAACACTGAACGCATTTACAAAGTTTGCCTTCACAGTCAGGCTAGTTGTAATTTATTGTGACATTGCAGCTGTTGAACACGAAAGGTGCCTGAGCTGCATTCGTCTTGACATTGTTACTCTCCTAGAGCTAGAGCTAGAGCTAGCAGAAGTGATACACTGTAAACATAAATTAGTCATTTGACTAATAAAAATTAGTCCTGGCATATGTCTGAAATGACTAGAATTAATTAGTCAGATGACTAAAGTTTAGTCATTTCAGACACTTTTGGATTTAGTCAGATGACTAGAATTAATTAGTCAAATGACTAAAGTTTAGTCATTTCAGACACTTTTGGATTTAGTCAGATGACTAGAATTAATTAGTCAAATGACTAAAGTTTAGTCATTTCAGACACTTTTGGATTTAGTCAGATGACTAGAATTAATTAGTCAGACAAAGCCAAATATTAGTCAAATGACTTATTTTAGCTGGTAATCATTTTAAGGCCATATTTTATGTAAAAACAAAAGAATGAAGGAACTAAATCTCTTCTTGATTTAAAACAGATCTATTTCAACATAATCGGGCTATACATAATAATAATAATAATAATAATAATGATAATAATATAATAATAATAATAATAATAAATATAATAATAATAATAAATAATAATAATAATATAAAATAATGTTCTATACTTTTAACTCGATAAAACATATTTTAAAAATTTCATTTTTACATAGTACAACATAAATTATAAAAATATATAGCATAATAGTTAACATTATCATGATAGCAGATACTCTGAATTGTTGTAATGGTGATTACATAGTAAATAGCCTGTCAAGACATCATAGTGTTATTACTGTCTAAAAGGCAAATTTGTGAGGCCAATACACTTAAATAGCATAGGAGGAAGAGAGTGAGAGGGTTAGGAAGACACAGAGTAAGAGTAAAAGTGAAAGGAGAACAAGAGGGGAGGACAGAGGGGGGAGAGAGAGAGACCAGGATGGAGAAGAATGGAAAAGTCTAATCAAATTCATATTTAAAAAAAAAGTAAATTAAAACACATAAGTGTAAATTCGAAATATTGGTTTCAATGAAGAAATTCCCAATCATCACCTTCACTTCAAATAATATAATAATTATGTATATGTATTGCTTTGAATATGTACATGTATACATGGCATGTTGCATTTCACTGCATGCAATACATTCAAACAAGGTAAAGTACGTGGTACAGTGTAATATAAAGGTTTGAACACAAGAACATTATGCAGATATAACCAAAAAAATAAAAAAAAATAATAAAAAATAAAATGCAGGAAATAGCATGTATCTGAAGTTCAACTTGTCTTGGAAATTTCAGCAATAACAAATAGCAAATATTCCCCCAGCTCAACAACGGTACAACTCCATTCAATACTCTGAGAAAGTCTTAAATCGTCTGATAGCACGTTCAACGTAAATCCTTGCTGATTCAATGCGACGTGTCTTGACTGTGACGTGTGTGTTGAGTTGCTTCCAATATACAAATGGTGGTATGTTTTAGTGTTGCTCCCCCCTTTGCTCTTATGAGAAAACAACGATCAGCCATGACGCCATCGCCATGTTCAATGTGGTTCAAGCAACCAGATTCTTGTGTGATCTTTTAATCTGATACACTACCTCCAAAGCTGAGAGAGAAAAATGAAGGTACCCCTTGGAAATGTTGCAACTAAGAGCTTGGGAGTATTGTGATGTTTATAAGATGACCAAGTTATTTTCTTAGAACAAGGCGTCGATGGGGTTAAATATTTCAGTACACTCTATAATTGTTCTAGCGTTCTTGAAATATCTAAAACTCTTCGGAAGAACTTGCCCTAACTTGTTCCTTTGTTGGCCATTTGATGAGAAGTGGTCGCAGTTTAAGATCCAGAAAATTTCAAAATGTTCCAATTCCAAATGTATCTGCCAGTCCACGATTTGTAAAACCACGTCGAAGACGGAAAAGTGCCATAAGGAATTCTTCATACACAGTGGAATTCCTTGAACACTGTTCCTGAAAAATAAGGCCATTAAAATAAAAAGAATTATTAGACAGGCATTATTAAAATCCCTTGACGGGCATCTATATTAATTGAAATATTTGTCTCTCTCATCATGATCTTTATTCCTTACATGAATTCATTTGATTTTCAAATTTACTAAATTATTAAAATAGTCATTAAAATATTTATTACTATTATTATTATTATTATTATTATTCTATTCGGCAGAAAGATGACATACAATATAAATAAAATTGATTCCATATAAAAACATATTATTAAAGAACACAAAATATTAAGAACTGTTTTCACCTGGCTGGGCAGCCAGGCCTTGGGCAAAGTTAACTAAATAACTACAGTCTGCGGACCGCTCTAACCTATTATCCAGCCAGGTGAATTCAGTGTTGCAATATAATGTATGTGACATTAACAATTATAACATAACATTCATAACTTTAAAAATCATTAAAAAAAAAAAAATCAGTTTAAAATGGTACAAATTGTGTTTAAAAAGGCGTTTAAGCAGTTGTTGAGTCTCTTTCAAGTAGACATGACCACACCATATTGGAAAGGTGTCTTAATTCCAAACATAAAAGTATGAGACATAATGTACTATAAGCTAATATATAAGTAAATTGCAATTAAATATATGAAACAATAAAAAAAAATACCTGCAATGACAATAATATTGAAAGCTCTAATTAAAGAAATGTTGGCATTCAATTGGCGAAATAAACACATTTAATCCAATATCTAAAATACACTCCCTCTAAAAGGTGAGATTGTTATTCAAAATGATTTTCATGTACAGATTCAAGTACAGAATTATAGAACATGAAGTGAAAATACCTCAGATCGATCTAGCTGGAGAAGCTTTGGTGTTTTGAATCCGTTCCAGTACCTCATTTTGATGCCTTCTCTTTCAAAGAGTTGAACAAATAGCTCAGCATGATCACCTTCAATCATGTAAAAGGGGGAAAATAAATTATGTTGTAAATTAAAATAATAAGAAATATTGTTATGTACGTGTATACATTGCTCGTGATCATACATTATTGCAAAATATGTGAACAATCATAAAAACAACTCACCGGTATAAGCCGATGGGTTTGTAAGCTGTCTATCTTCGTAGGATAGATGCAAAGTGTTTGAGTGATCTGTTTGCGAAGCTTCCTCTGTGGTTGACACTTTTGCTGTGCTATGTTGAGTGTGATAGAGATGTTGTAGATACCACGGAGATGTCTGGCATTCTGCATGAAAAATTAATGAAAAATAAATGTTAAATAAAAAATGTTTTTATTTATTTCATTTTCTTTGGGGGGGGGGGGCTGCACCACCTCATCTTTTATAAATTAAAATTCGATTCGGCAAGAGTTCCTTTTGCGACAGCTACCCAAATTGAAAAATATACATGTGGAAATTGTTTCTAATAATATTTTAAACATAGACTAGGGTTAGGGTTATGGTTATATTAAAAAAAAAATTATATTTTAATAATAAAAAAAATAACAACAAAATACAACTTCCAGTTTATTTAGTCAAAAAACACAAGAGGAATAGCGGGAGTCGGACCCGAGTCACCAGCGTCACAGTCTTACTCTCACACCACTACACCAACGAGACGGCTTGCGAACTGCCGAGGATTTTTTTATATTTTTGAATCAATTTTGAATAGCAAAGGGTTGACGTCCGATAAATCATCGAGACGCATGCACACAGGTGTGTCGTTATCGATTTTTTTTTTTTTTTTTTAGTGGCTGTCGCAAGAGGAACTCTTTCCTTTGATTCTTTACATGAATATACTCAATGAAACTAATTATAGATCATCATATAACTATAATCCTTCAGTACACCATCCGAGTATAGAGCGTGTTCTGCAACTACAAATTACTAGTATTCCATGACATAAGCATACAACTAACATGGAATTGAGCATGTGGGGCTACAATAATAAATTAACATAAACATTTCTTCCATGTTCGGGATTCGTGTTAAAAATAGAATATGACATAAACTTACCTTGGTCTTTAAAATCATTTTCAACGATATCCTGAGATGGATCTAATCCTTAGGCGTTGCATTCGATGTTGTTTTGTTTTTACCATGTCGGCATTTGTCCGTGTGGTTTGACCGCGAATCACTGTTACGTGCGCCGTACGCCTAGCCTCTGACCATAAATAAGTCATTTGCAGGCCTATATGTCATTTATTAGTCATTTGACCAATGTAAACAAGTCATTTGTTAAATGTCTTGTTTATATTGGTCAAAATGACTTACCTAAACTAGTCCTGACTGAGGTAATTAAGTCACTGAGACTGGACTAATATTAATTAGTCGTTTTGACTAATTTATAAGCACCAATGACTAATTTATGTTTACAGTGTACCAACAGCCTGATTGGGCTGAACTGTTTGAAGTACATTTTGCTGTGGTGGTTGTGTTTGCTGGATTTGTTGCTGAGCATTTGTTTGAGGAACATTGTTTACTGCAGCATCGACTTGTTCAACTACTTCTGTTTCTTCAAAGTCAAATAGTGACCCCTGAGAAGATAAAAACCCAAGATCAAAGTTTATCTCATCGTCAGATGGCGGTTGCACTTCACGTATGGCCACGGATGCAGGCATGGCAACAGGAGGAGGCTGAGGCAGCGCTTGTGCTGTACCTACTGCTTCATGTGGAGGTGTGGTTATTGTAGAAGGTGCCTTTGGCTTTGGCTCTCTTTTTGGCAGAATGTCTCCAACACCAAGCGCCCTCCCTAATGTTGCTGACATTTCTAACTTCCGTTCATTTGTGACTCTGCCAGTGTAGGATGCAAAACTCCCTTCGTTGTTATGGCCGGAAACCTGGCATATGTCCCGTCCCGCAAAGCCACCAGTGTCTAAGATCTTGATGCACGTGGATCGCACACAGTGATTTGTGTAGATGACGGATAGTTTGGCATCTTTAGATATTGAAGACATCATTTTGCCGAGTGGATTTTTGCCCAAAGGTGTCTTTTTGTACTACGCAGCGGTTGGACATGAAGGAGCTGACGTTTTGGGAGTTTGGAATAAGAATTCACTTTCCGGGTTCAATTTGTCCATGTACTTCCTGTACGTTGAGACAGGACAGACGGATGAGCCTGTTGCGTACATTCTGCCACTGTTTGTTCGTGACGAAAGATTGTCCTCTCTGGTCTTCTTTGTAAGCTCATCGATGTTTTGTGTCACAAATTCGATTCCATTTTCATCTGTGTCAATTCTGAACATGTCTTTCTTCAAGCCTGTTAGATTTTCCCTGCCTCTCCTACAGAAATATAGACTGATTTCGAACCAAAATTTTCGCAGCAGACCTGGCGGAGAATCTTGATTAAAAACTCCGCTCGTGTACAGTTTCTTCAGATCCCCCGAACAGATATCTTCGTGGTGCTCAACAAATCCTCTACCATTCTTTTTCAGCTCGGCAGCTGCAGCAAGGCCTCGCTATCCTGGTGGACCAGAAGGCCGAAACCCAAGGCTAAAGACATGTACCCTGGACACCTATCCAATTCAAGCTTAAGGCCAGCTATCATCTTCAGAGCCCAGCTTTCATGCCAGGTGTATTTGACGCAAGCTAGACTATCCAGGATCGGTAAGACATCTAATGACGGATGTCGCTTGTGCCACACAGAGCGGGAAGACGTCAAGCATTTCGTTGCAACATGCCCTGCGCTGGTGTCGGTGCGTGAAGACCTGATTCGACACATCAAGGACAACAACAACACCAAGCACCTGGTACAACATTTCCAATCAGCCCCTGAGCTGTTTGTAGAGTCTGTCCTGTTTCTCCCTCCTGAATCAATAAACAACAGCACAAAAGCTCAGCTACATACTCTTTTGCTCTATTTTATACGCAACCTTCACACAACCCGACTCGAACTACTAAATAATAACGAATAACCTATCAGCCCCAGTCTGCACATATGTATACCGGAACTACGACTCAACGCTAAAATTCGGCAGTGCCGACGATCTCCGATCTGAGCGGAGGAAGGATACAAGAGAGAGAGCTGTGTTTGCATGTGCAAATTCTGGATCACTAATAATATCAATAGCTCCAATGTACTCACTCTTCAAGAATCTGTTTATGCCTGCTCTAATGGAATTCAAAGAAGATGTCTTGTAGTAGGTCCCATCCTCACGTCTAATTTCTACGTAGAATTTTGCCAAAAGACGGGCTATGTCAGCTTTGCTCAGTGTTTGGAATTCGGTGCTGAGTTTTTTTTCCGCGAGGTATGCCTTGAAAATGTTCACTGCAGTTTTTGTAGCCTTTTTTGTGCTAATTGAGTCTTTATCTAGGAGAATTGACTGATATTCAGCTTCACTGAAATCAGCGAAACGTTTTTAACTGGGCGCATCCATGTTTGTTTACAGTGCAGTAGAAAGGTCACAGCGCACATCCCGTGTATTAAAATGGCTGTGCGTCGCGGAAGATGCGAGTCGACAAAATACACAAATTTCATTGATCGATTACCTCGCCAAAAGTTGCCGGATGCCGGTCAACATTGTAAAAAGGCAGCCTTACGTCAATGCGTGTTTTTTCAATGGGATTTTTTTATTCCGGTCAATATGGCCAATATTCCCCATGATCGCTTCATATATCGATATCATATCAAAACTGCGGTCGGTATGAATTTGCAATAGCCCGGTTCAGATGTCTTATAAGGGTAATAATCATTAATGCCTGAATATATAAATAACGCAGGACAATAATTTAACAAATTACCTTATGGCAAGACTTCTACGTTTTGCAGCATTTCGAACACTGACTCAAACCAAGTTATCAAGGTACAAGTGTAAATACTGCTATCATTCCGAGTTAGGTTCTTGATTAAAGCTTGAAGAGTCTCCCATCAAACTGAACTTTGATGGGTAAAAAACGCTTATCTCACAGCTCGGGACTGGCTGACAAAGTTGGGAGGCCAGCTCGACCTCTTTACCGTTTTTCCAAATCATTCGTCGATTCCAAGCAAATGGCATGAATGGTGTGAAAGAACAGATGAGTTTGTAATCTTCCCCTATAACAGGTAGTTGGTTGGCTGTTGGAATGGACACGGGATACAGGGCACTATAACCTACATGTTCAATAGAATCTAAGAAATTTTTCTATAAATCAAACGTGCTTCGGATACAGCTGTCTTCAGATTGGAACCCTCGTTTATTTCATTTGTTTTTTGTTTTGTTTTTGTTTAGGCAAAAATACAAACATAGGGTACATGCAGGTAATATGGGCAAGCAGGTAATATGGGCCACCTGAAGCAAATCATGTCGTGACCGTCGACCGGTGACCGGTGACCGGTGTGAGCACCATAATGTTGTTCATATGAACTGTATACGAAAATATATCATCGTGAGAGCATCCGATGCCGAAATTTCTCTGAGAAAATTGCTGAAAACCAACAGGGTAGGTAAAACATACGGCATTTTTTAACCCTGATTTAAAATTTGATATGTCACAGAATGTGATGGTGAAAGAGTGTTTGAGGGGGTAACCTCAATTGTTTTTTAAAACTGTAAATTTTTTTTAAAAATTGTAGTTTTTAAAACATACATTAAATACATGTGCCCATATTACCTGCACATGCAGGTAATATGGGCACTTTGGTAATGACGTCAACATTTAAATTTTGCAGACAGGGGGGTTGTTGATAATTGTTTTTCTTCACAATAACAGTTAGAGCAGTAGTTATTGATTCATATAAACAAAGATTAGACTGTGTGTCATTTCGTAATTTTATGCAAATTAGGCAAATGAGCTTAGGGGGCCCATATTACCTGCATGTACCCTAATTTATAGAAAACAAATTTAGAAACTTAAGGAGAAATACCACCCGACTACTGCCCGTGTATTACTAAGAGAAAATTAGTTGTTCTTTAAAGGCTCTCCTCGTAAGAACTAATAATTACTCAGTGGCCTGTTTCATGCAAAGATATTCAAACCTATTTGTCCGTTTTTAATAAATAATATTTAAAGACATCAAAATGTTCATGAGATTTTACCCCCACCATGGCAACATGTATAAAGCATAATGTACTGATTTAATTGAAACTAAAATCATTAAATTGCCAAACTTACCTCGATGTTGAATAAGGAGGATGAAGGCTATGCAAACAACGGCTTGAAATGATGATTCCATCATCTTACAGAAGGCGGAGACTAGACTTAGTATCCTTCGTAGCAATGCTTCTCACAGCTCGTTCGAAAGTTGTCTTCAATTTGATGGAATAGTATCAAAAATCTTATATGATATCAATATAAATGTGCAATGTAACAATTGAGAAAAGAGAGTGACAAAAGAAAAAAAATCTGTCGTTGTGTTATCTATTGAAAGTGAAGGAACTTTTATGGAAGAAGTAGCACACTACTTGCATGCAAACCGATTAACAACCTCTTAAACTTAATCATTAACGTAGTTTCATAAACTACAGTAGTCAATCTATTACAATTCATTATATGTGGCTGACGTAATTGCTTACACACGATAGGCGATGTTCAGTTATTCACGTGGGACTTGGTCAATGGAATGACTAATTAACATAATTACAGATGGGTGGAGATAAACAAGGCGCAATTGAATTAAATCAATAATGTTTTATGTGCGTTTTGTAAAATAAATAAACAAATGAATAAAAATCGGAGGGCGTCATACCAGGGCAAATTTCAAATAACAGGAATGGGATGATGTTCTGAATTATAAATATATATATATATATATCCGTAAGTTAGACCATGGAACGTTTCTTGCTCCGGCAAGAAACTGACAGTAGTTGGGCACTAAGGAAACTCCGTCTTTCCTGAAATATATATATATATATATATATATATATATATATATATATATATATATATATATATATATATATATATATATATATATATATATATATATATATATATATATATATATATATATATATATATATATATATATATATATATATATATATATATATACATATATATATAGTACCAAGTCTTATGATAACATTTCTGACATTCGCTTAGTTCAGTTAGAATGTTTCTATTGGATAACGGCATGATGTAATGAGTGTAAAGGGACTTGGCATGAAAGTACAAGTCTTCTGTGAATGCTTTCAGCCTTTTCAGACCAAATCTGTTATGGTGCTTGTTAAAGTATAACACGTAACAGTTTATCTTATCTAGTAATTCCTTCTTATAGCAGGGGCCATGGAGCACTTTTGAAAGTAGAGGATCTGGGCCGAAAGTGTGGGGGAGAGGGCTGAATAGGTTAAAAACACAAGTCTATGGTCATTTCTGTATTTTGGTACACATGCTGAAAAAAGCGGGGGCTAACGAAATACGCCTCTCCAGAATAGTAGAATTTACTGGGAAAATACACTGCTGCTCTCCAGTTAACAAAGATGCACTTTTACTTTATTATGTATGTTCATAGTCTAGAACTTGATTTAACCAACAACAAAAATTACATTATGTTCTCTGCTATCGAATCTAGGTTGCCAGGTAACGAAGATAGTTGAAGATGTCATCTGTTTTCGGTCGATGATGAACCATGAAGATGGATCTGGGGTGACTTGAATATATATTTTAAAAAAATACAATAAAGTTTAATAAGATCGTATAGGATAAAGTTCTGATTTCAAAGATCGTTATGAGATGATTTTAGTTTCTATAATTAAAACAAGAAGATAACTTTTTATATTTTTTCTCTTCTCCCCTATAATTTTGCGATGAGTAAATGAAAAATCCTGTCGCTTAATCTTGCTACTTCTTGCCTTTAAATTATATGACTGTGTCTTGTTTGATAATAGGGAAATCATCAAAAGTAGGGGAGAGCGGGGTTATATGGAACATTTTTCACAAAAATGGCTGTAAAACAAAAGCAGATTTATTTCAAGAAACAATAAATGATCAGCTTGAGTGTATATATGTATGCTACAAATGTACCCCATAAAATTTAGTGATGGTTCTGGAAAAAATCCATCTTCAACAAGACCATGTCAAGTGTTCCAACTAACCCTATACACGGGGTTAGTTGGAACATGGTATGGGATAAGTTGAAACATTGTGCATGGTTTCTTAAAGATTATATTCAAACTATCTACAACATTATTGCATGGGTTCAGCTAACTTGCTTTATTAATTCCAATTAAAATATTAAAGATTGTTCTTCAATATTTTTTTTTTACTTCATGTTTTATTACACTTGATAGCATCCACTCACATACAAATATTCTTAAGTCCTATGAAGTAGCATTCTGCATAAATATTGTTCAATTTGCACTAATATACATGTATAAGAATATTTCGGAACACGTCACTGAATTATATGATTTTTATTTTTTTTTTTGTTCAGCTGAAACCTATTTACTTAGTACATGTTCCAACTAACCCCAGAGGCCCATTTGACATTTGTAAGCTTACAGCACAAAAGAGGGACAACGAAATGCCATGAATTTAACCTTGTTTTGTAGCTTGGTATAATTGTTTGTTATACTAAAAAACAGGCCAACTTAATTCATGGTCTTCTTTGAGATAATAAAACATTTGTAAAAGTGACAAAATTTACTCAGCAGGTGAAAAAACAAACATTGCTTTCTCACTTCACGAGGCTTGAAGCACGTGTGCTGTCTAAAATGTGGTGGATGGCAGTTGCTAATAGCAACAACCTGAGGGTAGATTTGCATAAATATATTTATAGCCGTTAAAGGGACGTATTATTGATAAAACATGGGGAATTCACCTTATCTCGGGTGAAATGATAACATTCCAATCAGAGCCCGGCGTGTTGCGTAATCTCCAGGCGTCAGGGTGTCTGGAGTATAATCCTTCATGGCTAGACTAACTAACCAGAAGCCCGAAGTAAATCTAACCTATGTTTTGTTTTTGAAATGGAGCATTATACAAGTCCTCTCTTTGAATTAATACGAAGAGACCCGTTGAGAGTCTATAAACTAATCCGAAGCTATTGACCCTATTGACTGACTGAATTCGGCCAACTTCGTCATGTTCGTGCTGTCCGAATGTTAATCACCAGTAGGCCGACCCTTGCGTAAGCCTCACTGTAGATTGTGTATGAGTCAATGGAGCTCAAGAAAAACGCGCATTCCCCACGATCTCCGACTTGCGAGGGCCTTTAAAGAAAATTACAATGTTTCAACTAACCCCGTGTTCCAACTAACCCCACTCTACGAGTTACTATTTGAAATATATTAGTTTTGTTTTACTTACAAGAAAATGTGGAATTGAACACCGCATTATCCTCGGTGACCACAACGCATATGTATTCACAAGTATATTCTAACTCGCTAGATGCAATTGTTATTTCACTGTAAGACAGTGTTTCACCCTCATGCAGAGTTACATTAGTGGTGCCGTTAGCAATCCGTAAATCGTTACCGAGGTTACAGAACCAGTGGAAGATAAAGGCTGGGGGGTTGGCGTCAGAAGCACATGTTAATATAAACCCAATGCGTACTTTATTTGATGTAAATCTTCGAGAAGAGATCGCCACATCAGGTTCATCTTTTGAAAAAGAAAACATATTATAGAAAAACAATTTAGAGAATGAGGACTCCAAGAATTTAGGATTAAAAATAAATAGCTTTGAAGACTTAATTATAAAGCTGGAGAAAAAAAAAACATGTAGAAACCAATTTAGGGAAGCAGGAAGAAAATTCGAAAAGATAATTTATATTAATTTACATTTTTTATTTCTAGGTTATTAATTTACATTATTTTTTTTGTCCTGTATTATGACCTAATAGTCTAGGGGCCATTACGAGGCAACATATATATAATTGCTACAGCGAAGCAATTTTGGAATTTTTTACGTGGCTTGATCTCCAGATTTTCCCCGATTATGATCCCCGGCTGCTATCTACGCCTTATAGCCTCTTTAAACTTCGTTAAGCGGGTTTAGCCGGTGCTATCCTGTTGCGACTATATCGTGTCATAAAATTAGACCTTAGGAAGGGTTTGGCTATTTAGCCTCTTTATTGATTTTGTGCGATTCTAGAGCGTTTATTGTCCGGTCCTATATATTTGTCAGGGAATTCGTAACAATATAATTTGCGATAACATTTTCAAATAAAATATGTACTCACATAGAATATCTAGAACCATACTAGCATTCATTGGCAACAATGTCGTGAGTTTAGGTTGAACCACGTGGCACAGAATGAGTTTCCCGTGATCAGACCTAATTGGTTTCAGGTTGAGGATGCTGTCAACATCAAATCGTTGATCTTTGTTTAACGACTGTCTAAGTGATGAATTATCTGTCAAATTGCGTGTTCCAATGTACCAATGGACTGAAGGGGCAGGGTATACGTTGGTTGCTCTGCAGCTGATTTCAGTTGGTATACCTACGTGTAAGTCATCTGGGCTCGCCATTGTAACATTGTCAGGTGGTCCTTTACATAGGAAAAATGAAGCAAAATGAGCGTATCGTTATAAAGCGATACATGTAATATGAAAGGTCTCAATATCAATTGGTAATTGAATCATAATAAAATCGAAGGATTTTTTCTCTTTCTTCCTTTCTTTGTATGGTGATAATATAATAATGATGATAACAATAATCAAAATTTATCATTTTTAAAGCAACAAATCCATTGTAAAGGAGGACATAATATTCCTTTCGGTATAAGCATAGACATAGAGGTGGTAGGTCCATGATATAAACTAAGTAAAGTCCAAATGTCAAATTAACTTGTACCCACCGCTAACTATCAAGATTGCCAGTCGTTCATCTGTAAATATATCCAAAGAAGCTGTGCACTGAATGTGACTCATGTGGTGCTCTCTCCCTGGTCGTATGTTGATTGTACTTTCCGAGTCATACAGACTCCCATCAAAAGTATAGTGGTATTCGGAAGAGATTTTGCTATTAGGAATAATGTGAATCCATGATAGTTCAACTGCTGGAAACGACCCAACACTTTTACAAGTGATTGAAATCAATGAATTCTCTCTAACGAGAATGAACATACCCAACGCATTGTCGTATTTTCTAAGGTATCCAGATGACGAAATCAGCAAGTCGGTCGGTGGAACTTCGTTAAAAAAAACAATGCAAAGAGATACTCTATTATATGTGACAAAAGAGTGAAATTAGTGAAATCTAATTAGTATGATGAATTGCCTAATTGCATTCACATTTAATGAAGAAAAATGGCAAGCACATCAAAATTATATAAGGCTAAACATACACTAATTAAGTGTATTCAAGTATAATGGGATAGCCCCAAATATAAATTTGATAAAAACGTATCAAGTTTTATCAAAAAGCTAAGTAAAGTTTGAAAATAAAACAAATGTAATCTCTGTTCTACCAACATTTGGAAGGGCTCAGCAATTCAATTATTAAACTATTTTTTTTTTTTACATCGTGCCGTTATAATTCTTTGTCATACCTTGGACAGCAAAGTAAACTGAGCTTTGAAGACTTGTTTGAAGTTCGGGATGCGTTCCAACACATTCAATACTCTTTCCTGTATTTTTCCTTGAAGGCGAGATGATAGCAACCTTCCTCGAGACATAATATAGGCCTCGTACCTCATCAGACTGATTTTGTAAAATGGCCGTTACATCGTCTGGTATTCGCCACTGTAGTACGACTGGCGGTCTTGCACCCACCTCTGTCTCACATGTGAAGATATTCTGTTCTCCTTCAGCAATTGCCACCTGTTCATCGTTCATAATATATCTAGTCCTATGTGATCCACCACCAGATACAATGAGCCAACGGGGAGGAGCTGATGAGGAGTGGATACATATTTTGGTTGTTTTTAATAGAGATATATAATTGCCCTCTCAAATTTTCGAGCAGATATTGCATTTACCATCTAACAAGGAATATTGAATTAACAAAACACTTGAGGTCATAGTTTCATTTTCTTGTTCTGCATGGTCATATCCAGGTAAAAAATAATGTTTTAACATTTAACATCAACATAACATTGTAAGCAATTATTGATTTGGCTAAATTTTCCGGATTTAGATCACAGAATGTTTTCTTTAGTTAATTAATGTTTTAAATTTGTCAAAACTAGAACCCCGTACTTTGGAACGGGAATTGAATTTACCATCTACCAAGTAATATCGAATGGAGCAATATTTAGGCTTGATGATGTCCCGTTTACCATTTTTTTTTTTATCAAGAACGTCGTAAGATAGAAAAGCAATTATCAATTTGGCTAAATTTCTATTTCCATGCGTGTATTTATGTCAATGATCTGAAATTTAGTTGAATAATTAGTAATGTTACCTGGTTTTAATGCTTTCACTTGTATGGTGCTTGATCCAGTTTTATGGAACCCAAAGGTTGCATTCACTGTGCATGTATAATTACCACTGTCGTTCATCTTAAGTCTTTTAATTGTAAAATTTCCACTGTAAGAGTTTGCCAATAAACTGAACATCGACGTGTTAGAAACGCTAACTTCACACGGACGATATGGCAGACAAACATATGTTGCCAGCGTAACGCCATTATGATTTTCCCAAGTTACTCGTGGATATGTGACTTGTGGCGTGAATGTGCACATCAGTGTTAAGCCGTCACCAATGACTGGTAGATCAAGGTTTCTTTGAGTAGATACTTCAAATGCACAACGTCCTGCAAAACGACGAAATAAAACATACACCTTGCACATTCCAACTGTTGAATGCATATCCCAATCACATGATGGTATTTGATAGTCCGATATTCACTTGAAGTGTTTTACATTGTCTAGTCAAAACGTCTTTTCGTATATTATAGGTTTTCCCGGCCAATTTCATACATTTATCATCTGTTTTCATTTAATGTATATTCAAATTCGTGTGTTAGATGCGACAAACTTACTTTAGTCAAACAATTTCTCGTTCATGCTATCAAATTCGTTGTTAGGCACACAAAGTAATGGTTGCAAAGTTCAAATTCGGATTTACTTTCATTATTTGTGCATTCAAATTAGTGCGACTTTGGGTATACGGAATGAAAGTGGCGACAGGATGAGGACGAATTCGAATAGGTATTGCCGAATGTATATGCTTATTATGTGAAGTAGAATGCGCCAATACGAAATCGATCACAACAATCGTTAATTTTGATGATTGAATACGATTTTGACTGGCAAAATTTCGATGCATCTCCTTTTTTCCCCCCGAAAATGAATGCCTCTACTATGCAATTGATCGACAAAACAATGAAATTGACCGGGAGAATCTATATCATAGAAGTTAGATTAAATTGATTAAGTGTTCTTTTGCACAACTATTCAGATTTTTGGGTCTTGATGTCTATGGTTAAGAAATATGAAGAGTTCCATACCTCATTATTACATCAAATTCTATACATACATTTTACCAAAATATATGTGTTCATTATGTGAATAAAAAAAAAGTAGGAATATGCATTTTGAATTCAAGTTAACGTTGTTATATTTCAGCATTGGTTTAACATTACATAAATCTGTAACTGTATTGATTATCGCTTATTGTTGATGTGATGCATAAAAAAGAAGTAAAGAAGACGTAATACGATCGGGATGAGGTTCCATTTGCAAATATAATCACATTCAAAACACGGGATCAAAGTACACCGACATTTCTTTTCTACCCCTTCGTCTAACATATGAAATACATCTCAACGAAGTGTCATAAAACTTACCAGAAATGAAAAACGTAAATGCGAAAAAAGGAAACATCTCGAGAAAAACTATCATCGTGATTTAGTATCAGTAATGAAACGTTGATGGTAACACTACTCGTCAAACAAAGAATTACTACAAAATTTCACAATAGCTTGCACATTACGAAAGGTATGAACAATATTTTCATAGTTATGCTTATGAAGAAATTGGAGAATATTGGAGAATTCGTGGTCAATAGAGTCATCTGTCAGGCCTAATAACAAAATGCACTATTGATGGTTGTAGCCAATAATATGATCTTCCCGAGATCTTAAAACTATGAACGAGTTTCATAAACAATACCCGCAAAACTATGAATTATACATGTCAGTAAGCAGTGTATAAATTGGTGATATTTGAACAAAGGTGGCGCTAGATCAGTACTCACTACAAAGGTAGATGACTCTGAGATGCTTCAGATAGTTTCCCTTTTCAAAATCAAAACTACCTACAACACACCACCAGTTACACGTTATAAAAGGTAACTTGAATTTTGATTAGTTCTGTTACCAAAATGTTGGTTTTTTTTTTTTTTTTTTTTTTTTTGGGGGGGGGGGGCAGACTTTGTCCCTATAAAGGTTTACGCAAACTAGGTTAAACTAAAACAAACTGTGACAGTCATGTTCCTGCTGATATTGGCAAGTTATTTGATATACAATATTCCATTAATTTTTATATAGAAATACCAAGAACATGGTTAGTTACGTTACACTTTGTTCGATGTACTTCCGGGCTAATTTTATCCCCTTGTAACCAATAAAATATTTCATGGCCTCTAATATATGGAAATGTGTTCATTTTTAAGCGAAATTTGTGAGTATTAAACGAAAATTGTGTATTTTTTATTTTAGTAATGCAGAGCTACCAAGTCTCACGCATCTTGCGTGAGAATCACGCATTTCGGGTCCGTCTCACGATCTCACGCAGAACACCCCATTTCTCACGCAAAATGAGAAAAAGTAGCATGATTATAATTTTTTTTTACCATTTTGGAGTCTCAAAACCGTAAAAAGGCTACATATCGGCATTTTTGTAGCGCATCAATCCCTGCGAGTGCGATTTTTTCATGCAAGCGGTCGTTATATGCAAGATAGCTTACTACGTGAAACATGTGTAGCGTGCGCGCGCGCTTCCTTTGTGTACAAAATACTACTGCGCGCGCACATGTGGTAACGCGCGCCGCGTGCGCACTGCTTTAAAACACGATGTGAATGATCTCACACAAATTTTTTTTTTGAATTTGGCATCTCTGGTAATGATGGTTTGAGATATCGAGAAAGTCAATATTTTTCTTTTGATTGAATTTAAAAAACCTTTGTCATTCATGAATATCCATGGAATAAGATTAGTTATCACTCTTAATGTAAAAGAGTGAAAAATCGCTCGAAATTTCGAGCTAAACTGATTTAACTCTAATCGAGTGTAGTTTAGCTCTTTAAGAGTGAAAATATGTTTCCACAACTCACTCTGGTATCAGAGGGACGCTCGCTCTCGAAGGAGTGAGTCGAAAACGCCGCTCTTTCAAAGAGCTAAATTATGACCAATCAGGAACGGCTATTTTCGCGCTGTGCGCTTGCGCAATGCATGCTGAAAATGTTTGCCGTAACAACCGTATTTCAACATGGCCGGTAGACAACCACAGCTGCAGGAGCGGAATTTTTCGGAGGAAATAATCAACATTTTAAAAGGTACGGAAATGCTAGATGCCAAGTAAACTCCTGCGACGTGAAAGATGCTTAAATTTGACCTTGTGAGGTGTGTTTAGCTGTTAATTTTACGGTATACGGTACCGGTGAAGGCAAGCCCGCTGGTAGCCCAGGGCGCTCTTCGCTTGTACTTGTAGAGGCAAGCCGCGCTCGACCGGCGCGGCTGGCCTCTAGCTGCCAGCGAAGAGTCCCGTGCCTGGGATAGCCCGCTGGAGATGTAACAGTTAGAGTGATAGACAAGAGTCTAGACATGCACGAGTAATCAAATTTAAGCATATTTCACGTCGCAGGAGTTGACTTGGCATCTAGCATTTCCTCACCAGTAAAAATGTTGATTATTTCCTCCGAAAAATTCCGCTCCTCCAGCCACTCCTATATGGAAGAGTGAAAAACCACTCTAAAAGAGCTAAAGCTCAATCTTGCAAAGAGCCGTATGAGTGACCAATCTTTTTAGAGTGAATCTCATTCTTTCAACGAGTGAATTATGTCACTCTTTCTTAAGAGTGAGATTCACTCTAAAAGAGTGAGCTTTAGCTCTTTTAGAGTGGTTTTTTTCACTCTTCCACATTTAGAGTATAAATCAAATTATCTACTGAGGAGACGATTTTCTTTTGGAGAAAATGTTTGCACTAAATCAGTGGGCTAGACTGATTCAATCAGTGTCTACGTGTGTGTGGTGTGTGTGTGTGTGTGTGTGTGTGGTGCGTGTGTGTGTGTGTGTGTGTGTGTGTTGTGTGGGGGGGGGGGGGGGGTCAAGATGCCCCAGAAGTCGGCTTCTTATATTTAAAGCAGTACAACCTTCGGGGTCCTGAAAAATCAATCGACAAGAAATTCCTCCACTATGCCCTACCTTTGTTTAGGTCATGTATACATGATAACAATAAATAGCAAGGCTTGTTAAATAAAAAGATGTAGGCCTATAAATATACGCATTTGGCCATGCAGCGAAATATGCCACACCTTAAGCTACAATAGACACATACACATATGCAATGCTCCAAAGGACAGTACGAATATGGAATAAACTACCAGGACAGTCATTCCTCATGGAAACCCAAATGCATTCAAAAAGGCTGCACTCCCTATCATCACCGTGATCATGGTGATGCAGCCTCCTTGGACATGTTGGATGCTAATTTTCTGGTATATATTTTGAGTCAATTTAAATCCTGCAACTTGTCACCTCCACTGGCACATGAAAGACATTTCAGTATATAGCTAGCTTTAAAGGAGCTGTCTGTTGGGATTACAAGAAGTAACACCGAATAATCAGTAGAAACAAATTTACGTATATACGATTAATGATATTTGAAAGATACGGTGTTCCTCTCTCCCGGTTAACAAACTTATTGTATGTTGATTCATTATGAATATTGGGAATGTAAATTATCTTTTAACATAACTTAAGAATGCATTTGTAGTATGTAATGGAATATGTGTTGCCAAACAACGAAGAGAGTTGAAGATGTCGTCTGGTTTTGCCGAAGAATGAACCAAGAAGCTGGATCCGGGATAACTGCAGATATGAAAAATAAATCAAAATATAATTGATAAAGCTCAGGTTTTACAAATAATCTTAGAAAATGGTTGAGTTTATACAATGTGTTCTTAATGTGAGTTATTTCTCTGCTCTAATCGTGTGTAGGAGAAAAAAAGATGTGCGTCGTCTCTTGATCCAATACTTGTCTTTATTTTCCATTTGTTTTGTCATATTTGATAATGTTGGCAGGCCATTGATCAATATCAAATTAAATTAGACGCAGAAAAAAAGGTAAGTTTTATACTTACAAGAAAATGTGGAATTAAATACCACATTGCTGGAGCCAATTGTGGTGACAGCTACACACTTGTATTCACATTGGGGGTTAACAATGGTGATCTCATTGGATGTAAGTGCTTTAGCGTTCTGTTTAGTCTCATCCAGCGTTACCATTTCGGCGTTAGCCATTCGTGTCCCGTTACAGAACCAATGAAAGATTAAGGCTGGTGGATTTGCGTCAGAGGCGCATGTCAGAATAAACCCAACTCGTACTCGACTTGATGTGAACCGTTGAGAAGAGATGGACAACACGGGTTCATCTATGTAAAAAGCGAACATCAAATATCATAAGAGAGAAGAATGATACAGAGAGTGAGTTACCAAAACAAAAACGATATCATTTGGCCCCAAATTCTGTTTAGGGCTAAAAGATGAAAATGTATAGAATTACTACTTAATGTTGGTTTTCTTTGCTGACCAATAGTTACTGGGTTGTTACCGTCAATACAAAGACAAGCAACAAAATGGCGTAGCAAGAACGGAAATCAGGTCACCGATAGCCATAATTGTATCAAGTACCAGGGCCGGCGGAGTGTTTTCAAAAGTGTGGGGGGGGGGGAGGAGGGGGCCAAGTTCAAAAAGAATTCATGTGAACATATTCGGCCCGAATAATTAGGATTATTACGGGGAGGTTCGAAATGTAAAAAAATGGACATTTCTGATTTATAATAATTTTTCTTTTCTTTTTTCTTCTTCTTCTTCTTCTTCTTCTACTAGGTGACGATCACATCCCTCTACTTAAGCAAAAATAAATTGCGAGCGCGAAGAGCGAGCAGAAAATTTAACATGACATTACTCATTTGGGAAGTCAGGGATCAGTAAAATGAACCATTCTTTACAGAAATCTGCGAGCGCGAAGCACGAGCCGAAAATTGTTTGCTTATAATGACCTGAAGGTAGTGTATTCTAATCTAGACAAATTTTGAAAATTGATATCCCATCACTTCACTTTGAGACGTGAGGAATCAGTCTTTCTGAGAGAAGTTTCCGAGCGCGAAGCGCGAGCTGAACATTTTGGCTTACAATGAATGACGCAAAGCCCGTATGTTTTACGCACATTTCCCCTCCTATGTCTTTTTCTGTTTAAATTATACTAACGATCACCTCCATTTTAACAAAAAATAATTTGCGAGCGCGAAGCGCGAGTAGAAAATTTTACATAACATTAAGGACGCCAGGGATCAATGTACCTTTTTGATAGAGTTTTGCGAGTGCGAAGGGCAAGTGATGACCTAAAGTTAGTGTATTCTAGACACATTTACATCACGTCTCTCCACTTTGGGAAAGTTGCGAGCGCGAAGCGCGAGCTGAAAATTTGGCTTACAATGAATAATGCAAAGGACGTATATTTTACACACATTTTCCCTCTTATGTCTTTTTTTGTTTAAATTATACTAACGATCATCTACATTTTAACAAAGAAAAAATAAATTGCGAGCACGAAGCGTGAGCAGAAAAATTTACTTTACATTACTTATTAGGGACGCCCGGGATAAGTCAAGGTAGGGGAGACCGGGGATGGACGTTACAAAATTCACATTTTGAGCTAGATAATTCTAATGAAAGAACTCACGCACTCCATCTTGGGTCTGTAGTTAGCCTATTATGTTTGCTACAACCTAAGGCATATAAAACTTGAAAACATGTAAACACTAATTAACTACAGCTAAATTAATGAAGACATTTTTTTTTGTAACAACCTACCCCGTATACGGGGTAAGTTGTTACACCATACGGGGTAAATTGTTACAATATGTAAACATACGGGGTAAGATGACAATGTGTAAATCTCTTATAAAAATACTTTTGTTTCAACTTTCCAGTTTCTTGGCATCGTTAACAGTAGATCAAGTAGAGCTCTAGAATAGACAAAAGTAATAATAGAAACATAAACATATTAACACCTGAAAATTGAGACAAAATGTAATTTTACATATGTAATGTAATTGGGGTAAGTTGTTACATCGACATGGAGTAGGTTGTTGTAACAACCTACCCCATGGGTGATTTTACACACAAAATCAACTGTAGCACAGCCATTTAAATAGGCAGAATTACTGGGCATGGCTAGGGGGTATATTAGTGATATACATGTACCATGTTTACAATACCACACTATCATCATGTGCCTTCAGTTGTAAGAGCTATTACAAATTTCATTTTTTTGTCAAGAATTTACTTTGAACTGTAAAAAAAATGGTTTTTGTTGATTTACTTTTTAATATAACAACGGAGAAACCTCACGACCGGCAGTTCATCCCAGCTATTTGTAGGCTGTATATAAATGCCAGTTAGCACATCCACTCTTGTTCCAGCTTAGCACATTGAAAACTGTAACAACTGACCCGTGTAACTTCCATCCCCGGTCTCCCCTTTCGCGAGCCGAAAAAATTTGGCTTATGAGGACCTAAAGGTAGTGTATTCTAGACACATTACATTTCTCCAATTTTGGACGTCAGGAATCAGTCTTTCTGAGAGAAGTTTGCGTGCTCGAAGCACGAGATGAAAATTTTGGCTTACAATGATGCAAATTTGCAACATTGTAAGCCGTATATTTTGTGCCCCTGTCTAGGTATGTAGGCCTACTGATCTCAGGAATGAAAAGGGGCAAGTCTCCTCACTCAGAATATACAAAAATATTCGACAAATCTTTGGCCATGAAAGAAATATGATAACATATAAAAGACTTGTAAATATGAACAAATATATACATTTAGCTATGTTGCAATACCAGTGCTAAGGGAGTGTGTGTCTTTTTGTTTAAATCTTGTAATAGGTAACGATCACTTCCATTTTAACAAAAATTAATTGCGAGCTGAAAAATTTACAAATTTACAAATTTATAACTTTACTTATTTGGGACACGAGGAGTAAGTCAATGTGCCTTTTGAGAGAACCTTGCGAGCGCGAAGCACGAGCCGAAAAATTTGGCTCGTAATGACCCGAAGGTGGTATTTTTAACGCATTTTGCCTCCTCTTTCCGTTCTCCTTCTTTTTCTTTCTTTTCCTTTTTCCCCTTAAAAAACACAAACATTTCTGGCAAAAAAAAAGAAGAAAAGAAATGGGGGCGCCCCCCCCCCCGTCTCCACCGCCCATGCCGTACACATGGCGAACTGAGATATCCGACTATTTTAGTTCCTCTCAAAAGAGACGTGTTTTGAAAGGTATTGAATTCAATTGACATACAAAGTCATGTTGTATTCGTTATGGGCAATTATATACCGTTAATTATTCATGTAAATTGAACTTGTTTTATAATTTTCATTATGTATTATTTTTTTATATTTGTACATCCATATAAACAATAAAAATTTCCTTTTTTTTATGGACAAATAAAATTGAATTGAATTAAGTCGAAATTGTTCTGAACTCATTATGAAATGAAATTTATAGACTCACATGATATATCCAGCAACATGCTAGCATTCATAAATGGTAATGAAGGTGCTGTTTGTTGAACCGATTGACAGAGAAGACGTTTACCATGGTAGGCTTTGTTAGGTAAGAGATTGAGGGTGCTCTCAACATCAAATCGTTGATATGCATTCACTGAGGTTTTAGTTGAAGAGTCGTCTGTCAAGTTCCTTGATCCAATGTACCAATGGATTGTAGGAGCAGGATATCCATTGACAGCTCTGCAACTCATTATGGTTGATATTCCAACGTGCAATTTCTCATGGCCATCAGCCAATACCACTGCCTCTGGTGGGACTTTTATATTTTCATACAAAAACATCAATAAGTCAAAAGTCCCTTATGTGCAAATATAGGTTTTCCCGGCCAATTTCATACATTTACCATCCGTTTTAATATCATGTGTATTCAAATTCGTGTGTTTGGTGCGGCAGACAGACAATAAGTCAAACAATTTCGTGTTCATGCTCTCAAAATCATTTTTAGGCACACAAATTAATGCTTTCGAAGTTCAAATTCGGATATAATCATTCAATTTCATTATTATTGCATTCACATTAGTGTGATGGCAGGGTAAGCTCTTTAAAAACAATTTCGTTTTCAAGCGATCGATTTCCATGATTCAGCATCCAAATCCGTTATACAGGTACACATATTTATGATAAGGAGTAGGAACCTTGACCATTTTATCAGTAAATGTGCTTTTATCATTATTGTGATTATCGTCTTCGTTTTTAATTTCAACACCTCTCTTTTACTCCTTAGTCAATTGATTAAAAAAAAAATCATCGCCATTATTAGTGTATTGCATTTGTGATCATCAATATACATTATCTTGATTCTTATGTTTAAGTGTCTTCATTGTCAATCTTTATTTTCATCGTTATAATCGCAATTTTGTTTTTATGGGCTTTATTTTACACCTTTGTTCACAAGAAGGCATGATTATTATAAACTTTTTTAAATAGTGATATGTTCTGACATTCAATTAAAAATATTGCATGAGCAATGTAAATTTCAGTTGGTACTTTACATGTTTAATTTGAATGTTTCTATCTTGAACTTGTTTGTCTATAAACGAATTTGAATATACGGAATGAGAGGGCACACGAATTTGAATAAACATTGCCGAAAATATATGCTTATTATGTGATCTAGAATGCACAAATACGAAATCGGTCACCATAATCGTTAATTTTGATGACTGACTACGATTTTGAATGAAAATATTTCTATGCATCAGCGTATTTTTACGAAAATGAATGTCTCTAACATGAAATTGACTGACAAAACAATGAAATGGACCGGGAAAACCTATAGTATCAACATGATCGAGTGCATACACGTTATTTGTGATAGATTTAGTAACGATATGGTTTGTTCATCGTTCATAAGCCTAATAATCACACTTTTAGTTTTATTTTTTAGGCGTTCAAACCACTTGAAATATAATGCATAAGACGCAAGTGGTGGATACACTAACCCATATATATATATATATTTGATAAGCACAAAATATTTTAAAGCCTTTTGCTCATTACAAGTGTAATAACAGAACATGGCAAAAGTAAACTCACCGATAACTTGTAATATGCCTATGACTGGCCATAATATTCGAAACTCCCCCATAGATGCCAAGCATTGGATTCGAATCATGTGGTGCTCTCTTCTTGGACGTATTTGAATTGTGCTTTCTGTGTCATACAAACTTCCATCCAAAGCATTGTGAAACTTTGAAGAACTTCTGTTACCGGGAATGATCTTTGTGTTTCCAAAAACCCATGACAATTCGGCTGCTGGTAATGATCCGTTGCTTTTACATGTAATTGCAATAGGTGAATCCTCACGAACGTAAATAAATGTTGTTCTCCATATCTTGTATTCTTTGATTTCTCCTTTTGAAGAGAGCTGCAATTCGGTTGGTAGAACTGTGTTTCAGAAAGATAAAACCAGGAACAATCAAATAGGCCAATATAGATACATTGAGATGAATTTTTAATCATAAGGTCGGAAAGATTTGTACATGGGTACATGCAGGTAATATGGGCCAGCAGGTAATATGGGCCACCTGAAGCAAATCATGTCGTGACCGTCGACCGATGACCGGTGACCGGTGTGAGCACCATAATGTTGTTCATATGAACTGCATACGAAAATATATCGTCGTGAGAGCCTCTGATGCCGAAATTTCACTGAGAAAATTGCTGAAAACCAACAAGGTAGGTAAAACTTACCGCATTTTTTTACCCTGATGTAAAATTTGATATTTCACAGAATGTGATGGTGAAAGAGTGTTTGAGGGGGTAACCTCAATTGTTTTGTATATTTAGTAAGCTTATAGTTTCACTTTGATCATACTAGCGTGTACAGGTCAATTTGTTTTAGTGAAGGGGTGCCATGTGGCATTGAATGCTTGCCTGACACAGCAACATTAGTGCAGGTAATATGGGACATCCAAAATGGCGGAAATGATTCTGGTACTTAGTATTGGGATGAGACATCAATCTCTTTGCTACGATTTGGGGTATATTCACAGTATATAATCAATATAAATAACTTATTGCAGGCCTAAATTGACTTGTATAATGAAAATAATATAGGTTTTCCCGGCCAATTTCATACATTTATCATTCATTTTCATTTAATGTGTATTAAAATTCTTGTGTTTGATGCGAAGGACGGACTTCAGTCAATTAATTTCGTGTTCATGCTCTGAAATTCGTTTTTAGGCAAAAAAAATAATGGTTACAACGTTCAGATTTGGACATAGGCATTTAATTTCAGTATTTGTGCATTCAAATTAGTGAGAATTTGAGTATACGGAATGAAATGTCGACAGAATGAAGACGAATTTGAATAGTTATTGCCGAATGTGTATGCTTA
Organism: Paracentrotus lividus; assembly: GCA_940671915.1. Taxonomy (NCBI): domain Eukaryota; kingdom Metazoa; phylum Echinodermata; class Echinoidea; order Camarodonta; family Echinidae; genus Paracentrotus; species Paracentrotus lividus. The sequence continues at coordinate 33,210,514 of CALNVZ010000174.1, read as the reverse complement.
TTATGTGAAGTAAAATGGGCAAATACGAAATCGATCACAGCAATAGTTAATTTTTATCATTGAATACGATTTTGATTGGCAACATTTCGATGCATCAGCGTTTTTTCCGAAAATGAATGCCTCTAATGTGCAATTGATTGACAAAAAAATTAAATTGGCCGGGAAAACCTATATTTAAATAATATTAATAAAAGAAATAATATACAAAATACATAACAATGAAATATATAGTCAAAGGATTTACTGAAGGGTCTTATAATTTCAAATTATGTCTTAAAGTTAATGATTTTCAACATTTTAAGCAAATTCCAGACATGGTAGAGTCATTATAGTTTTTAAAACATACATTAAATACATGTGCCCATATTACCTGCACATGCAGGTAATATGGGCACTTTGGTAATGACGTCAACATTTGAATATTGCAGACAGGGGGGTTGGTGATAATTGTTTTTCTTCACAATAAAAATTAGAGCAGTAGTTATTGATTCATATAAGCAAAGATTAGACTGTGTGTCATTTCGTAATTTTATGCAAATTAGGCAAATGAGCTTAGGGTGCCCATATTACCTGCATGTACCCTATTGATAATTATAAGAGAAAATGAATTCACTGCAAATTCGTTTCAAGAAGGCAATGACAGAACATCACGTGACTTTTATTTAAGAAAAAGGTCTCGAGCTATGGCTCCATCTGACAGCAGGCATTTCCACTTGTATTGTATGAAACACCTTCCCGTTTTTTACACATAAAATGAAATGGTACCGTTCAACAAAGGAAATAGCTCCCTGGATTGAACATCTAACCTAGTTGGCATTGTAAGGCCTATAAGTCTCCATTGATTTTTTTGAGAAATTATTCCTACCTTGAACATTCAGGTAAACCGTAGTTTGAAGACTAGTTTGTAGTTGGTGATGCAGTGCTTGACATTGGACGCTCTTCCCTGTATCTTTCCTGGACGAAAGTATGGTAGCAAATTTTTGAGAGACATAGATGTAGCCATGTAGGTCTACGACATCGGACTGATTACTGAATGTGGCAGAAACATCGTCAGGTACATGCCACGTTAGGACCGCAGGAGGTCTTGCATGAGTCAGACATTCAAAATGACGCGGTTCGCCATCCGTTACCGTTACAATAGTGGTGTTGAGATATCGGCTTGTTTTATCAACACTTATTGAAATAAAAGCGGGCGGAGCTGGAGTAAAGGGGGGGGGGGGAAAGACTTCATTATTTCAATGAATATTATATTCATTGTTTACAAACAAATTGAGAATATGCTCATAATGCTGTGTAAAACATTAAAAGTAAATTGAATTTTGTTGAAGCTCACAGAATAATTATTCATTTTGTATGAATCATTATCATGTCAGATTTATTATGTTTATTAGTAACTATAATTGATCTAGTGTATACATTAATATTGTAAGTTTAAATCGGATTACCTGGTCGTAATGGTGTAACTTGCATGCTACTTGATCCTGCGTACCCAGCCCAATATGTACTTTCCACGTTGCAGGTGTAAATATTGTCATCAGCCTGAGAAAGTTCTTTGATTGTAAGATTTCCACTAGAAGAGTCTGCGAGCAAATTGAACTTCGATGAATCAGGAACATGTGTCCGCAGTGAGTGAGAAGCCAAGGTTGTACCGTTACCATTTGTCCAAATTAGCCTTCTGTATCTGGTTTGGGGCATGTATGAGCAAACCAGTGTGAAATCTTCCCCAATGACTGGTAGGTCGTTGAATGTATGAATAGAAACTTCATACGCATAGTGTCCTATAGACAAGGAAAGACGATAGCTAGGTAACTCACGCATTATACATTATAGTAGGTCTAACAATTTTTTAATATTTGAAAATGTTCTCGATTAGCATGGATAAATCCTTGCTTATATAGGTGTATCCCCCCCCCCCAAAAAAAAAAAAAAAGAAGAAGAAGGGGGCATCATCTAGTGCCAATCAATATAAATAAATTGAAGAAGTAAACCCGCCTCTCACACTTTTTCAGCAAGTATACATTAATTATTTAAATAAATAATAATAACTTACCTGATCCAAAAGAGATCAATGCCAGAAGAAGAAGTGCTTCGGTAAACAGGATCATGATCAGTCAGTAATATTAACGATTGTTTAAATCAATCTATGGCTAATTCCCGAGACAAAAGAATGCAATTTTTCAGACGACACCAAACGATGCTTATGAAGAAATTGAAAAGCATTTGAGGAATTGTAGTTGATTAAGTCTACGCTGGAAGAAAAAACAGCGATCGATGAGGTCGCTCGGGCAATTAATTAATATGTCTTCTATTCCTTGTCATATTGAGTTTCATAAGCCTCTTTAAGAAATCCTCAATTTGAAATGTCCATACGCATTGTACAGTGTGTCTCATATAAGGCCATATGTATTTCGTATCGTATTAGAGCTAAACGATTTCTTTATTTTGTATAATTTGACTTTGTAAAATAAAGGTGAAACACATTTTTGTACTTTAAGGTAAAAAGGGATTTTCTCGATTGTGCAAGTCATAATCATATTATCAAGATCCATAATCGCAAATAGAAAGACAAAAACTGCTGAAAAAATATTTCTTGTTGTTGTATATATATATATATTTTTTTTGTAAGGATATAAAAAAAAAAAATCTCATTTTGCGATTGTTTTTCATGATTTTCAGAAACGTTTTCAGCTTTTCTTATCATTTTTAATTGAGACAACTTTATCATTGTTTGGTACATGTATTTGAACAAATGTGGTGCAATATTAGAATCTGGTATCTGTTTCCTCTTACTGCAAAATTAAAAACTTTTTATTATGACTCTCATGACTCCACAACTGATTGTTACCCATTCAAATTTAAATTAATGCAAATGATACAGAGTGTCCCTGTATTTTAAGAAATGTGTTACTTTGTTCATTGAAAGCTTTTAAAGGGGATTGAAAGTCGGAGATCGTGGGGAATGCGCGTTTTTCTTGAGCTTCATTGACTCGTACACAATCGACAGTGAGGCTTAAGCATGGGTCGGCCTACTGGAGATTAACATTCTTACAGTACGAACATGACGAATTTGACCGAATTCGGTCAGTCCATAATGCCGAGTTCTCGATCCCTCAACAATCCTTAGTTTATAGACTCTCAACAGGTCTTATCGTATAAATTCAAAAAGAGGACTTGTATAATGCTCCATTTCAAATAGGTCAGATTTACTTCGGAATCCTGGTTAGATAGTCTAGCCATAAAGGATTAGCTCTCTTTCCTGACGAGACTCGTTATCACTGAAGATTACGCAACACCCCTCTCGCGTGTTATTATTTCATCCGAGGTAAGGTCATATCAATTCTAGTTGTAAACTTAAGAGGAAGAGGGCGCTATCACTTTACGCAAATCAAACGCTGCCATAGACATTCTTTGTTTTTGCACAGTTTTTCATTTGTTCTTGCTTATGCGAGCAATACTTTCAGAAGATGATGCAACTTGAATATTACGCTAAGAGTCTTTTTTTTTCAAAAATAGGAAATAACTTACTGCAAAGGGGAAAAAAGTCCATGTCACTTGTGTCAATTCGAAATCCTAATCAGATCAAATTCCTGTACAATAATGCGGCCAATTTGCTCTGCAAAATAGCTCATACGCTACATAATCTATTTCCTGGATAACGCATAATTTAATCAATAACAGCTTAATGACAAGCCGTTTTTAAAAGCTTGATATCTCTACCTCCAGAGATGGTAATCATTTCGATGTTAAAAAAAAAGTCCTGTCACTTTGAACATTATCACAAACGAATCTTTACTCGATGGGTCAATATTTTCCGCATATCACTGCATCGCATGTGGACGGCGTCTTCGCAAGATGTGACAAGATCATCTATTTATATCAATAATCGTTAGGAAACATCAATCTATGTTGAAATAAAGATTCTGAATTACAAACTTAGCACAATGGTGTTATAGGCTTCCAAAAATGTATTTTCCCCATCTGGTCTGAAGCATCTACCTACGAACTATGATAAAAGTTCAATTATTAATCTCATGTCCATGAGAAATTAGCTCGAACGGAATCGACTGACCAGACCATTTTACCACAGGAAGTTTCTTAGGCGAGTTTTTGTACGCTATAGTAATAATTGCATGCAGTTGTCAATCGCGCTTCCGCCGTTATAGCGCGGGTTTTGTACATTAATTGAACCGGTAAATTTTCTGCGCCGCTCAGTTGTATTTCCACTAAACTCATGAATGTAATGTTGCATTTCCCTCCTCAAATAATGGACGCGTCTTTATGTTAAGATTTAATGTCATACGTTAGGTTTACATTTCACGTGGAGTAGAATTGATATGGATTTCCCCATGTTTTATCAATTATAAGTCCCTTTAAAGTATTTTTTCAGATCATTCTGAATATTTACTTCTTTTTTTTCTTTTGTACCTTGAGGTAAAAATGGATTTTGATTTTCTTGATCACACAAACAATAAGCAAAGAATCAAGATCTACAATTGTAAATAGAATGACAAAAAATGCTGAAGACATTCTTTGTTGTTGTTGTTCTCGTTGTTGTTCACTCTCAGAAAAATTTTAACCAACCGGGCAAAATTTTAACCAACCGTTGGTTCAAATATGAACTTACCAACTGTTGGTTAAACGCGTTAACCAACCCCAGTTGGTTAAAATTTAACCAATTATGTATTAAAACTTTAATAAAAAGTTGGTTAAAATATTTTAACAAACCCTAGTTGGTAAATTTTTTTAATACTTAATTGGTTAATTTCTTTTTTTAATACATCATGGTTGGTTAAAAAATAATCAAGCGATAGACCGGACTGGACCGGCCTTTTGACAATTTGATCAAATTATTGGTACAAATAACATGAAGAGTTGTGCCTGTATTATTAGACTACATGCATTATTTGTTGGCCTAAATAGAGTAGGCCTACAGTAGCCTAAGTATTGGTCCAATACAATATCATTACTTCGGTTCAGACGTTAGGTCTACAATCTAGTCCAGTAGGTGAGATCTGACTGGATCTAATTAGAGGTCTATAAATCTAGAATATAGAAATGAGATGTTGGCCGAATGTTAGATTCTACATTTAGATTCCAAGGTCATCGCTCTTAAACCAATCAAGTAGACTCTAGGCCTATTGGACTATATCCACATCGAGAGGTCTAAAAATATTTAGGCTAAATTTAGATGCAAGTGATGGTTCTAACGTAGTTCTAAATATTTAGCTAACTAAATCTACGACCTCAAGACTTAGTCTGAGACCAAGCTGATTGGAGAGCGAAGTATTTAACGTTAGATTCTATGTTAGACCGGAGTTGCATAAATTTCAAGCAAGTTTAATACCTAACGTTAGGTCTAACGTCTTAACCGAAATAATTAAGAACCGTACTGGCCATGTCATTGTAGTCCAAAACATAATGCATGTTAGTCCTATATCACAGGCCTATACCCTTCAAGTCATTTCTACCTACCAATACTTTGATCAGATTGTCAAGATAGGTCCAGCCAGACCAGCAGTCAGCTTGTGTAACCCTGTTGTCGTCGCGATCAAAGTACGTGCAATGAATAGGCGCACTATATCTTACGTGTATAAATGAAAATCGCAAGATTTCTAGCGCGAGGAGCGGAGCGCGTATCTTTGTTAATTCCGCGATTCCCATTGGTTGCTTTTCTTCCACGTGACCAATATTTTTAACCAACTATTGGTTAAAAATGGAATTGGGCTTTTTTAACCAACCCATGCTTTTTCACGTTTAACCAACTTGTTTTTTAACCAACTTTTCTTTTTAATACATTATTGGTTAATATTTTTAACCAACTGGTTTTAATATGCATTTTTTTTACCAGCGTTCTGAGAGTGTTGTTGTATTGTTTCGTTTTGTTTCGTTTTGTTTTTGTTTTACTGTAAGGATATCAAACATTAAAAAAAATGTTTTCAGCTTGAAGCATAATTTTTATCTAAGAAAACTTTATAATTGTTTGATATTTGAACAAATGTGGTGCTATACCAGCCTCTGGTATCTGTTTCCCCTTACCGCCGAATGAGAAAATGTCATGGTAAACGTTGTATTTATCGTGATTTGCATGATTCCACAACTGATTGTTACCCATTCAAATGTAAAAAAAAATAACAATAAAAATAAATAAATAAATAAATAAAATAAATAAAAAAAAATAACAGATGATACATATAGTGTCCATGTATTTTAAGAAAATTTCATTAAAACTGTTTAAGTATTTTTCACATCATACTGCTTACGAAGAAATTGAAAAAAGCATTGGAGGATTTGGAGTTGATTTAGTCTGAGCTGGTAGAATAACACACGTATGTTTGTCGTTGTACCTTAGTGGGTAAAGTGGGTGGAGCTAGTTGCTGTAGGCAACGAAGCGTTCGTTAACTTATTTTCGTGTTTTTCTCATGCTGTAATACGAGTTTGACAGGAACATTCTAAAATCCATCGAAATACTCAAAAACCGGCAAAACGGTGAATATACACCTCTACTTTGGATATTGGTTTATCAAATAAACCAATTCAACAAACACTTTTTGTTCAGTTTTATGCTTTTTGAAAGCGTCATCAAAATGATCATAAAAATATAGAAAATATGAAAGCTTTTGTATTATTATACTTTTTCAATATCTGGTAATTTTTTAATAGTTGGAAACTGTAACTACATTGTATAATGTAAATTAGAAGTTTTCTGAACTGATGCCGTTGTTCGCTTTGACGTTCTAGTTTTTTTTTTTTTACTTGGGGACAAGCAGTTAAAATCAGGTAAAAATATTTACCTTTTTTTTTTAATAAAACCTTATTTTAGTATCATGCATATTTTATCGGCATGTCAATTGTTTATTTTTCATTTTGATTATAAAATCAATAATTGAGATGAAAATTAGGAGTTTCGAAATACAGTGTATATTTATGTTTCATGGGATCAATGATGCTGAAAAGAGAAAACTGGGTTCATATTTCATGAAAAAGTCGCCAAATTAAAAATGCCAGCGTGTGGTGACGGGCTGAATTGCCCTGTCTTGTCCGCCCAGGAATCAGTCCCATTCCGACATTGTATGCCTAACATTTCTCACCGAGAACAGGTTGAATGAAGTACGGTGATCATTGTGATTACTAGACCGACCAGCTCCCGTGGCTGCCTTCAGTAAGGTGGTGTCTTAAGGAATGCACGTTGTCAGGATATTTCCAATTATTTTCTGTCAACTAAACCCGAGCTTTAAACTTAAAAAAATGTCCATGTTATCCATATGTGTTGGGCATATTCCATGCATCCTTATTATAGGTAAACCGGAATATCTGCATGTCCAATAATTAAAAGAATCACTACAAACAAGTGTAGCGTGGTTATACGAACGGAGATAGACGAAAATAAATGAAGTAAATCTATAATCTTGAATGCATTTATTAACAAATTATAACTGTATTTATACACTGGCCTACCTGGCCCAACATCAAACAGTAACTAAGGAAACATAACAATATTTAAATTAACTTACAGATAGCCAATGAACTTAAAGAGAATAGAACAACCCAACTTAAATGTAACAAGCCAATTCATAAGCATAACCAATAAGAGAAAAGAGAATGAAGATGAATAAGAAGATGAGATGATTATGTAATAAGAATGTTAAACATAAGAATCAGATGTGGAATGTAATGAATGAAGACATCTGAATAGGAAAGGAATGATAGAGAAGAAAGGTGAAGGTCAAATAGGAAATGAGGCTAACAAAGCTGAACAATATACCAAAACAGAATAGAAATAAGGTCAACTAAATAAAACATAAATGTACAATTATCAGTCCTACACAAGCAATAAGTCATCATGGTACGTGTGAAATATTACGTATTATACAACACACACAAAGAATGTTGACAGCAGATCGAATGTGGGTAACATGACATTCAGCGGAATCAGGTATTGAACAATGATGACGTAGGCCGTGCAATATCCATGAATCTATTCTACGCCGTGCAATAGATCCATGACACGTAGATCTACACACTGAAATCACATACACATACATGCGCGAATGCGCTGCATACACTGCGTGTACTAAACCAATTTTGTGCAGTGCAGTTAGTTCAGTGCAAAACAAGACAAAACAAAAAAGCTTGTTCTTGACAACTTTTCCGGGCTGAAAAATTCTAAAATTCTGGACAACGTGTATCTACACTATATTTTAATTGTATTCCTTTAACGGCTTGCCTGATTAATTTGAGTATTAGTAATTTGGAACTATTTGGTGTACATTCTACAAAAAAGTATTATAAAGTTAAAATAATTAAGTATGTTTACTTAATCTACCTAATGTAGTAAAGTTACTTATTCCATTTAAGTAGAAACTTAAGGAAAATATTTGGAAAATAATGATGAAACAAGATTTTAATTAGTCTTGTGTCATCATTAATTTGCCAATTGGCAATTGACTCTTGTGGAGGTTACCGCTAACCGCTTATATTCCGTTTCTTCAATTTAACCGCAGGTGGACCCGTTTCGTAAAGTGTTGAGATGTACACTGTTAGAACGCTGTGTAAATATCGTTTTTAAAAATTGTTTAAAAATGCTTGCATCGTTGTTTAATATATACAGTGGTGGCCAAAATTATAAGAACACCTGAACCTACACAAAGTCTAAGGGATTATCAATGCCCTAGTTCAATTGCCGAAATCAGATTAAAGATATCTTTTATGTGGCATGAGCTTTCATGACTTTTTGGCATAGGCTTTTACGTATATGTAGACACCACATTTATATAGTTTCGACCATCTGGTAACGCGCAGCATTAAAAACAGTTGCGCTATGCGCTTTTGGTTTCCCCATAGACTTGTGTATTAAACATGTAGTCCAAATGCAAAGAAGTAAAATGCCAATTACATATGCCGATTGCTCAAAAAGTATTTGAGGTAGAAGTATGAAACTTAGCAGGCTTATTTATTCTAATATACCTCAAATACATCCTAGGTTTCAGAAAATTTGGTCAAATGGGGAGGGTGGATTCGCCCCCACTCTAGCGGTGAGATGACCAAAATAACCATGCCCATTGAAGGTTAAGACTATTTTTTTTCATTTAATGAAGACACTCCTTGTAAATGTAAATGTTTTTTAAGAGGAAATTTCATGAACAATTCAAATATGTTGAAATATTAAGGGTCATTGGAACGGGGGACTTAAATAGGGGCACTGAATTAAAAATTTGGGGCCCTTCAAAAATAATTTTTAAATCCCCACATAAGATGTAACTACTTCACCCTGTGTTGCTATGAATGTCATTTTTGACATCCTCAGGAAATTTCCTTTCAGAATATATATACTTCTGTGGGGAGATCCTTAAAATGTTTAACGTTATGACACTTTGATCCTGAAAGGGGCAAGATTTTTTAGATTTTTCAATCGGTGGTGTAACATAAAAAAGGGCGACTAGGTGATGAGTTCCAAAAGCATGGCTTTGTTATTTAGTTTTAAAGCATAATGATGATATTCGGAGACATTCCAACCATTTTATAGGTATTTAAATGGTCAACTGAATGAAAATTACTAAAATCATTTAAATATGCTTGGTGTTCTAATAATTTTGGCCACCACTGTATATAAACATTATTGATCAAAACCGAAAAAAAAAATCGAGGTTTAGATAGCAGCTGTTCAGGACACCATTCAACAAAAGTTTAGAGATAATGTAGATATAAGGTGAATGAAATTAAACAGGGGTTGTTTAAAACAGCTGAGGAAAAAGTCACGTGATATTCACGAGCCAATGAGCAAAGCCCTTGCATATCCCTTGTTGTGTTATGCGATGTTAATTTTCCTCGTGAGATTACGGCGGAGGACTTGTAGTCACGCGATGAGAAGTTCCAAATGACAAAGCTGATTGATAATATTCAGAGGTAAGCATTTGGACTAAATTTATTGTAATATCATCCAGTATAATGCTCAGGACATTTTGTGCTACCGTAACATCTAGGCCTACTAGATCTACATTACATGCAGTCAGCATTTATGGATCTGGACTCGTGCCCCGCAGTGCAGAGTGCAGAGTCGGCCTGAGCGGCGGGTAAGATAAAGAAAAAAAAAATGTTTTGAAGTATACTCGATCAAATTACAATCTATTTAGTCTAAACGCTTATCTCTGAAGTATCAGTCAGCTCTAATGATCTATGCCAGCAATCGTGTAGGCCTATTTTCAAACAATAAAATGTGAGCAAATTTTAAACAGTAATGTTTAGAATTTAAACAACTTGGCTTAAACAACAATGTTGTTTAAAATAACCCTGAACAGCTGCTATCTAAAGTTTAATATTACTCTATAGTATTGTAACAACTTGCTTTAAACAACTATGGTGTTTAATAACTTTTAAACATCATGTTGTTTAAACAACCAAAGTATTAAAAAATCTAAACAACTATAAGTTGTTTCACTTTTAAACAACGCTGTGCGATTCGCCGGTTAACATGCAGTTGTTTAAGATTTTAAACATCTTGTTTAATTTTTTTTAACAGTGTACACTATTTTAGTAAAGGTGCACATCACATCAAAATGAGACACAAGTCGCCAAGCAAACTCAGTAAAGGGTCGAGGACATCGGCAAAATCATAAAAATGTCGAATTTGGGGGAAAATATATTTTTGATTTTCAAACTCTTCAATATTTCACATATATGCTCTGTAAAGGAATTGAGTAAAATCGATAACGGGAAAGTTTTACAATGGATTGTTCTGCTGATATATTTGTCTCTTTTCTGGCGACTTGTGTCTCATTTTAATGTGATGAGTTACAGTCTGGTGTTTATGTTATGGTTAGCCTAATGTTTCTAAATTTCCATTATTTTCTCGAATAATTATTTTACAAGAATTTTTTCTTTCTTTTTACAAAATTTAATCCTTTTTTTTTTAAAGATATTCATATGCAAATTACCTTATTTGGCCTTTTGTTTCAGTAATAAACCTGAACAAACTTAAATTCAAGTATACAAAGATGTAAAGTTAGTGAAATATTGATGATTTGCGCGTAACGCTTATTCAACGCATTAATTGTATTATAATATAAGCCCTAGTAACTAAATTTGAAATAACGAACTACAACTTTCGAGATTTGTTACAATGACCTACATCTTGTATAATTTATGTTTCGCAGAGGAAACAGATTTCATTGATTATTTCACCCTGAGAGATACCATTACATAATTCAGCGTCGACGTGTGAGATTACTCTGCATTATTTTAAAGCAACAACTTGCGATGATTTACCTCGTGTTTTTATTATGCTCCATGACACTTGGGGAGTTCTGAAGTGTTACACAAAATCACCATAGTGGGGTAATAGCTGCTAGAAGAAAGATTCAAAATTACGTTGAGATAAGCAACATTTCGCAATGTTTGGGAGAGTTGGGGAAAACAGTCACAGTTTCGCCTGTAGACATTGCACAACTCTCTTGAACTCTCTTCACCACTTGACTGCTGCATGGTGCTATTTGAACAGTACGGGTATGACCAGCGTGGCGCTGGTGTGACAAAACAGACAAGGCTCAGACAATAGCATGAGCACGTAAGTGCTAGTGGTCCGCAGCCAAGTGGTTAACACGATACGACCTTCGCAACTTTGCGAAACGCTCTGAATCTCCCCCAGAGACATGTGGCCTTTAGTGCTAATTTGTATGTTTGCTTTTATTTTGCTTATATTGAGGAAATGGTTTACACAAATATAAAAATAAGGAATGTTTTTGTACAGATTCCAAATGATATGAACATTCAACGTGTCAGAAAAACGTGGTCAGTCTTGTAACTGTCTGCACACTATGTTTGAAAGAAGTTCTAATTTTAACATGTTGATTATTGCTTACCAAAGGAGCATGAATATGTGTTTTCAAATATTTTCTAACAGTTAACAGCACTGATATTTGAAAAGGCTTTGGTCACATCTACATGTAGGCCTAAGTGGTCATCTCATCATCTTGTGGTGTTCTGCGAAAAGTATTGATATACTCGGGGTCATGGAGGACATCCTGAACAACCCTAGCCTCTGTGTTTATGTACACAGCGTTTGTATTTTCTGGCTGTTCACATTGCTTGATAGAAGAGCGAACATATTCCTTACTGTCTGCTCTAAAAGAAGATTGACTGCTTGGGACTCCCGACTTTATCTCCCTGCATGTGTTCATCTCATGTTGTGTTGTTGTGGAAACAGTATTGATATACTCGGGATCACGGAGAATATCCTGAAGAACCCTCCCCTCTGTGTTTATATACACAGCGTCTGTCCTTTCTGGCTGTGTACGTCGCCTGACAGAAGGACCAACGTATTCTTCACTCTCTGTTCCGGCAGAAGAATGCCTGCTTGGAACTTCCGAATTTATTTCCATGTAGGTGTGCATGTCATCATCTCCTGTCTTAGCGGTATTGTCAGTCTGAGGGTCCTCTGAATTTTCATTCAAGGGCTCAAACTGCTTCCGTGTAAAGTTTGGACTGACATATTCATCGGTACCAATGAGAGACAGATTTTTAAGCGGGACGGTAGAATGACTTGATGATATCGGTTTCATGTCCATGTCGGAGCTCGCAGTTTCTTCCAGAATTACCTATAAAACGCAAATCATTGAAGCTTGGATATAATTTTGGTAGGAGTAAATGATATGAATTATATTTATCTCTTTTTAAATACTCCCAATATAAAACAACCAAAGTGACCGTTGCACCAATTTTTCAAGTTCAATTTGACCGTTAGCGCCCTCGTTTGACATTGGTAACATTTCACTTGAAAAAGGCCTTTCGAATGTTAATTACTTAGATTTAGCTAATCCATATTTAAATATTTTGCTGAAAGTCTCCTCCCCATGCCATCCGTGCCCTGAAAATTTGTCTTATATCACATTTAAGAAACATAGAGCCAATTTATCAGGACCCGACTTTTGATATAAAACATTTAACATTATGCACACCTATTTTGATTATTATATCTCACTTTTGAAGTGATAGGGGTTTCGGATGTTTATCTTGTTTATTTGCCACTCTATTTCAAAGTAAAGTCAATTTGAAATCAATTTGAAAGAATGTGTTTTTAAATTTACAATAATATTGTGCAGTTATTAGTTGTTGTACAATCTACAATATTCAATAGAGATAGCTAAACCCAAAGGTGACTTCGTTTAAGGACAGTGAAACCCTAAACCCTTAAAATGTTCACTTACCTGCATGACTTGTTCAGAGGGTAATTCGGATATCGGCAATGATTTGTTAGTCAGTGTTGTTTCTCTCACAACAAAACTCCGTGCTGAGTAATATAAGGTGGAATGCAAATAGAAATTTATTTTCTACAACCAAATAAATGAGTACATGAATATTAAAAAAGGCCTAAGTCACATTTTTGGCGAAATTGAGTTATATATGGAAATTGTTCCTTATACATTGACCATCTTGTGCATAAATGATGAATCTGAAATCATCTCAGAAATGCCTTAAATAAAGGATAAACATCTGGTATGAATGTAAGAAAAGCCTAAGTCCAGGACTAGGCTTTTCTTACATTCATATCTAGCGCCCTCTCTCATTACTTCTTGTTAACTTGAGTACCTCAAAATTGGCTGCTCATGAGTTACATGGAAAAAAGTAAGAAGTTGAAGTTCACTTGCAGATGTTTGTCTGCTTGTGTGTGTGTGTGTGTGTGTGCAGAGGGTGTGTGAGGGGTGTTTGGGTGGGTGTGTGTCAATTATATATATAAAAAAATAGCTCCTCAAAAAAAAAAAAAGTAATTCCTATGCTAATGTGAGTGTGTTGATGTGGGGCATGCAGGATGGATTCAGGATTTGATGTTTTCTTACAAAATTCGCTCACAAACACAATTAAAGTTTTGTTTTGTGTTTTTAGAATTTTACCCCAAAATTCACTGATAATCAATAAAATAAAAAATTTCTGCCCATTTACAAAAGCATTTTACCTAAGATCTCTGGCAAAACATGAAATAAAGGTCCCTGCTAAGGAAAAGTTCTCACTCCATTTACACCCCAACCTTAGCTTAAGTGGGGACGCCCTCTGTATTTCTTGTTTCTATTTAATAAAAAAATAAATAAAAGGGAGGGACCAACCCACCCCCCCCCCATTCTTGAACTGTTGTTTGTGTGCTTAAGACTTCTTGGTTTCATGGATGGAAGAACAGTGAACTGTAAAACGTGAATAATACATCATTTTGCAACCTTTTTTTTTCAGTATTTGAACACCTACACATGTCCTCACATTCAAAACCCACACACCCACACCCACACCCGCTCGCTCATCCCAAAACACATCAGCTATAAAAAAAAATATTAAAAAAAACCTAAAATACAAAAAGATAAGGGGCCCTTTTTGTCTGATATATAAAAGAAATCTCTTGTGTATCATTTTTATACATTCAGTACTACAGAAGTCTACCATGTATATGAATGTAAGAACGACCTAAGTCCATATGATTCTAAAAACGACCCAAGTCCACCAGACAAAAGGCCCCGCCCACAAGTAACTTGAAAATTTATGTTCATAAAAAATTTACACTTAAATTTGTTTTATGATGTTCTCTGATGTCTTTTGGCCAAATTTACTTTAATTGCCCAAATTAAAAAAATATTCAGTTTTTTTCGATTATCTCGAAATGGCCTCCCATGGACTTAGGCCTTTTTTATATTCATATACTCAAATGTATTCGTGTATTTTCCTCGTGCTTACCATAAAACACATTCCGAGAATGTATCATATCGAATGACATTGGATTTTTTTTGGTGACAAGTCTTTGGAATGGGAATTTACAATTGAAGAGACATGGATGTAAGACTTATATCTAACAACGTAGCTTTTAATAAGGCGAGCTCTCACACCATTTTCACTACACATTTTACCGAATATGGGAAAACAAATCCTACAATAGAGCGAGATGTAGCCATACCCAAGAAAATAGCGTACTAGGTACTTGTCTGCGTGTAGTTTGGTCAGGTAAAAACTTACATTTCCTGTCGTTCCCGAAGTATAAGACATAGTAAGCGTATGATAAGCCCACTAACAGAAGGAAGCCAGATACAGCAAGCGCTCCGTAAGCAATTACGACCAGGGTGCCTTTTATGTCGGGTAGTCCCTCCCAACGTACGTCTGGTAGGAAAAGATACACTGAGATAAATATTTTGCATATTGAATTTCGAAAAAAATGCTTATTGGAACTGTGGAGTGCACATAAAAATTATGAAGCGTCTTATGAAAATGTTGCAATCTAGGGACCTTAAAATTAATTTTAACGTAATCATGGTAATTATTATTGGGTTTAAACTCATATCAAAGTTGAATCGCTTCCATTGTCTTAAAAATGTTTTTAAAGGTGTGCAACGCTACTGCCACCTATGCCAGTAGCGGACGCAGCCTGATTTCATACAATGAAAGTACCGGGCCCATGCGCAAACATAATAGAGCCGCTTTTGTCCCCAGGCAATTGGGCCCGAGAAATGTATTCAATTCGGATCTCTTGGATCCGCGCATGTATGCCACAATCAGGTTGTGTACAAGCCATGCTTCAGTCTGTAAAGTGACGTTTCAATAAATTTAAGTTTGAAATTGAAAAGAAAAAAATGCCCCCCCCCCCATATGTGAATATAAATTATATCAATGCCTGTATGTTATGCGTCCATATTATATGGACGCATAACATATATATCGGAACGTGCACGGTCACTTTTGACACCTATAGGTAGGTGTTCAATTTTTGGGGGGCATGCGGCAAACCAAAAGGTCATATCTCAACCATAGGGATAGGTTTTAGAGGTCAATCTGCTCAAACCATGCCCATTTATCCGGTTTTTATTTTATTTATTTATTTATCTTCTTATTTTTATTATTATTTTGCTCGATTTGGCGCCCCCCCCCCTTAGGTCAATTGCGCCCCTTTGAGGTCATTTTGGCGCCCTTTTCGGTCGCCTACCCGGGGGCCGGCCCGTAAAGCCCCCCCCCCCCCCCCAGAAACGCGCATGATATATTTATCGTAAAAAAGGTCGTCGGTGTTAGATGGCAGGAATATACCGGGTTGATTTGAAAGGGAAACATACACACACAACATTTTGTTGTCAATCGGCTCTATCTGGCCAGGCCGATTTTTACCGACTTACCATTGAGGTTTACATTTATCGTAGCATATGTAAACTCTCCTAATTCATACTGAACCATACATGTATAAGGTTGAGCATCTGAGAGGGAAATGTTTTTGATGATCAACTGGAAATCCAAACCGTCCCCAGTCATATTGTACTTCTCGTTAGATGCCACTATTTTAATACCATCATCTGGGCTCCATCTTGCCAGTACACCGGTGATTATGGACCAAGTAACTTCTGGTGGATTCCCTGTCACTCGACAAGAAAGAGAAATAGAGAAAAATCTGTCGTCTGCAACCCATACATTTCTGGTCGCTTCGGGAACTGTAACTTCGCCGTATGCAGAGCAACCTGTAAGGGGGGGGGGGGAATAAATAATACAAATGTACAAAATTCCGAAATAGAAAAAACCCAGTGAATGAATAGCAAACGACAAAGCTTACTTTTTAAATGTAATTTTACTTGAATACCATGCGTGACTTAATTTCATGCTTCAATGAGCCCGGACAGGCAAAATTCTATTTTTTTAAAAGGCATGCAACAGGTCAGTGAGCATTGGGAGAAAATTGACAATTTTGCGTAGTAAATTCAATCAAATATGACTGAATTCACGTTTTGGAATGATGTTATGACTTTTGCAAACAATATCAATTTATTCACGCTTGGAAGCATAATAGTTGAAAAGCAAATGCATTATAAAATCATGAATGACATATTGCAGTTATTTTGTGAGCTAGAAATCATTTCAACGAAATTTTGGGGTTATGTTTATTACCTTTGTACACGTGTCAATGATCCTGTGGCATTCAGGTCTATTCAAAATCCATTTAAATGAAACGGCAAAAAACTAATTTTGGTCTGGAAATATAAGACTACGCTACACTAGCATAATGTGTAATCAATCAGAGTGCACTGAGTTTAATATTTAGAACATACTGATGTACATGAATGAGATAGCTATGCACAATATCTGTTGTTATGTTCCTGGCTTGACTGTCACAAAATTCACATTTTGGCCCAGATAATTTTAATGAAAGAACTCGAGCACTCCATCTTGGGTCTGTAGTTAGTCTATTATGTTTGCTAAAACCTGAGGCATATAAAACTTGAAAACATGCAAACACTAATTAACTACAGCTTAATTAATGAAGACATTTTTTTTTGTAACAACCTACCCCGTATGCGGGGTAAGTTGTTACACCATACGAGGTAAATTGTTACAATATGTAAACATTCGAGGTAAGTTGACAATGCGTAAATCTCTTATACCATACTTTTGTTTCAACTTTCCAGTTTCTTTGCATCATTAACAGTAGATCAAGTAGAGCTCTAGAATAGACAAAAGTAATAAATGAAACATAAAAATACACACAAAAAATGAGAACTAGTTTCCATGAGTAAAACCCATTTGCTACTCTTGGAGGCGAGTGCTTTTATTCGTATATCACGTATTTTTACTTCAGAATCTATGTTTCTGTTAAAAGTACACACCCGCTCTTCCAGAACATGTAAATTTAATAAGGGGTACTAAAAAAAAGAATTATTGAGTATATATACACAATAAAAGAAATTTCTTGAGTATCCCTTAGTAACTTTACATGTTCAATTACGTAAAACAATTGTCAAGTGGAGTTCTTCTTTAACTTGGTACGGCTTGGTGGATGATCGGGTGATAAAACACTAACACGAGTAAAGTGAGAATTGCTGAGAAATTCTATATAGCTGTAATTCACTAGATGAGTAAACTACGACACGTCTTCGTATACGTCTAAAGTCTCGTGAAAGTCTTTGAGAGTAATTTTACTGGCTATGCGGTACTTTTACATGTTGCGCCCGGTACTCGATCACGAGTACGGACATCATCGAAACTGCTGCACGAGGTATGTTCTACGCGTACTACGTACGTACATGTATAGCGGAACACGTACACAGAGCACTAAACAGCAGAGCGGAGAGCGTGCATACTTTGTCTTTGGGTGAGTCCTATCCTTTTGTTTGTTTGTTTGCCTGTTTTTTAATGATATTTGGAATGTTTCCGATGATATACATCGGCTGATAACACTAACAGCTAGATTACCATGCATGGATTTCCCATTACTTTGTCAGTCATGTAACAGATTGGGTTTGATGCATTGATGTGAGTAATGCAATGTATTGGTTTGTGTGAATTGATGCTCTGAAGTGAGTAATGTAGTGTATTGGTTTGAGTGAATTGATGCACTGATGTGTATATCATCAGAACAATCCAAATATCATTATAAAAACAGGCAAACAAAACAAAAAGGAATAAGGACTCACCTAGTGAGTAACGCTTTACATACTCAGAGAGTCAGTAAGTAAAGGTGCACAAGTTGATGAATTTGTGCAACCTTACTTACTGACTCTCTGAGTATGTAAAGCGTTACTCACTAGATTAGTTTGTGCAATGTACTCAAACCAATTAGTATGTTACTCAATAAAATGAGTTAATTAAATAAACTCATTTGGTGTGTCACTATATTGTCAAATCAAAAAATACTCGATTAGGTGCGTTTTCAAAGTAGCTTTATCACGAGTGCAAGCACTCATGGATGTGTGTCACTATATAGTCAAAAACACTTGGATATTTGAGTTTGATCGCTCATATATGCAAGTTCTCATTTTGTGTGTGTATTAACACCTGAAAATTGAGACAAAATGTAATTTTACATATGTAATGTAATTGGGGTAAGTTGTTACATTGACATGGGGTAGGTTGTTGTAACAACCTACCCAATGGGGGATTTTACACACAAAATCAACTGTAGCACAGCCATTAGGCAGAATTAGAGGGTATGGCTAGGGGGTATATTAGTGACATATACATGTACTATATTTACAATACCAGACTATCATCATGTGCCTTCAGTTGTAAGAGCTATTACAAATTTCAATTTTTGTCAAAAATTTACTTTGAACTGTAAATTTTTTTTTTTACTTTTTTATAAAACAACGGAGAAACCTCACGACCGGCAGTTCATCACAGCTATGCGTAGGCTGTATACAGATACCAGTTAGCACATCTTTTCTTGAAGAACTGACCCGTGTAACTTTTATCCCCGGTCTCCCCTATGCTACAGTCACACAGACACTTACGTTGAGTTACGTCCGTTTGCGTCCAAAAATCATTTTCTTTTCTGCGGATCCCCACGGATGCCTTTCCGTCATAGACAGCAGTGGGAATAGTGATAATTTCGTTCATCCAATAAAACAAAGAAATCCATAAGAAATGAGAGAATGGAAGATGAAATAAGAATAAAACAACAAAAACTTAACTAAACGTAAGTGTCTGTGATTGCAGCATAAGACACGTTATGCTACAGTCACACAGACACTTACCTTTAGTTACGTCCGCTGCGTATAGATTTGGCTGAGTGGACGCAGCATGAATGCAGCATGGACGCGGTCATCCGCAAGGAACGTAAGTATACGTATCTGTCCGAAATTGAACCGTATCGGTACGCACAATGACGGCCCCAAGCCTGCGAAATTTTGAAATGTTCAAAATTTCGCTAGGCATCTTTACGGATGCCGACTTACGTAAGTAACCGTAACTAAACGTAACTTTCCGTAAATGAACGTATAGATACTATCCGTATCTAGGACGCAGACCATCCGGGAAAATTCTTAAGTTCCGTCCATTTGCGTTTATTTGCGTCCATCGTAAGTATTCGCAATTATCCGTAATTAAACGTATCAAACGTTTAAGTATCCAAAAACAATACACTTAAGAGGCTGCGGACAAACACTTAAGCGTTGCGGATAATTGCGTCCTCTCACATTTTGGAGCTCCCGAACACCCGTTCTTGTTTGCACACGGATAGGGGTTATACAAATGTAATAGCTTCGAGGGGTAGGTCCTAAATTTCCTAGAGGGAGGGGGGGGGGACAAATACTAAAAAACTACATTTAAGAAAAAAAAAACAAACTAATAATTCAAGCGAGCTTCCACTCAATAAAAATAATAATGGAAAACAAAATGTTCGAAACTATATTTGATTGAATTCCTCTGCAATTAAATCTTATAACTCAATAATTTCCCCCCTTTTTTATATGACAAGAATATATTGAATAATTTTGATTAAAATTCGCTTTAGTTGGTTAATCCCTAGCATAAACATGGCTATGACCTCTTTAGAGCTCGATGCCCGGTCAAGAAGGGTTATTGATATCCATTTGTTTAAATTATGTCATTCAAATCACGTGAGCGCACAGCGCAAATACTCTAAAGCAGGGCAGTCTGATCTGTTTGGGCTACAATTTCATATTTTCTTATACCCCCGTCACACTGAGCTCGTTCCTACTACGTCCTTGCAAATTTTGCCGAACGGGCATAGTCTGTGTGTAAACTGAGTGGACGTAGTAAATACTTCTTACGATCTATTTACGAACTTTATGGACTAGCTCGGTTGGATTTTCAAAAAAGTGTTCAAAAAATCGGGCACCCATCTCGTCCTCAAATTTAACGGTGTGGCAACGTACCTGAAACGAGATGGACGTACTACAAACGAAATTGCCGTACTTAAATCGTTCTAAAGATGTGCTAGGACGTCTTACAAACGAGCATTGTATATTCATTATCAGCTTGAAGTTACGAAGACGCATGAGGTCTGGCAAAAACGGGCTAGGTTTTTTTTTATGGGAAACGGGCACGCATTTGCGTTCAACACGTTCTAGCCACGGAAAATGACGAAGTAAGAACGAGATGAATTTTCTGGAGGCCGTTTGGTCGACGTAAGAACGAGTAGGAACGGATTTTGATGGATTAAAAACTACCCAGAACTACTTAGGTCGGGACGAAACGCATTGGAAACGAGTTGGAACTGATTAAGAACGGGTTGCAACTAACTGGGGACGGGTTTGGATTGTTTCAGACGGGCTCTGTTTCGTGGAAACGGTCATTTTCACCCGATTTTAACAAGATACAAACGGACTGTAGACGAGGCAGAGACGTGATGGACGTATTGATGACTGTATACGAACGTTGTTCATCTTAATCCAAAAATAATTAGGTCAAATGTACGCGTTCTTTTCGGACCAATGGCCGTTTTTCGTATTTATTCTAAAAGTTGTGAGATTTCTGTAATTGTAACAATTAATGTGTGGCAATTAAACAGCTGATCTATTCGCTTAGACTACTATCACACTAAACAATTTCTTACCATGTTATTAAAATTATTGCAGAACGGGCTTAATCTATGTACACAAGGAGTGGACGTACTTGAGACCTATTTCAATCTGCTCGGGACTTTATAGCACGGGCTTGAATAGCAATACGTTTCAATTTTTGAACAGAACGGCATGTCATAATTTCCGTCACACTGAGCTAGTTCTCACTGCGTTCTTGTAGTTCTTGGTGAACGGGCTCAATCTGTTTACACACGAACTGAACGTAGTACAGACCTTTTAGAATCTAGTACAGACCGTTTACAATCTGTTTACGAACTTGGCGAACGGGCCCGAACGGAGAGACGGAAAGGCATTCCGATTTTTTTTAACATGTTCAAAAAAATCGTACTGGCTTCCAGTTCTAAATTTAAACGTAGTGACAACGTTCTTTAAACGGGTAGGACTTACCCTGAACGAGAAGGACGTACTACGAACATGGTACTACTTTTTATCATGCTGTGCATAGACACTTTTAGTGACGGTTTGGACGTGCTACGAACGGTATAGAGTAAACAAGCCGTTTACTCGTCTGAACTGGATAACAACGTATTGCGGGACGGATAAAGACGGAATTGACGTAACGAGAACTATTTATGAACTGCCTAGTATCGTATTCAAGAAATTATTTTTCAAAGTTATAAGTTCCAACCCGACCAAAGCCCGTTCAGCAATTTTTTAAAGAACGGGCAAGAACGGTATAGAACGTTATAGAACGACCTCAGTGTGACGGCCCCTAAATGTAGAATGCGAGAGTGAAAAAAAAGAAGCTATATAAAGATTTGAAAGCAAGGCAAGTTATGCACTCGCCCCCCCCCCAAACAAAAAAAAAATAAAAAATGAGGAACAATTTAACATTATAATCACTTTAATATATTCTCTTTTTGCTTTTCAATTCTGTAATTACCTCATTATACGTGAGGAAAATGTGAGAGGCAAAAAAAGGAGGGCCCTAAGTTGAAATTCTCTTGTCCTCTTCTATATAAATGGGAGTTAAACTTTTGAATAAGGTAGACTTCTTTAAAAACTGTAATAGAATCTAATAATCAATTGCATAAATTAGGGATTTCGCTGAATGTTGTCTCTTCTGGGATGTTTTATTTTTCGATTGGTTCCTTTATTTACAAAAAATAAATGTTACAATAACAAAAATAATTCGTTTTTGTCTGTTTATGAGGGACCGAATCTCTTTAATGGCCTGTATATAGAAGCGATATGAGAAGTGGTTTGAAAACTAATTAGCCCCCCCTCGCTCCGCTCTCTCTCTCTCTCTCTCTCTTTCTCTCTCTCTTTGTAAGGGAGGGTGTTTGCCCCCGGATCAACGTCTGTTGTCCTGTAGCCCTCTTCAGCCTTTGTCTTAATACTTACCACTTTGCTTTTGGGATAGGACTTTGAAGCCATATAACCCCTATAATTTTAAAACCGCTCATTGACTGTACAATCATGTTGAAATCTGAAAATTTCGGTGGTGCCCCCCCCCCTCTTATCCTGA
Source organism: Paracentrotus lividus (assembly GCA_940671915.1). NCBI lineage: Eukaryota > Metazoa > Echinodermata > Echinoidea > Camarodonta > Echinidae > Paracentrotus > Paracentrotus lividus. The sequence continues at coordinate 33,187,723 of CALNVZ010000174.1, read as the reverse complement.
AACCCTGTATCCGCCACTGACTAGCAGAAATGGGAAAGGTGATCTTTTAGCGAAGGTTTAAAAAAAACCACATTCATTGACCAGAGAGATATATAATTTTTCATTACAATTCCCATTTATCTGTATACGTGTTGATCCCCGCAAGTGTTCAGAAGTGTCCGGAAGTTTCCGAAAGTCGGAAAAAAACAAAGACCGAGTAGACTCGTAAGGTTATTCGTAAGTGGACGCAAGTGTTCGTATTGGTCGTAACTATTCGTATATCACCCGCAATTATGGTCGCCTATATTTTCTAATTATTGAGGCGTGACGGGAAGGCATCCGTGGGGATCCGCAGAAAAAATGACTTTTTTGGACGGAACGCTTGACGTAACTCAACGTAAGTTCTGTGTGACTGTAGCATTAATAGAAGCAGTAACACGTATTTTTTGTCGGGCAGTTCCGGGTGAATATTTTTGTTGGCTTAAAACAGGTCAATTAGTGCAAATTTAGATTTTTATTACATTATACACTGTCCGTCATAAAGTTGGAATTTTTTTTTGCCGCTCTAACAACATGATTTTGCTCCGGCTTTAATTTCTTGAATATGTTTGCCCTGCTTTTACATTTCGGGACCCTGGCTCTATTTTGAACATTCTTCCAACCTTTCACCGGGATTTTTTTTTTTTTTTTCAAAAAAAGTTTTGTCAACCCCATGTTGCCAATTTTTGTCATTTTTTTCTCATTTTGGGGCCCCTCTTTTGTTTACCCCTCCTGAGATGTATTGTTTATGATGTTCTTTAAAGTTAAATCTAGATTTATGGGGACAGGCTTATGTCTCTTGTCTAGGGGAGGGGTTGAGGTAAAAAGTGTGATTGGTTAAAATTCGGAATATTTTCAACCCTTAGGCCTATGCTTCAAATTTATATTTAAAAAACACAACAACAACAACTTTAATCCTTAATTGTTATTATTTTCTCCCAATTCTTTTCATCAAGGTTGTAAATGGTGACTAAAGATAATATTTTATATTGATTGATGTTAAGCTGAGATTTTACAATACAATTTTGGGAAGATATAAATATTCATGGTCTAAAAATGAATAAAACCAATGTTTAAACCCAATCAAAATAAATTTTGACCCCTCCCCTAGACAAAAGAGTCTAGCCTGTAACAATAAAACTAGATTTAACTTAAAGAACAATAACAACTCTACACCACAGACGTGTTTCCTTTGGGTGTGACTGAGGGGGCCTTGGTGGGTAGCGTAAACAAAAAGGGGCCCCCAAAATACGAAAAAATAAAAAAAAAAATCCCCAGGAAGGGTTGAGGGAACGTCCAAGATACATGTATAGCCAGGATCCCGAAGATTGAAAGCGGTGGTGAAAACATTCAAGAAATGAAAGCCAGAGCAACATAATGTCGCTGGAGCCAGAAAAAAAAATTCACCTTTATGACGAACAGTGTATATATAGGACGATTTGTTAGGTGTTTCATAAAAATAATTGATAAAATTTAATGTATATTTTTTAATCGTTCATTAATTTTTACCCCACCATAGTAACATTTCAATTCAAAGCACACACATACTTAATTCAACTGACACCAAACTGATTAAATTGGCCAACTTACCATGTCGATAACTTTGAATTATTGTAGTGAAAGCGATGCAAAGAACGACTTGAAAGAAAGATTCCATCATTATGGCCTACACAAAATGCGAAAGATGTATTTTCCGTGGCACGGAGTAGTAGAAAATTGACAGTAAATTATTAATGTTCTCATCTGATGTCAATAGGAATATGCATTGCAAAAATTTAGAAAACACGGAACCAAGATAAATGTTTGTGCTATCTCTTGGAATTGAAAGAAAGATGGCAGAAGTAGCACACCACTACATACCTAACTATTTATAACTCACTTCAGCGTAGTTTCATAAACTGCAGTCTTCGATTTATTAGAATTTATGATGTGTATTTAACTTAATTGTTTCAACACGACAGTTGATGTTCCCTTCATTCACGTGATATTAAATCAAATACAGAGAGGGCGCAATATTATTGCAGACTTTATGAATTAATGTTTAAGGTGCTCCGTGAAAGTCTTAAGGTGGATGTCTGGTAATTATATACCTAAAAACTGGTGTTTGTTTGTTTGTTGTTTTTTTTTTAATTAATGGATAGCCTGAAGTATATATTGTCATGATATAAAGAGAAAATGACAAAATTCTTATTGAAAATCACTTTAATTAAGCACTTTGATGAGCCATGCAATTGTTGTAACATTATTCAAGAAACTTTACAGGCAATTTAAAGTACTTTCAATTTTTCGAATGATCTATAAGTTTTGAACAGTCCTCCAGTATTCAGTTCATCACCTTTACTGATGAAATTGCATTATGAAGAAATATTAATACCAGAGATTATTAGAGTAGTCCATGATAATTACATTAAGCAAAAAAAAAAAGAAAAAAAGAAAAGAAAAAAAAAAAATCGGCAAAAATTGACTAAATATAAGAATAAGAGGCATTTAAAGCACCATAGTCCCAAATGTGCAAATTTGGGTTTGATCAATTATTCAGCGCAAGATAACTGAATCGCATATTTGTTTTAAATTAAATGATTGGTAGCATTGTAAAGGAGCCTTTGTGGTTATTTCAGATCCTAATTTGCATTTTTCAAAGGCACAGCACCACATTAAATTTTCAGATCCATGTCCTGTTTTGCTTGGAATTGCCCCTACACATACTAAACACAAAACAAACAGAAAGTTCCCCCTATTTCAGATATCAATCATTTTTTAACCAGGAGGAATTTAAAAAATCTAATTATATGTCCATGTAAGGAACCTAATTAGCTACAATGGGAGCGAATTTTAGGAAAAATCATGAAGTAACGCTTCAGTGATTAATGGTTGAATGTAAAAATGTCATTTTTTTTTAAGTTCACAAGCCTAAAATCACAACTTTGATTCAATGATATCGGACCCATTTTCAGATTTAAAACAATTTACACGTTAGAATGTATGGAAAACGTGCTTCCTAACATATGGAAACGAAATTTGCGTCAAATTTCACGGTTGAGTGAGCATGCAGCAAAAATTGCCCAAACTGCCATTTTTACTTCTTTGCCATGGTATAATCGATCAAATGTGAGGGAATTCCTGTTTTGGAAGTGTATGCAACCAATATCCATTCATTCACGGTTGAATGAACCCATCAATCAACCAAAAAATAGGCCATTTTAGAATTACGAAGATTGATTGTAGTAATTTTATGCACTAGAAAGCATCTCAATAACATTTTGGGGGTTTTATTTATATTCTTTGGGCACGTGTCAATGATCCTATGGCATTTATTTACAAATTCACGCTTCAGTGAGCACGTGAGACTGGAAAAGCTCTTTTTCCACGTATGGACTAAAATTCAATTTTTTACTTTTACTGAATATAACAATTCTTTTTTGGGAGTACTTTTGATTTTATTTTCATAAAAATCCCGATGTTTCACGCCTCAGTGTGCACAAGATACAAGAAAATCATGCAAATAAGAAGAAAGTTTCGGGCTTCGTCATGGTTCAGTGACTTTTTGAATACGTAATTTGAATCAAGATCATGTTAGTTGGAGATCAGTTGAAGCTGTGTGCCAAGTTTCGTGACATAAATCACGGTAGAATTAACAATAATCACCAATAAAATTGGCCGAATTTCACATTTGTCAAGTATTGATTTCCTCTTCCATTGACTTTATGTACAGATGTTTAACAAAAGTTTAACAAAAGTGAAATTTGGCAAATTTTAATTGTCAGTTTTTTGTCCATTTGACTGTGAATTATTTTATGAAACTTTGCACAAAGCTTCAACCGGTCTCTAACTAACATGATATTTACTTAAATTACGTATTCGAAACGTCACTGAACCATGACGAAGCCCCAAACTTTCTTCTAATTTTCATGATTTTCTCGTATCTTGTGCCCACTGAGGCGTGAAACATCAGGATTTTTATGAAAATAAAATCAAATGTACTCCCCGAAAAGAATTGTTACATTCAATCAAACTAAGAATTTGAATTTTAGTCCGTACGTGAGAAAAGGGCTTTTCCAGTCTCACGTGCTCACTGAAGCATGAATTTGTAAATAAGTGCCATAGGATCATCGACACGTGCCCGAAGAATATAAATAAAACCCAAAAAATGATATTGAGATGCTTTCTAGTGCATAAAATTACTACAATAATATATAGCACTTAAAGTACGCCATCTATCTAGTTACCTATTCAGAGGCGCAGAGGGAAGTACAATGAAGGGAGGTGATTCATTTAAAATGAGACGAGAACAAATGTGTTTTAAGACCTGATTTGAATGATTCCAAAGATCCAGCATTGCGCACACTGGAAGGAAGAGCATTCCAGAGAGCAGGAGCACTATACTAGCAAAAGCCTTTTCACCAAATGAACATTTAACTCTACAAGGTGTCAACATCCCGGTACCCGAAGATGACTCTTCGTATCTCTAAAATGGCCTATTTTAGGTTGATTGATGGGTTCATTCAACCGTAAATAAATGGATTTAGGTTACATACACTTCCACAACAGGAATTCCATCATATTTGATCGAAAATACCATGGCAAAGAAGTAAAAATGGCAATTTTGGGAGTTTTGATGCATGCTCACTCAACCGTGAAATTTGACGCAAATTTCTTTTCCGTATATTGGGAAGCACGTTTCGCATACATTCTGATGTGTCAAATGTTAAAAATTTGAAAATAGGTCCGTTATCATTGAATCAAAGCTGCCATTTTGGGCTTGTGAACTTCAAAAAATGACATTTTTGCATTCAACCATTGCTCACTGAAGCATGATTTGATGATTTTTCCTAAAATTCGGTGCCATAGTGGCTAATTAAATTCCCTACATAGACATATAATTAGATTTTTTAAATTCCTCCTAGTTTAAAAATTATTGATATCTGAAATAGGAGGAACTTTCTTTTCGTTTTGTGTTTATTTAATACAAAACTAGGATGGAGAGTTCTCCTGATGTGTAAATGAAAAAATGCTCATATGATAGGTTATCGGACCATATCACATAAAATTTCATCCAGTTGTAGAAAATGAATTGTAGTTTACGGGTGTAAAGATATAAACAATATAATGTTGTAATTTTGATATTATACCAATCTACAGTGCGTCCCGGAACCATACACTTTTGACAAGGTTACCAAATTAAAAATATATATTTCTTGGGGAAAAGGTTTAGATGTATATAAAGCTCACATCCTCAACTATCATTATGACACAACAAATTCTGAAAATAACGCATTCTTCAGTGAGTAATGCCGACTTTTATGAAGGACACAAAAAATAGCCTGCGCAGGAATTCGCTATTCATTTACCACCTGTTATGGCATGCCAAGAAGGATTCAAAGAAGTAACGGAATGAATCAGCGAACAGAGTAAAAGATATATCAAAAGTCAGGAATAAACAATCAATATTATGCAAAATGTAGTTTTTCACCGTTTTGTTTTCATATCATTGATTTTTGCTCTGACTTCAGTTTATTTTTGTCTTTGTTAGCCGATTTATTCCATTATTACTTGAATCCTTCTTGGCATACCATACCCAGGGGATAAATGAATAGCGAATTCCTGCGCAGGTTGTTTTTTGTGTCCTTCATAAAAGTGGGCATTGCTCACTAAAGAATGCTTTATTTTCGGATTTTTTTTTTGGTGTCATAATGATAGTTGAGGATATGAGCTTTATATACATCTAAACTTTTTCCCCAGGAATCATATATTTTTAATTTGGTAGCTTTTTCAAAAGTGTATAGTTCTTTTTGGGACGCACTGTAGAGTGCCATTAGCATTTTTTGTGGGACACGCTTTATGTAAAATATTATGAATAAGAGGACTAGGACCGCTAATAAAAAAAATAAATAAATAAATAAAAAATAACGTATGAAGTGCCATTTCTTTTTTTTTTCTTTTCTTTCTTTTCTTTTTTTCCTCGGGGGGGGGGGGGTGGGGGAGCTTAATTGGCTTTAAAGTTTGATTAATTGTACCCTTATCATATTTTTCAAGTGTTAACGGTGATAACGTCCCCTTTTTTCATTTGTACGGATTTAAAAAAAAACCTACCCACCCCAATTCTTTATGTACTCTATACCACAATGCTGGGTTTTAATGAAACTATTTCAGTCATTGGAGTATTATCTTTCTGCAGAATATAAGCCCTAAAGGGGTGTCATGTTTACATAATGGGAGTTTCAAAATTTTACGTTGGTTTAGATAATAAGATCAATTCAAGCAATTTTTCAAACGATGTGTAAATTCATACGATACACTTAATATACTTCTGAGCTTGGTGTTTTGTCAATTCAATTTTATATTTTCAAAAAATAATCTTGATTTTTCAAACTAATTATAATGTTTTTTTGCTGTTACCAAGTCTTGTGGAGTCTGATGATATATATTTGCTTTGTCCAGTTGAAGGGCAGTTCCATTTATTGATAACAAGATGACACTGTAAACGCTTATAATCATTACAAATATACTTACATGATTTAATTTGAATATCAATTCCATTAACCTGTAATATTTTTTCCTCTAGAATTTCTTCTTTGCATGAAATTTTCTAGGTATGTGAGATTTATCAATAATTATGTTGTCTCGAAATCCCACCTTTTAAAAAAAGGTCGTCCATTTCTACGCAGGTGATACAGAGGTTTTCATGCATATTGAACTTTTTTTTCTCTTTTTTTGCATCATCATTAAGAAGTAACGTGTCTTTTAGAATGATAAAATATGCATCTGACATGAACTGCTGATCCAGGTATACTTGTTGAGGCCACCTTCCCCAATTGCGCCTATCTTAACCTTAATGGCCCATATTCTGATAGCAGTAAAAGTTAACCCTGGGCTAAAGTTAAACCTAGGTTAACTAATCCACACCTAACCCACACCTCTGGTTTAAGTCCTATTGGTATTCTGATAGCCTAGTTTAACAAAACCCAAGATTTCCATTTAACCCTGGGTTAAACACATTACGCATGCTCAGTAGAGCTCATCTCGAGCTGCGCTCCCAGGTCAGGGTCGCGCAGCAGTGCAACGCACCTCATGCAACAATGCAATACGCGCCTTGCCAATCGTGCGCACTGCGCTGGTCTAGGGGCGGAGCAGGTTTGGTTGATTGATGATTTTTTATTTTATTTTTGTCAGGTAATGCATACATTTAGAATTGAGGATTGGACGTATTTTATCATGACAGATTAATCAATCTGGATTATTTTTCATTTTTAAATTGTTTTTATAATCCTCCCCCGCCCCGTTATCACAAAAGTTAACTTTAATTGTGTTGTTTTTAAGGTGCAAATGGCTGTAGTAACGATGATGCCCAAAAATTAAACCAGGCTTAAACTACCCCCTGGGGTAGTTTAAATTTTGGAGGATTTATTACCATACTTAACCCTGGGTTAAGCTAAACCAACGAACGTAGAGGGCGTCAACAGCTTCGCGTGTTGCTCTAAGGAAGGTTAACTCCGCTCTATTTTTGTGACCAAGATAAAAAATAGTGCGGCGGTTTTCGATGTTTGTAGATTTGACAAAGAACAAGAAATACGGATTTGTTTTATTCATTTATGTATCAAAAAATATATATTGAACTCAAAATATAATATTTCTATTTTGTTGATACTTTGAAATATTTTTTAGGTAAAAAAATATCTTAAATTTAGAAACATTCTTTATTTTGTATATAACGAAAATAAAGTTATTGGCGTGGTTGACAGCTTTCAAAGGAAATATTTCGCTGCGAAACTGCAATGCAAGTTACACATTATCGTCTGCTATGCTATGGCTGTTGAAGAGTTGGTGTAAGGAGTAGCGTTAACTGCAGGAATATGAAGGTCAGATTCTATTTTATTTTATTTTTTACCGAGAAACAGATACGTGAAGGTTTTTGTCGAACGCTCGATCTAACGTTAACGTTAGACCTAGATTTCTAATAAAAACAGAGTAGATTCTAACTGTTAGAGTCAGTGACGGTACTGATCGACATTCCCGGTAACTAACGCAGCCGGCTACGCCGGGCGACAACTAACCTGACGTAGACCCTAGGCTAGTTAGGCCTAACATGTCTGTTAAAAGTTTAAAATATCAATGTCAATGGATCTAACGTTACGTTAGATCTTTTAACGTACAGGCCTACTTAAGTTAGATCTAACGTTAGATCTGCTTCTTATTAGATTTATTTATTTATTTATTTGTTTGTTTCTGATGACTGGGCCCACCTCGGCCTCGGGCATCATCAACATCATCTCTTCCTGGAAAACCAAGTCAAGCCAAAAAAAAAAAAAAAAAAAAAAAAAAAAAAAAAAAAAATCAAGATCAAACTTAACTGTTAATCTACAGTAATCTAGATGTAACTTAGATCTAACCTTAGGTCTAGCTTAAGTTAGTTGGCGTCTCTTCTCGGGGGTTTAGTTGAAAAGCAGAACCTAAATTTTAAAGCAGAACAATTAACTTCTCTAACGAAGTAAGTTAAGTTAACTGTTATAAAGTTCGACAGAGATCATCATCAAGTTAAACTTAGTTTTTCTTACTCTATACATAGATCTAGATCTAGGTCTGAAACTATAACGTTAGACCCTCTAACTAACGTTACTCTGTTTACGAATCTGACGATATAATCCAGGGTCTTGGCCTCATTTTTAATAATCTGATGATATAGGAAGGCCTCCTTAGCTTAACGTACCGTACGTTAGGTCAAAGGCAGGCTATAGCCCCGGGCCCAGCTAGGCTAGGAAATTCAGCTCGAAAGATCCAAGCCAGGTGATCACGCTACTGCTAGAGTCGTGCGCCGTGGGCTTAGGGCAAGGAGCTAGGAGCGCGGCGGGGTATCTGCGGCAGCAGCTCAATTGCTCGAGCCGTGATCAGATAGGCCTACATACACTTCACCTGCGCCGGGGGCTTAGGCGCAAGGGCTGTTGGCGCTGCGCTGGCTATTCAAGCTAGTACCTGCGCTTCAGCGCAGCGCTCATGCACACACGTGTGTATGTGGCTCAGCTCAGACGGTGTAAGCTCAGCCAAAAAAAATAGTGCGTCACTTTTCAATCCCGACATGCTTTGCATGCGGCACAAAATCGATCTTGCAAAAAGCACTGGAATGTAGTGGTCTGGTAAACTCGCTGATAACAAAAATCACTGACCTAATAAAGATTATAGAAATTAACATTTTGATTTACAATAAAAAAAAAATATTGGTTGATGTAAAAATAATATATTAATTAGAAATTAATTATTTTTTATTTATTTATTTATTTTTTTGAATAAAAA
>CALNVZ010000174.1:33135920-33173420 GCA_940671915.1 Paracentrotus lividus | reverse complement strand
TTTTACATAATTTCTATAAATATTGAATTGTGCAAAGTTTATGAGATTTATCATCGAATTCTTCTTCTCTGAAATATTGAATCTAGTAATCCTGATCCTTTCATTGATTTTCAACTTGTTTTTTGAATATATAAAATATTATTCGCTCAACTAATTTCGACATAATTTTAACTGTTTTACATTTTAGTAACATGTTCATAGTCGGGCCTTCACATTTACATATATGGCAACTCCTATCGTTTGTTACTTTCCATTTCAGTAATTTATCTTTTGATGGTAAGAATTCATGAAAAACTTTAAAATCAAGCTGTTTAATCTTATTATTTTTTCATAATATTGAATTTAAAGAATAAAATCGTATCCCGTTTGAAATCAGGCTCTAATTCAAAAATAATTTATCCAATATCCGATAAAGGCTGGTTCTGTTTGCCTCATTTCTACTATCATAATGTTTAGCTTTCATTGATCGTACATTAATCAAATCACCAGAAGCAATGTTTTTTTGTTTGTTTGTTTTTTTTGTTTTTTTGCTTTGTCTATTTTACCTTCCCAATTCAACTTTCACAGCTTCCTGATGGTTATTACCAACATAAACATTTGTCATTTGTCATTGATTTTGAATCTTATACAAACATTATGGTATCATCTGCACATTGCGCATTTTAAAAATTTTTTTGTTTATATCTTGAGTATATCTTATCTTCCAGTGGTATCTTTATACCTTTAATATTTTCATTCTGTTTGATATTTTCAGCCAAAATCTCAGCTACTATTATAAATAAAAGTGCCGGTAACGGTCACCCCTGACGAACCCCACGTCCGATGTTAATTTTTTTCGACAACAGACCATAATTTAACACACTCCCGTTGACATTTTGATACATCATTTTAATCCACCGAACAAAAGATTCCTTAAAATTCATTTTCTTCAGAGTTTCATAAATGAAATCGTGAGTTATGTTGTCAAAAGCTTTTCGAAAGTCCAAAAACATTAGTGTTACATTTTGATTTTTAACATTGCAATAATCTATGACATCTTGTACAAGTCTTACATTTTCTGTAGTTGATCTATTTTTTTCAATACATCCAGCTTGATCCTCGGATACAACGTATGCCATTTACAATGACATCGTAACTATTCTTACAAGCACATAGAACATGTAGAATGCTAATATGTTTATATGGTTTGTAATCGTGATAAAAATGATCATACATACAAAAAGGTAAAGGAGTATATAAAATTTTGAATTCAAATCCAATAGTTACCTGGTCGTAATGGTGTAACTTGCATGTTGCTTGATCCTGTGTACTCGGTCCCAGATGTACTGCTTACGCTGCAGGTGTAAGTGCTCCCCTCATCCTCAGAAAGCTTTTTGATGGTGAGATTTCCACTCGAAGAGTCTGCGAGCAAACTAAACTTTGATGGATCAGGAACATTTGTCCATGATGTACAGACATAAATTCGGTGGCAGGAGTGAGAAGCCAGTCTGACACCGTTAACATTTGTCCAAATATATATATATTTGGTTTGCGGCAAGAATGTGCAAACCAGTGTAAAATCTTCCCCAATGACTGGTAGCTCGTTGGATGTCTGAATAGAAACTTCATATGCAAAGTGTCCTGTGTAGACAAGGAAAGACGATATCTATGTAACTAATGCATCAGGTATTATTTATACCGTAGAACGTCTAACAAACATATCATACGATGCATTATAGGTATCCACTACAAATTTATTGACAGTGAAAACTAGTTTAGCCCAAATATTTGTATATGTTTTGCTTTTTATTTGAATACTTTCTCGATTAGCATGGATAAATTCTTTCTTATTTAGGTGTACCCCCCCCCCCCCAGAAAAAAAGAAAAAAAGAGGGCATCATCTAGTGCCACTCAATATAAATAAATTGAAGAAGTGAACCGGCCTTCCACACTTTTTCAGAAACTACATCTTGATTATTTTAATCAAACTTTAAAAAAAAAATTACTTACCTGATCCAAAGAAGATCAAGGCTAGAAAAAGAAGTGTTTCGGCAAACATGATCATGATCAGACAGTAATATTAACGATTGTTAGAGACCATCTAAGCTAATTCCCGAGACAAAAGAATGCAGTCTTTAAGAAGAGCACAAACAATGCTCTGAAATTGAAAGCATCGGAGGATTTGTAGTTGATTTAGCTAGTATCAAAACAGTGATCGATGGTGGCGTTCGGGTCATTAATTAATATGTCATTTACTCCTCGTGACACTGAGTTTATAAGCCTCTTTAAAAAAAAAATCATCCAATTGAAGTGTGTCTCACATAAGGCCATGTGCAGGCCATGTGTATTTCGTATCGTATTAGAGCTGAACACTTTTCTTTATTTTGTATAATTTGCCTTTCTAAAATAAAGTTGAAACTCATTTTTTGTACTATGAGGTAAAAATGGATTTTCTTGATTTCACAAGCAATAATCATAGTTTCAACATCTACAATTGCAAATAGGATGACAAAAAATGCGGAAGAAATTCTTTTTGTTTTTGTTGTTGGTGTTCTTGTTGTGTTTTTTGCTTGTTTTTGTTTTGTTTTCGTTTTGCTGTAAGGGTATCAAACAGTAACATGTTGTGATTGTTATTCATAGTTTTCAAAAACGTTTTCAGCTTGAACTATAATTTTTATTTGAGACAACTTTATAATATTTGGTATTCGAAGAATGTGGTGCTATGCCAGAATCTAGTATCTGTTTCCCCTTACCGACAAATTAGAAAATACCATGGCAAACGTTAAATTTTATTGTGATTTGCATGATTCCACAACTGATCGTTAATCATTCCAATGTAGAAATATACAAATGTCCATGTACTGTAAGAAAATATGTTTGTTCATTAAAACTTTTCACATCATAAGCCCAAACAATGCTTACGAAGAAATTGAAAAAGCATTGGAAAATGTGGAGTTGATTTAGTCTACGTAAGTTGAATAACAGTGATCGGTGGAGTCGTTCGGGCAATTAATCAATATGTCTTCTACTCCTCGTGACACCGAGTTTCATGGGCTTCTTTAAAAACGAAATCATCAATCTGAAATCTTCATACGTTTAAATATGTGTAAATAATAGGAGTTTCAAAATCTTTCGTTAGTATAGATAATAATATTGATTAATGCAGTTTATCTAACGATGTGTAAATTCAAACGATACACTTAATGAACTTCTGAGCTTTTTGTTCTGTCAAGTTTATTTCATTCAAGAAAATAATATTGATGTTTCACAGTAATTGAGCCTTGCTAGGTCCAGTTGAGGGGCACTTCAATGTAGTGATAACCTGATAACGAGAGGAATGTGTAAACGCACATCATATACTTACATGATTTAATTCTTGTAATATCAATTGCGCTAACTCGTATTTTTTTCTAGAAATATCTTCTTTGCGTAAAATGTTCGAGATTTATGAGACTTATCAATAATTATGTTGTCCTGATCCTCCCCATTAACAAAAGAAAATGCGTCCAGCATCCGAGTATACTTGGTGAGGCCCACTCCTTAATTTAAAAAAAAAAAAAAAATCCCGGGACGCCTGTCTAAACCTAGCCTCTAGTCGAGGCCTCTTGCTCCCCCCTGTTGAGCCCTCAAATGTAAAATCGCCCACAATGTAAAAATGCCCTCAAATGTCACAACACGTCAACCACAAATGTAAAAATTGCCCTCAAATGTCACAACACGTCAACCAGAAATGTAAAAATGCCCTCAAATGTCACAACACGTCAACCATAAATGTAAAAATGCCCTCAAATGTCACAACACGTCAACCACAAAATGTAAAAATGACCACTAATGTCATAACATGTCGACCAAAAATGTAAAAAGTTTCATTTTAACCACTAATGTCTGAACATGTCAACCGCAAATGTAAAAATTCATTCCATGTATCATAATAATGCGGAATGTGAACAAAACATTTTCATTAATATTACACACATGCATACTTCCATAGATACATATGCACACACATGCACACACTCACGCACAGCACATACATACACATCACATATACACACACATACACACCCACACGCATAACGTTTAAACGGGGGAGTGTCCAGTAACAAGATTTACTGGTAATGTTTATCAACTATCTGGCTAGCTTGTGTGTAAAAATCGGCATGATCCAATATGGTAGGCGTGATTGAACACACATAAAAAAGGCACATTTGAAAGTCACATGATCCCTTTTTTAGGATATAAACTGAGCAAAAATGGGTAAATTCTTATTTGGAGGCATGTTAGAAGTGTCTTTTTTGTGTTAGTTATTATATGTAGCAGCCTCTATTCCATAATCTGGACATGTTTACGGAAAATTTTATGGAAAATGCCATTCCAATCTTTTCACAAATTCAAGCTGAGCCAAAATAATGGCGTTAAACAAAGCAATTTTTCTTGAAAACTATGCCCATCTATGCACATAACTGTCATGACTATGTGAGTAGGAGTCTGAAAATTCGTGCATGAAATCCTATGAGGGGGGGGGGCAGGGTGCATGTCCCCGCCGATTCTACACCTTTCTTCACGAGCCTATGGGGGAGGGTCGTTTCGCATGAAATGGACGCTTTGCCACACAGGTTGGTAAGCTATACGGCATCAAACAAAGACTCCATAATAACGCAGTATTTGCTTGAGACTAACGAAAGTTACAATTTTGCACCCAAAAAGGAAAAAAGAATGCCAAACATGGTGCATAATTTTTAGATAATTCCATACCCCGTCTTTTTATCTAATCTCTTGTTTTATAAAACATAATGAATGAAATGAAAAACATAATAAATGAATGAAACATAATCATAATATAGAAAGATTTTAAAAATCTTTCTATACTATGTATTATGCTTATAATCGTAATTGAAACATTTTTGTTCCATTTAGCAACATTCCTCATTGTTATAAATACATGTGATGAGTTTATACATTTGTGGGTGACATGTTAAGACATTAGTGGTTAAAATGAAAACTTTTTACATTTGTGGTCAACATGTTATGACATTAGTGGTCATTTTCACATTTATGGTTGACATGTTGTGACATTTGAGGGCATTTTTACATTTGTGGTTGATGTGTTGTTACATTTGAGGGCATTTTTACATTCGTGGTTGACGTGTTGTGACATTTGAGGGCAATTTTTACATTTGTGGTTGAACGTGTTGAGACATTTGAGGGCATTTGAGGGGCATTTTTTTACATTAGTGGGCGATTTTACTTTGAGGGCTCAACACCCCCCCCCCCCTAAATGAAGAGATGCCAACACAACGGAATAATTATAAAATTAGAAATTAGAACGCAAATAACCCAAATAGTTAAAACAGCTAAAATAAATGACTTCTCACATTTTTCATATTATTTTGCTCCGCCATTCAGTTTTGGGAATTTTTAACAAGACCAGGGGGCTCCTGACAAGACATTTTGTTTAAGCTGTTTTAACTATTTGGGTAATTTGCGTTGTAATTTCTAATGTTATAATTATTCCGTACTGTTGGCATCTCTGCTAAATCATCGTGTTTCCTGAGATTCGGCGATATGCATTGTATCGCGATTTCCGAAGCTGCTCGCGGCTCGCAGTCTCAGAAAACGCGTAACGGTAATTTTAAGGGGAACAGCAACAGGCCTCGTTATTGGTCTTACAAGCTGTAAATTGTATACATTGTTTTTGATATTATTGTGTTTGAAGAGCTTTTGTATAGTGCAACTTTTCCAAAAGTGCACAAAACCTTCAAAATGTGACAGAAAATGTTCTTTTTAGTAATATTACTGCAGGCTAAAGAAAAGGAGCAGATTCCGAAATGTTCGCTTCTGAAAGATCGTGCTGCTCACCAATAAATAAAATCTATTTTGAAAAATTATGGACATTAATACTGAAGAATTCTCTACTCCGCCATCGAATCCAGGTTGCCAAGCAGCGAAGAAATTAAAAGATGTCGTCTGGTTTCGATCGACGATGAACCAAGAAGGTGGATCCGGGATGACTGTACATAGGAGGAAAAACAACATTTCATAGCTAGGCTATAGATAAATCTTAAAATTCTGATTTTGAAGATAATATCTGATAAAATACTCTCAGTATCTACAATTAAAACCAATTAAAACGTTTTATATTTTGCTGTTTCTCTTCTCCCCTTATAATTTTTTAATGAGATGAATATTTATTTTTCGGGGGTCATATTCTGTAATATTAGTACCTCATTGTTGGTAATTTTGTTTAACATGGATAATAATATAGTTGTATACTTACACAAAAATGTGGAGTTGAATACCACCTTGTTGGAGCCAAGTGTGGTGACAGCTTCACACTTGTATTCACATTTTGGGTTAATAATGGTGATCTCAATGGATGTCAGTGTTTTAGCGTTCAGTTTAGTCTCATCGCGCCTTATTCCAGCGTTAGCCATTCGTGTCTCGTTACACAACCAATGTAAGTTTAAGGCTGGTGGATTTGCGTCAGAGGTGCATGTCAGAATAAACCCAACTCGTACTCGACTTGATGTGAACCGTCGAGAAGAGATGGACAACACGGGTTCATCTACATGTAAAAATAGCACATCAAACACCATAAATAAGAGAGGAGTACTGATAAAAGAGAGTGAGATATTTAAAATTTAAAAATTTTATCTATCATGTGACCGATAGTCATATCACTTAGACACGGCGAAATAAGATATCTGACTATTTTAGTTCCTCTCAAAAGAAATGTGTTTTAAAAAGTATTGGATCAATTGACATACAAATTCTATTCGTGATGAGCAAATTCATACCATTCGTTATTAATGTAAACTGATATTGTATTGTCATTATGTATTATTTTTGTATATTTGTACATCTATGTAAATGAGAAGAATTTCCATTTTTATGAACGAATGAATTGATTTTGTTCTGAAATCCGTATGAAATAAAATTTGTATATATACTCACATGATATATTCAGGACCATGCTAGCATTCACTGGCCGGATTGAAGGTCCTGAAGGTTGAACTGATTGGCAGAGAAGGCGTTTACCGTGGTCAACCCTCTTCGGTATCAGGTTAAGGGTGCTCTCAACATAAAATGGTTGATGTGCATTCACTGAAGTTTCAGTAGAGGAATCGTCTGTCAAGTTCCTTGATCCAATGTACCAATGGATTGAAGGAACTGGGTATCCATTGACAGCTCTGCAAATCATTGTGGTTGGTATTCCATTGTGAAGATCCTCATGGCCATCCAATGTCACTGCCTCTGGCGGGCCTTTATATATTTTTTGGGGTGAGAATTTATTGGTGATGACATAATTTATACAAAGTACATTGTTACTTCAATAATATCAAGTGTATTGGCCTCCATAATTATTGTAATCGATTTAGAAACGATAGGTCCTCCGTGGAATTATTAACGTTGTTTATTGTTTCAATATAATAATAAGTCTAAAATAGTACCATTTTGAGTTCTTATAGGCGCTCAAACCCCTTGAAATATATTTAATGTTCAAGACACAGTGGGGATCCGCTAAACTATCTAAATTTGATGAGCACAAAATGTTTTGAAGCTTTTTGCTCAGTAATAACAGAACATGGGAAAGTCAAACTCACCGAAAACCATCAATATGCCTATGACTGGCCATAATATTGAAGATTCCGCCAAAGATGCCCAACATTCAATGATAATCCTGTGGTGCTTTCTTCTTGGACGTATTTGGATTGTGCTCTCCGTGTCATACAAGCTCCCATCCAAAGCATTGTGAAACTTTGAAGAACTTTTGTTACTAGGAATGATCTTCCTGTTATCAAAAACCCATGATAACTCGGTGGCTGGTAGTGATCCGTTGCTTCTGCATGTAATTGCAATATGTGAATTCTCACGAACGTAAATAAATGTTGTTTGCCCTGTCTTGTTTTCTTTGATTTCTCCTTTTGAAGCGAGCTGCAAGTCTGTAGGTAGAACTGCGTTTCAGAAAGATAAAACCAGGAACAATCCAATATGCCAATTTATAGACACATTCATATAAAATTTTAATCCTAAGGTCGAAAATATTTTTGTTTAAATGATAACTAAAAAGAAAAAGAAAAC
Source organism: Paracentrotus lividus (assembly GCA_940671915.1). Classification (NCBI taxonomy): domain Eukaryota; kingdom Metazoa; phylum Echinodermata; class Echinoidea; order Camarodonta; family Echinidae; genus Paracentrotus; species Paracentrotus lividus. The sequence goes on along the minus strand of CALNVZ010000174.1, from coordinate 33,165,359 downwards.
GAATTGAACATCTAACATAGGTAGCATGGTTAGGCCTATAAGCCTGCATTGATAAGTGATAATTTTATAAATTATTCCTACCTTGAACATTCAGATAAACCGTAGTCTGAAGACCGGTTTGTAGTTGGGGATGCACTGCCTGACAATGGACACTCTTTCCAGTATCTTTCCTGGACGAAATTATGGTAGCAACCTTTCGAGATGCATAGATGTAGCCACCCAGGACTACGTTATCGGACTGATTACTGAAAGTGACAGATACATCGTTAGGAATATGCCATTTCAGGACTGCAGGAGGTCTTGCATGAGTCAGACATTCAAAATGACGCGGTTCGCCAGCCGTTACCGTTACAGTAGTGGCGTTGAGATGTCGGCTTGTTACATCATCACTTAATGAAACTAAAAAGGGCGGAACTTGTGTAAAGGAAAATAGTATTCATTATTTCAACTTAAAACATGCTAATATCATATTCATTGTTACAAACACATAAAGTGAAAAAAAAAGTTTTTTCCCCGCTCAATTTTTATCTTTCGTTCACTCAATTTCACATTTGGATCAAACGATTGCGATCGCGCTATACCGCATCGCCAATCAAATTAATTTTTAATCACTCGACTTCCCTATATTTGCAAACGATTCTACAAGGCATTCATGTGAATTCACATAAGGAGCATAGAATTTCAGGAATATGCACTCATTTTAATTTAAACCTGGCTTCGGCAGGCATAATTTGTCTTCCTTCGTTCAAACAAATTCACGAATACGCGATCAAATAGTAAATAAGTGCATGCAATTTGAAATTTTAGTGATACTTCAGTGAAAGCTTATGATGGTATTTCACTTTTCATGAGACCGATTTGAGACTAGTTTGGAGCAGTTTTGAGATGGTTTTGAGACAGTTGCGGAGACGTTTCGGAGGCGTCTCAGAGACGTATCCCGAGTCTCCGCGTTGTTTCATGAGTCGTGGAACATCGAACATGCTTAAAACTATGAAATTTTCCCTCGCGACGGAAAAAATTGTCGGGAACGTCGAGTCGCAGAGACGTCTCCGCGAAGTGAGATACTTCTCATTTCGATGTCCTTACAGGCGTGTAAATAGCCTTTTGTTTATTTTTGTTTCTGCAAGTCTTCATGCCGAGATGCCTTGCTCGTCAGGAGATTGATGGCTAGAAATTATCAACCATAATGACCAAAATGAACGTGCTCAGAAGATTTTTTTAAAGAACAAAGTATCTATTGCTCCTGTAATGAAATGTCGTATTTATGTGTATTGCATACGACACAAAATAAATGCATATCAAGAAAATTACAAACACTGTGTTGTCTAACGATTTCATGTGAGGAATTCGTACACTGCATGCATATGAATGAGTCATTTTTGTTATTGTTTTATTTTTTTAGTGCTAGTTTTTGTATTCAATTTCAAAATAGAGATTTTTTAAAGTCCAATACAAAACGTTCCAAAGTAGAAACTCGATTGAACTTTGAACATTATGGGCTGATGTGGAATACTTGTTAACGAGTGCTATCATGGATCAAAAGAAGAGTTTAAATTAAGGTATGATAGGGTAAGATTACAAAACGGGAGATTATATGCCTCCACAATCTCACTGTTCAAAGTTGAGGTGCGTATATGGTCATATTCTTAAAAAAATTAAGAGTTCAGTCAAATTAAGTGCACAAAGTAGGAAATAGGATTACTATTAATGAAATTGCTTGCCCCAAAACAAGCCCGTAGCTCTTTCGTTTTAAATTGAATGACCGAAGCGGGAAATTGGTGCATGAAATTGACAAATGAATGAAAACATAGTGAATTCGTTTGCACCGAACAAAAGTGTTAGTGCTGATAAATGAAATTGAATGCATTAAAACGAAAATTTGCGTACACGTAAATGAAATTCATTGCTCGAATTGAAAGATTCTATGACCCAACCGGCACGAAAGCAGCACCTGCGTTAATTTGAATGCACATAAATGAAATAGAGTGGAGAAATAATGAACTTGAACGGGAAAACATATAGTAAATATAAAAGTTGATACAATAGTAAACATAAAAGATACAAATGTAGTATTTATATTTTTGTAAGTTTAAATCTAATTACCTGGTCGTAATGGTGCAACTTGTATGATGCTTGATCCTGTGTTCTCGGTCCTAGATGTACTGCTTACGATGCACGTGTAATTGCTCTTATCATCCTTAGAAAGTTCTTTGATTGTAAGGTTTCCACTAAAAGAGTCTGTCAGCAAAGTGAACTTCGATTTATCAGGAACAGTGATCCATGATGTACAGGCATAAATTTGGTGGCAGGAGTGAGAAGCCAGTGTAACACCGTTACCATTTTTCCAAATTAGCCGTCTGTATTTAGTTTTGGGCATGTATGTGCAAACCAGTGTTAAATCTTCCCCGATGACTGGTAGCTCGTTGAATGTCTGAATAGAAACTTCATATGCAAAGTACCCTGCACATAAGGAAAGACGACAGCTAGGTAGTTAGCGCATCATCATCATATATTATATGTATTGATAAGTCTAGCAAACATACCATACGATGCATTATAGGTATCTAATACAAATTTATTGCCAGCGAAAGCTTCTTTAGCCCAAATATGTGTATATGCTTTTGTTTATATATTTTAATACGTTCTCGATTAGCATGGATTGATTAAATTCTTTCTTATTTAGGCTTACCCCCCCCCCCCAAAAAAAAGGGGGGGGCATCATCTAGTGGCATTTAGTATAAATACATTGAATTAGTACACCCACCTCCAACACTTTTGCAGCAACTACATCTTGACCATTTTAATCAAACTATAAAAAAAAAACTTACCTGATCCAAATAAGATCAAAGACAAGAGTAGAAGTGATTCGGTAAGCAGGATCATGATCAGTCAGTAATGTTTAAGATTGTTTAAATTAATCTATGGCTAATTCCCGAGACAAGAGAATACAGTCTTTATGAAGAGCTCATACAATGCTTATGCAAAAATTGAAACATCGGAGGATTTAATCTACGCTAGTATCAAAACAGTGATCGATGGAGTCTTTCGGGTATTAATTAATATGTCATTTGAGTTTCACAAGCCTCGTAAAAAAAAAAAGCAATCAATGTGTAGTGTGTCTCACATAAGGCCATGTGTATTTCGTATCGTATTAGAGCGAGAGATTTGCTTTATTTTATATAATTTGACTTTGTAAAATAAAGGTGAAACTCATTTTTTCGTACTTTGAGGTTAAAATGGATTTTGATTTTCTTGATTGCACAAACAATAATAATAGTATTAAGATCTACAACTGTAAATAGGATGACAAAAAAATGCTGAAGAAATTTTTTTTTGCTGTTGATGTTGTTCGCGTTGTTGTTTTATTGTTTTGTTTTGATTTGTTTTTTGCTTGTTTTTGTTGTTTTGTTTTGTTTTTTCGTTTTGCTATAGGCATGGTAAGGGTATCAAACACTCACATGTTGCGATTGTTGTTCATAGTGTTAAAAAATATCTTCAGCTTGTATCATAATTTTCATTTGAGACAACTTTGTAATTATTTGGTATTCGAAGAATAGGGTGCTATACCAGAATCTGGTATCTGTTTCCTCTTAAAATCCCATGGTAAACGCTATATTTTATTGTGACTTGCATGAATCCACAGCTGATTGTTCATGTATTTTAAGATTTTTTTTTTTCATTAAAACTTTTAAAAGTATTTTTCACATCATGAGCCCAAACACTGACGAAGAAATTGAAAAAGCATTGGAGGATTTGGAGTTGATTTTATAGTCTACGCTAGTATGACTCATCATGACATTGAGTTTCATGGGCTTTTAAAAAGAAATCAATTTGAAATATTCATACGTTTAAACATGTTTAAATAATAGGAGTTTCAAAATCTTTCGTTAGTTTAGATAATAAAATTGACGATTTCACTTATTTATTTATTTATTTCTGATCTTTATTACATGGTGGCACATTATCACCAATATAGGTGGTCTTCCATGAGGCCATGTTGCAATAACACAGAAAACATAGAAAATTAATAATACAAAATAATCAATTATGCACATGCATATACAAATTCATTGGTATTCTTTAAAATAACGCCAATTATTTAATGAAAATTGATTCGCATTTAAATTTGGAAAAAAAAAATCAGATCATGAATAATTCAAAAAGTCGCGAGAAATTGGCCTATTTGTTTTGGAAGATTATAAATACTATTTGGCTTGATAAAGAGAATAAGCATTTGTGATACCCAAAAATTGTTATATACATATTTACAAAGAGTATAATTTCTACGGAGCAAAATAATAAAAGATAAGTCAACACATATAATGAATTATTGTTGGAATATATCCATGAAATAAACTTAACAATAATTCTATAATAAGTTAAATGTGTTCACAGAACTAATTTTACAATCCTCTCTCCAATTCTACTTTTGGAAACGGATGCTTCAGGATCTTTTGAACATATATTTCAATGTGTTCACAGAGCTTGCCAATATCATCGTTCTGTCCAAATTATTCCATGCCGTTATTGAAGACACAAGAGGACTGTGTTTAAAGCACTCTGTTTTATACTTTGGCACAGAGAGTAAGCCTTCAATCTGCCTGTCTCGCATAATGCTGATGAACATCACTTTAATAGCTTAAACAAACATTCTTGTAAATAATATGGTGCCAAATTATGCGTACAATTGTACATCATAGGAACACGTTGAAATTCAAAACGTTTCACTATGGGCATCCATTTGAGAGTATTAAACAAATCATTTGATGGGGTCACGTAACCTTTATTCAAAACTATTCTCGCAGCTCTTTTTTGAACTTTCTTAAGTTTATTTGTTAGTTCCTGGTATCAGTTAGACCAAACAGATGAACAAAAATCACAGTGAGGTAATACTAGTGCATTATACAACAACTTTGAAGATGTTAATGGTAAATAATCCTTTGCCCGTTTAATGACGCTGACATTTCTTTGTGTTATACTTGCCACTTTGCAACATGTTTGGACCAATTGTTCTTCATCGATTAAAATACCAAGACATTTCGCAAATTCAACTCTTTTTCAATGCCTTTCCATTAATCGAAACGTTGAAAGATGTTATCTTGTTTAGATTTGCCCATCACGCATGTTTTGTCAGTGTTTAATACAAGGCGATTATAATTAATCCATACCATCAATTCTTGTAATGCAAAATAAAGTTTCCTCTCAGCATCAGTTATGCTGCTTCCACTAACAGTTAAAGTGGTATAATCAGCCTACATGTCCACATTACCATGAGAAATACAATTAGGCAAAGTATTTACATAGATTGAAAATAGTAGCGGGCCCAATATAGATCCTTGAGGAACATCCATCAATACTCTTAATGAATCAGACTTCATTCCTTTGAAGCTTACAGTTTGTTCACGATCTGCTAAATAAGATCTAAACCATTGTACGCATTCACGTGACCATCCAATATCAATCATTATTACACGTTTAGGCCTCTTTTTCGATACATTAAAACCATGTATTGATACTCTTCCAGATGTTTGCTCGTCGGCGTTCAATATTGTTAGCATAATGTATGTCCTATGTATTCTACACTACCCGTATGGAGAAAAGGAGTGCATTATTATTGTTACAATATTGCACTCCGCGATGCCAGTAAAATGCTGCGCGCAACAGCTTATAACAATGGATACGCGGAGCAACAATTTACGTCATAATAGATTGATCATTTGAATTTTGTGAGATCCTCTGATCAGGCAGATTTGATACAGGTGAGTAAACCTCTTTCTTGTTTAAACTGGTAGCATTGCTGTTGCCATGGAAAATGGTTTGTATGTATAATAATAATAATATTGGATTTCTTTCGTGCAATATGAGATATATGCCATTCATCAGTATGAATATTGCACTCGTCTCCGACTCTTGCAATATTTATACTGATGAATGGAATATATCTCATATTGCACTCAAGTGTATCCAATATTATATAAATATTGCCCATAGAATATTGTGATCAACGGTGTCAAACGGCGCCTTAGGGAGATCAATGAAAGCGGCAACACCAGATATTTGTTTGTTTTCTATGTTCAATGACAAATTATTGACAAACTTAGTAAGAGCTGTTTTTGTAGAATGCATGGGTCGAAATCCAGACTGATTAGCGTTTGATATAGCATTTTCATCAATGAACCCAGATAGTTGGCAATGTACAGCTCTTTCTATGATTTTGCTTACAACAGAAAGAATGGAAATTGGGCGGTAATTGCTAGGATTGGTCATGTCACCAGCCTTGAATATCGGTATTACTCGAGCTTTTTTCCAGCCCTTGGGGACACATCCAGATGTCGAAGATTTGATTATGATATCTGTTAAAGATTCAGCTATCACATATTTCGTCAATTTTATAAGACGACATGAAATTTGGTCATCACCATTAGCTTTCTGGTTACACATGGTTTCAATTTCCTTAATGACAAAATCCTTTGACACTATAAAATCCAAATAAAATGTTGTGTTATGATTAAACTGGATATCATTTTTTGCAGATGGTTCATTTCTACAATTTGGGAAATCTTTTGTTATATTGGAAGCACATGTGATGAAAAAATTGTTAAAAGCATTAGCGATTTCAGGTGGTTCTGACATACTAACACTATTAACTTCCAAATTGTGTGGAGAAATCGTGTTAGACTTTGGCATTACATGTTTCAGACACTTCCATACGCCGCGAGAATTTCCACGATTTTCATGAATACAGTAGCAGTGATATTCCTTTTTTCTTTTTCTGATAAGATGCGCTATTTTGTTCTTAAGATTTCGATAACTTCTCCACAACTCTTCGGTCTTTAGTTAGTATAGCAGCTCTGTGAACATGGCCACGTTGTTTCATTAACCAACTCAACAATATCGTCCGTTATCCTTGGGCATGCATTTTTACGAATTCGTTTATAGCATAATGGGATGTGCATGTTCACGACTGTAAAAAATAAATGTTCCCATGTTTTCCAGGCAACATCAACATCGCTACTATCTTTACATGCCTGCCATGGCATAGCTTTGAAATCATCAAGAAAATTTTCTTGATCAAACTTCTTGAACGATCGAAATTCTACCGAAGTAGGATTTTTCTTTTACTGAAATTAAACGATTTCACTGCATAGATGAAAAAGGCCCTGCTTCACAATAGAGCTCTGGTTCAGAAACAAAAATAAGATCTATTAATGAACTCGTGTTTTCTGTAACTCGAGTCGGACTGTAAATAAGTTGACTTAATCCATAAAGTTTGGTGCAACTGTCACAATTTGCCAGACCATCCGAAGGGTGCGTAGGTTGGTTAGGAAAGTGTTGGGGTCTCCGATCACCTACCACCTGCATACGACGCTGTCCTCGATTCTCTACCACCTGATCGTCACACTTTGATGGTTGTCCCTTGTTTTGATAAGAACGACGAATCCCCTCAAACTTTTTTCGTTGCCTGTCACGATATTCTTCGAGCTGCACATCGGGGTCTAGAAACAGACTGAACAGGAGTTGTTACAGCCGAGGTTGCCGAATCGCTAGATTCTTCGACGTCCGGAACTTGAAATGGAGTAGATGTTGGCACCGTAACCATCTCCACCTCTTTTCCAGAATGATCTTCGTCAGTCCTATTACTGACTACGATGAGATCCTCTCCACATACAACATTTTTCTCTTCAAGAAGTTTAAGTCTCTCATCTATACTTTTTATAAGCGCTAGAATATCTCTCAGAATATTTCCCACATATTTTTCACCATCGTCTCCTTGAGGCCCGATTCTCTCTTCCACTTTATTAGCTATTTGGTCCAACGCTCTTTTAAGACGAGCAGTAAGCGTCGCCTTAACGCCAATTATGTCAAGACCTCTCCTCTGTAGCTCACAGCGAAGTTCTTTGACGCGGAGGTTATTGGTGTTTTCTGAGGAATTCATTATGACGCCATAATGACAGCTAAATATCAAGTCAAGTGAGTATTGCGATGCTCACCTCCGGCACTGCCCCTTTCGAATGGTATAAAGTATTCCTCCTAAAAACATGAAATAGCGGCGAAAATCGACTAAAATGTGGAGCGCCTGAAAAACACAGCCTCTATGGCGTGCCTTTGATATCATAATCTTTAAATATATAAAACATCGATAACATGTATCTATGTACGTGAAATTCATATCGATGTACGCTCTCGTCAAATCAGAACGCGACAATATGTCCAGTCATACATCCATCCTAAAGCATCGATATTTAAGCTACGTTTCTCCTGAAAATGGATGTACGAAGTATTATTTCATAGGTGTGCCATCAAGTCATTATTAGTAATACGATGGACACTTCCTGGTTAAAGATAAAAGTCTTGTCTTTAACTGGGGTCAATCTCTTAACTGAAGTGTTTCGATATATGTTCTCTTATCTTATCGATGATTGTTTCTATTAATACATCTATTGTATCGATGTTACAACATGTCAACATCGATGTACCCTGATTTATGATCAAACTGACTTGAGAACCTGGATGTTATTGGATGATGATGAGGCGAGTAAGCAGAGGTCGTTAAACTATTCTCTCTCTTTTTGTGTGGTCTCAAAAAGCATTTCTAGTCTGCAATCACAAGTCATACTAAAATTTATCTTGGAAGAGTGTTCCAAAACGATTGGAGGGCGTAATGCATATTTACAGTCCAGGCATCATCTGCAGCATAAAAACTCTGATCTACTTTCATTTTCCTCTTTATTTTTTTCTTACCGTTGATTTGTCATCTCTTCGTTCTCTCCCCTTTTTCTTCCGTTTCCCCTTCTTTTTATCCTCTTTTTCTCTTTTGCGCCACCAATAGGGGGGGGGGGCGGCTCTCTCTAATCCGCAACTGGACATTTGCGAATTGAGACTGTGATATTCCTCTCGTGCTATTCTTGATTATGACACGTTAGGCCCTTTTAAAACAAATGAACATTTCTTCCTTCACTGGTTTATAACTCACCACACTTGATAAATAAAACACAAAGACCTTGTCGATCTTTTACGAGTTTATTCTTGAGGGCGATGTTGTATTCCAAATTATTTTCTAAGCCTCAAGTTATATTTCGATTACAAAAAACATATCGATGTAGTAGTCCTGTCAACATCGAAGTCTGAGTTTGTTGATTTATGATTAAACCGTTTACAAGTTTGATAATGTCTTGCAGGTGGGTATAAATGTGTTATGAGTTAGTATCGCATTCAAACATTGATATCTCTCTTTCTCTTTCTCTTTCTCTCTCTCTCTCTCTTCACAACAGTGTATTTTAAAACTTTTTCTGCTGTGCACAAGAGGATAATTATCTAATTAAACATAATGAGCGCGAGCGCAAGCATCTTTTAGGCCTATATGTAAAACCTGAAAACAAGACATTATTCTTTCTTTTTGTCATCCTGTTGGAAATCATTATAGGCCTATCTTATTAAAAAATAAATCGAGCGCGAAGCGCGATCTGAACATTGTTGGTATATCAAATTGAAAACAGTTCATTTTTTTATTATTTTTTTTTTTAATTTATTATTATTTATTTTTTGGTACTCTACTATTAAAAAGGACACTTTATCTCATTAAACAAATAATGTAAGCGCAAAGCGCAAGCTGAAATACTTTTGATATAGGCTATTGACCACAGACTTTTACATTTTCAGCGCTTTGTGTTCCTAAACAGAATAAATATTATTACTTCATCAAAATAGATATGTCAAGCGAAAGAGCAAGTTAAAATTCTATGGAACACTCCATGTGTTTTTGTTTTTGTTGTTACTTTTTCTTGGGTGGGTATGGATAGGCCTACTTGATTTACTAAACAAAGCAATCCGAACGAAGAGCGACAGCTTAAATTGTAAGCACTCCTCGCAATCCTCATGAATAGCATTAATCAGGTAATGCGAGCGCGAAGGCGCAGCCAAAAACTCTGAACCTACTTTCATTTTCCTCTTTATTTTTTCTTACTGTTTTAAATTTTTAATCTTCTTTCACTCTCTTTTTCCCCTTCTCCTTCCGTTTTCCCTTCTTGTAATCTCTTTTTTTTCTCTTCTTTACCCTTGTTTTTTTTTCGCCTATCATAGGGGGGGGGGGGCGGCTCGCCTAAATCCGCCACTGGAACATTTGCGAATTGGGACTGTGATATTTCTCTCGCTATTATTCTTGATTTATGACATGTTAGGCCTTTAAAAACAAATGAACGTTTCTTCCTTCACTGGTTTATAACTCACCACACTGATAAATAAACACAAAGACCTTGTCGATCTTTTTACGAGTTTATTCTTGAGGGCGATGTAGTATTGCCAAATTATTTTCTAAGCCTCAAAGTTATATTTCGATATAGAAAAACACATCGATGTTGTAGTCCTGTCAACATCGAAGTCTGAGTTTCTTGATTTATGAATTAAACCATGTACAAGTTTGATAATGTCTTGCAGGTGGGTATAAATGTGTTATGAGTAGGTATCGCATTCAAACATTCATTGATTCTTATTTCTCTTCTTCTCTCTCTCTCTCTTTACATTTTCTTTCTTGTGTCTCTGTGTGTGTGGTTTTAAAAAAAGAAAAAAAAGTTTGAAGTCATTATCTTAATTAGGTTATAGTCCTGAATTAATACGTTACAAACTGTTGTGTTAGGTGGGCCTGCAGAGGCTCTCGTTGATGAAAGCCGTTTCATTATCTCACAATGCTTCCCCTTTTAAGCATTATGACAATTTGACAAACACGTCATTTTTTTATCAAAGCGTTTTTTATGCTACATGTGTGTTCATAAGGAAGATTATTGTATTAAACAATGCGAGCGCAAGCGCGATCTGAAAATTTTAGATAATTATATCAACATGAAAACAGCGTTTTTGAGCGTTTTTAATGCTAATAAAGAAGATACATATCTTAATATATATTAAACATGCAACCTATTTTTTTTTAATTATCACAACTTGAAAACAGTGCGTTTTAAACACTTTTTGTGCTGTCCTCAAGAGGATAATTATCTAATAAAACAGAATGAGCGCGAAGCGCAAGCATTCTTTTAGGCCTATATAGGTTAAACCTGAAAACAAGACATTATTCTTTCTTTTTGTCATCCGTTTGGAAATCATTATAGGCCTATCTTATTGAAAAACAGTTCATTATTTTATTTATTTATTATTTTTTTTTTTATTATTTATTTATTTATTTATTTTTTTTTTTTTAATTTCTTGTGCTCTGCTCATTAAAGGACACTTATCTCATTAAACAAATAATGTAACGCAAAGCGCGAGCTGAAATTTTTAAGTTATGTGATCTTGAAAACAGTGCAATTTAAGCGTTTTTATGCTATGTTTTATATATAAGGAAGATTATTTCATTTAACAATGCGAGCGCGAAGCGCGATCTGAAAATTTTAGAAATTATATCAACCTAAAAACAGTGTTTTTAAGCGTTTTAAAGCTTATAAAGAAAATATATTCTTAATATATATTAAACAATGTGAACAATTTCTCAAATGAATATTACAATTTGAAAACAGTGCATTTTAAGCACTTTTGGTCTGTGCTCAAGAGGATAATTATCTAATTAAGGGTAAGTCCAAGTATTTGCGCGTAACAAACGGGACATTCAGAGCCAAAAAAAGGGCTTGTTTGAAAGATCTTAAATGAAATCTCAATCCTACGTAAATTCTTGAAGGTGCTAAGAATCTCAACAAAATCATAAAAAATAGTTGAAATAACTCAATTCATAATTAATTTATGGTCATTTATCCGACGTAACAAACGGGACCAGAAAAATGGTGTTTTAAAAATTTAGACTTTGTTTACATATAACTCTGAAATTAAAAAGTAGTCTAAAACTCGCATAGTCTTATCCTCTTAAACATGTGATAAAATTATGAGGACATATTTTCACGTTAATACAACTTCGAGTTTACTGGCAAGGTCAATTTTAAAAAATATGTCAGGTAACACACGGGACAATTATTACCTATAATATTTTCCATCAAACAATAGGTTTGGCCAAGGCGTAGCAACCTCTTTTGTTCAAAAATTTCTCTGATAAAACACAAAAACATAATACAAAACACAAATGTAAAAAGCACTTTTTGTTTCATTTCGAAAGGTGGTGCGCTGAGTAATAAAAAAAGCATGATTTTACATCAGCTCAGTTACCTTTGTTAGACTACTTTTTCTTTCACTAAAAATATGGAAAGCTATGTGCCAGGATCGTTACATTTCACCAGAGTTAGCCAAGAAAATATATAAACAAAAAAAACATACTCAAACACCCACCTGCAAGACATTATCAAACTTGTACATGGTTAATCATAAATCAACAAACTCAGACTTCGATGTGACAGGACTACACATCGATGTGTTTTTTGTATATCGAAATATAACTTTGAGGCTTAGAAAACAATTTGGCAATACTACATAGCCCTCAAGAATAAACTCGTAAAATATCGACAAGGACTTTGTGTTTTATTTATTCAGTGTGGTGAGTTATAACCCGGTGAATCAAGAAATGTTCATTTGTTTTTAAAGGGCCTAACATGTCATAATCAAGAATAGTACGGGGAGAATATCACAGTCCAATTCGCGAATGTTCCAGTAGCGGATTTAGGGGAGCCGCCCTCCCCCCCCCCCCCAATTTGCGGCGCAACAAATGGGGAAAGAGAGAAAAAGGAGAAAAAGAAGGGGAAAACGGAAAGAGAAGGGGAAGAGAGTGAAAGAAGATCAAAAATCAAAACAGTAAGAAAAAATAAAGAGGGAAATGAAGTAGATCAGAGTTTTAATGCTGCAGATGATGCGGGACTGTAAACATGCATTAAGCTTCAATCGTTTTGGAACACTCTTTCCAAGATAAATTGGAGTACGTGATTACAGACTAGAAATGCTTTTGAGACCACACAAAAGAGAGAGAATAGTTTAACGACCTCTGCTTACTCGCCCTCATCACTCCAATAACATCCAGGTTCTCAAGTCAGTTTGATCATAAATCAAGGTACATCGATGTTGACATGTTGTACATCGATACAATAGATGTACTAATAGAAAAACATACACGAGAAAGATAAGAGAACATATATCGAAACACTTCAGTTAAGAGATTGACCCCAGTTAAAGACAAGACTTTTATCTTTATCCAGGAAGTGTCAATCGTAACTAATTATGACTTGATGGCACACCTATGAAATAGTACTTCGATCCATCCATTTCAAGAGAAACGTAGCTTCAATATCGATGTTTTAGGATGGATGTATGGACTGGCATTTGTCGCGTTCTGATTGGACGAGAGCGTACATCGATGTGAATTTCACGTACATAGATACATGTTATCGATGTGTAATATATCGAAAGATTATGATATCAAAGGCACGCCATAAGCCTCCTCCTTTCGAGATCAAAAAAAAAAAAAAAAAGCCGTTTATCTAACGATGTGTAAATTCAAACGATACACTATTTAATGAACATCTGAGCTCTTTGTCCTGTCAGATGCAAGCATTTCAGTAGCTTATAACAGTTTGTCGGATAAAACGTCCGACAAGCCCTTTGATGAAATGCCCCCCTGATAACCTGATAACGAGAGGAATGTGTAAACGCACATCACATACTAACATGATTTAAGTTTTTTAACATAAATTGCGTTAACTTGTATTTTTTACTAGAAATGTCTTCTTTGCAAAAAATGTTCGAGGTATTTGAGAGTTATCAATAATTATGTTGTCCTAATATCCCCTCCCCATTAACAAAAGAAAATACGTTCAGCTCTACGCCAGTGATGTAAAGGTTGTTATGCACAGTGAACTTTTTTCATCTATATGAAGTGCATCTGACAGGAAATGCTGATCCGGGTATACTTGGTTAGGCCCACTCTCCAATTTTAAAAAATCTCCGGGCGCCTGTCTATAAAAGCTTATTGGTTTTATAAGCTGTAAATTGCATCGTTTGTATTGGGTATTATTATGTTCGAAGAGCTTTTGTATAGTACAGCTTTTCCAAAAGTGCACAAAACCTCAAAAATGTGAATAAAAATGTCCCTTAATTTTGGTAGTATTACTGCAGGATAAAGAAGAGGAGCACCTACCAGTAAACAAAACTTGATTTTGAGTCATTATGGACAATATAACTTTAGAATTCTCTACTATGCCATCGAAGAGGGTTTAAGATGTCGTCTGGTTTCGATCAACGATGAACAAAGAAGTTGAATCCGGAATGACTGTATATAGGAGGAAAACAAAGTTTCATAGCAATAGATAAACGCAAAATTTTGATTTTGAAGATAATATAGGGTAAAATCATTTCAGAATGAAATGGAGACGTTTGTATTTTACATTTTTATACACAAAGAAAGTCCATTTTTTTATGTTTATGCAAATATATAGTATCTAGTGTATACATATTATTGTAATCGATTTGATAACGATATGTCCAGCGTGCAAACATGAACATCAGTAATTGTTGCGATAAAAACATAAACTATAATAACATTTGAGTTTGTCTAGTTACTCAAAGTACTTGAAACGTAATGCTGAAGACGCAATTTGGGATACGTTAACCTATATGAATTTGATGAGCACAAAATTTTTTGAAGCTTTTTGCTCAGTAATAACAGAACATGGGAAAGTCAAACTCACCGATAACCATCAATATGCCTATGACTGGCCATAATATTGAAGATTCCCCTAAAGATGCCAAACATTCAATGATAATCCTGTGGTGCTTACTTCTTGGACGTATTTGGATTGTGCTCTCCGTGTCATACAAAATCCCATCCAAAGCATTGTGAAACTTTGAAGAACTTTTGTTACCAGGAATGATCTTCGAGTTATCAAAAACCCATGATAACTCGGCTGCTGGTAGTGATCCGTTGCTTCTGCACGTAATTGCAATATGTGAATTCTCACGAACGTAAATAAATGTTGTTCGCCCTGTCTTGTTTTCTTTGATTTCTCATGATGATGCAAGCTGCAAGTCTGTAGGTAGAACTGCGTTTCATAGAGATAAAAGCGGGAACAATCACATAGGCCAATATTACAATAGATACATTAATATAACTTTTTAATTCTAAGGTCGGAAATATATATTTTTTTTAATTAAAAAGAAAACGAATGGAACATCTAACATAATGTAGTTCGACTGGTTAAGCCTATAACACATTGATAAATGATCTTGTTAGAAATTATTCTTACCTTGAACATTCAGATAAACTGTAGTTTGAAGACTAGTTTGTAGTTGGGGATGCAGTGCCTTACATTGGACGCTCTTCCCTGTATCTTTTTTGGATGAAATAAAGGTAGCAACCTTTCGAGATGCATAGATATAGCGACGTAGGCTTACGACGTTGGACTGATTCCTGAATATGACAGATACATCGTCAGGTACGTGCCACTTCAGGACTGCAGGAGGTCTTGCATGTGTCAGACATTCAAAATGATGCGGTTCGCCAGCTGTTACCGTTACAGAAGTGGTGTTTCTAACACGGCTTCTAACACCATCACTTATTGAAATTAAAAAGGGCGGAACTGGTGTAAATAAAGAAAAAAAAAATCATTATTTCGAGTTATTGCATAGGAACATTATTTCCATTGTTACCAACGCATGAAGTGACAATATGTTCATATATTGAGTAAAAAAAAAATTAAATTGAATATAACTTTTCTAATCGTGACAAGGCTGACAGAATAATTATACATTTTGCATGAATTGTGTTCATGTCACCTTTATCATGTTTATTTATAGTAAACATAAATGTGGTACATGAATTAATAGATATCAATCTAGTATAAACATTCGTAAGTTTAAAATAATTACCTGGTCGTAACGGTGTAATTTTCATACTCTTTGATCCTGTGTACACAATATTATATGTACTGCTTACACTGCAGGTGTAATTGCTGCCATCTTCCTTAGAAAGTTCTTTGATTGTAAATCTTCCACTCGAAGAATCTGTCAGCAAACTAAACTTCGATGGATCAGCTGTCCATAATGTACAGGCATAATCAGGCCGGCATGAGTGAGAAGCCAGTGTAACACCGTTACCATTTTCCCAAATTAGCCGTCTGTATCTGGTTTGGGGCACGTATGAGCAAACCAGTGTGAAATTTTCCCCAATGGCTGGTAGTTCGTCGGTTGTCTGTATAGAAACTTCATATGCATTGTGCCCTGTACACAAGGAGAGACGATATCTATGTAACTAAAGAGGCTTTCACAATTGCTCTTGCGATCGTTTGCGATCATTTGGTCACAATTATGTTGCACACAATCGCAACGGTTGTATGCAGTGGCACCACCAATTTTGAAAGGGGAATATTACACATCAGGTATTCTCGTCGGCCTAACAAACACATCGGATGATGCATTATAGATTTCCAATACAAATTTATTTACAGTGATAACTTTTTAACCCAAATATTTTTATATGTCTTTTTAAATACCTTTGAATACATCGATTACCGTGGATTTGTTAAGTCCTCCCCCCCCCCCAAAATAAAAGGCACCAACTCGTGGCATTCAACATATTATATTAATTGAAGAAGTGAACCCGCCTCCCACAATTTTTTAAGCGACTACATCTTGATTATTTCAACCAAACTACATGTATAAAACAAATAACTTACCTGATCCAAATAAGATCAAGGACAGAAGAAGAAGTGCTTCGGTAAACAGGATCATGATCAGACAGTAATATCAACGATTGTTTGAATTAACCTATGGCTAATTCCCGAGACAAATGAATGCAATCTTTCAGTTTTGGAGGATCTGTAGTTACTTAAGTCTACGTTAGTAGTAGATTAACAGTACTCGATGAGGTCGTTCGGGCAATCAATTAATATGTCTTCTATTCCCCGTCACATTGAGTTTCATAAGCCTATTAAAAAAACAAATCATCAAAATAAATGTCCATACGCATTGTTCAGTGTGTCTCACATAAGGCCATGTGTGTTTCGTATCGTATTAAAGCTAAACGATTTGCCTTATTTTTGTAGAATTTGCCTTTATATACCCAACAAAACAGTAAGTCCCCACTCCCTAAACGAACCTCAATTAAACAAAATTTAACCAAGAGGAGTTTTATGAATTTTATTGCGTTTTTGGAGGTAATTTTATCAGCTTGCATTTTAGTGAAATTTACTGAAATTCGTTAAGTCCTGCTTCAACGAGCACAGTCAAAATGCAAAAATATCACTTTTCGAAAGTCACAAGGTTAATTTCATAACTTTAATTCAATTATATTTTAAAAAATAAAAAATTTCAACAACAGATATGTTCAAAAGGCTTGTTGCACTTAATTTCAAACACACCAAACGACTTTTGCATTAAATTTCACGGTTGGGTGAGCAGGAGATAGAATTTGCGAAAACTGCATTTTGATAAGAATGATTATGATAGAATTTGCATTCTTGAAGAGTGTTTTAAACAATATCCAACAAAATGATATTTTCAAATTTCTTAGGTAGGCCTAAATATAGTACCATTTTGTGCAATAGAAATAATTTTATCAACATTTTATTTGTAATGCGTATGATAATTTTTTTTTTTTAATGATGCTATGGCATTTTATTAAAAATTCACGCTTCAACGAAACAATTGAGATATGTAAAAAAGCTGGGTTTTTTTTTTCGTTTGTGCGCCGAAATTCAATTGCTTACTTTGGATAACTGTCACAGACCTTCTTGGATAGTTCATTTGCTTTGAGTTTCACGAAAATTCCATTGTTTTATGCTTCAGTGAGCAGAAGTTATTAGAAAATTATGCGAATAAAAAGAAATTTAGATCTTAGGCCCCACTTTGTGACTTATCAGATACTCAATTTAGCGTATCCGCATCCGCATCCGACACAGATTGACATTGTGTACGATCTTGAGGCAATAACAAAACCCTGATCAACGTGCTGGAACTTTTTAACAAAAATCTGTTGGGTAACATCGTTTGGCTTTACTGTTTATACCCTCATAGACTAACTTATTTGCGAAAAGGAGATAAAAACGTTACGTTGTGCATGAATGAGCACACGTTAAAGGGAAAAAAAGTCACAAAATTCACCAAGTGTACTCACTCGACCATGACACGACGACTAGTAATCATGTTCTCACAAAATGTGTCGATATTGTTGATGTAATATCTGAGGTCAATTCTTTAAATAAAATTGGAGGATTCTACAATTTCTGGAGGCCTGAACATAATTCTTAAAATTCTGCTCACTCATCCATGAAAAATAGTGAAATGTATCGCGACTGGTGTTGGATTGTCAAATTTTGGATGATAAAACCACCAAACCAATTAAAGACAAGGAAGAAACAAAATTTTAAAATAGTTATTTTTACCGATGTGTTGGCTCAGTGGATAGAGCGCCTGGCTCATAACCTTTATTGACGATACAGAAAGAATAACATACACCGACAAATTTTTTTTTTTTTTTTCTGTGTATTTTCACATTTAATGGTTGGCAGGAATTTGTGTAAATTTGTGCTGCTAATAAAAACTGTTAAGTTAAATACTCAAAAGTTAACCTGTCAATGCGTAGAAATGTGCCGGGGGGCGGGGGGGGGGGGAAGTGACTCACTACATAAAGTGCTACTCGTGCATGTCCCCCGAAAAAGCTTGGAAAGGGGTCTGTTGTCAGCCTTCCGGCGTCGTCGACGCTTTCCTTAAAATATGGGTGTTTTTTCAGTGGCAATTGCTATTTCAGTGTCTAAATTCAGCGGTGTTTACGCCATTTAGGGTATGTTTTAGCTAGTCTGATGTCGAATACTTAATTTTTTATAGTTGTACAAATTTTGCCTCATGCTATACGACATTTAGGGTCCATTTTCAGGGTGCGGGGACGCGCATGGGTAGCACTTTTCCCTTTGAGTGACCCCCCCCCCCCCTGGAGATATGTGGTACTGAAGATTTAATAACTTGATAAAGCCTTCCGTTTTAGCAAACTTTTATATCCACATTGAAGTGGGATCGATGAAAGCCTGATAGATGTCGGGGTCCTACATTTTACGTAATATACATTTCAATATCAAATTGAATGTTTTATGTATTAACGCAAATATAAAAAATATTACTACAAATGTCTTCGTTGTTTAACCCTATTCAGACTGGGGGGGGGGGTCAATTTGACCTCCCCTGTACGAAATCCGCGACTGCCGCGCAACCGCTGCGAATCGCAACCCGGCGCTTTATGACTTTTTTCTTTCAAGTGTCTCGCAAATTTTGACACCAAGTTCGAAAAAATCGGATACTCCGTTGTCGCGTTACGCAACATTACGTAATCGCATGTCAGGCCTAAATTGAACGAAAATCGTCATTTTGCATGCGTTTGTGTACAAAATACTGCTTTTTTCTAAATTTCTTTATAACACTGATAATTGTGCCTTCTGAGCCTTTTCATTGATTAAATTTGTCTTTATATTGATCAAAATACATTTCTCAAGCATAAAAAATTACAAAAACAAAGAAATACATAAGAAATAAAAACAATAGAATACATAAGAAATTCATAAAACAATAGAATACAAGAGAATTAATTTGAAATTTCTGAATTTGTCTATTCAATACTGTTGTCTTTGCTACTAAGCAACTTTTAGAAAAAATTTGGGCTTTATAACAATATTTATCAATGAAATATTAACGATTTCCATAAAAAAGCATCTAATTTGCATACATGAGTATGCATAAATTAGCATAAATTAAATACGTGAAACTTTTTTTCAAAAAAAACATACCAGCGACACCCTTTACATGTGCAGCGACGTTCGCGCAAAATTTCGCCGCGAGCGGACTATCCGCGGCCGAGATCTCAGGGGGGGGGGGTCAAAATCTCCTCTTGAAAATGCCAGTCTGAATATGGTTAAAAAGAAAGGCGTAAAATGGTAATGACCTTCATTATCTTGAATCTCCTGATCTCATATGAATTTTAAAAAATAGTTGTTCACGTAACAAGCAAGTATTGTATAAGACCGAAATAACTTAATTTGAGTTTTTTAATTTAGATCAGCGTCAGTTCTGAGAATCTTAGCAACACAATATGTTCAATACTTGAGATCTTAGACAAATTATGACCCACGTACACCTTTCTAGGTATGAAGACTGCTATGGCATTGATATGCCGTACAGTGTTCAAGAGTAAAACTTTGATAAAGCCCGCCATGGAATCCAGGTTGCCAGGCAACAAAGAGAGATGAAGATGTCGTCTGAGATTTGTCGAAAGTGACTGATGAAGGTGGATCGGGCCTTTCTGTATAGATCACACATTAGCATTTATTTACCACATTCCAATTTCATTTTTTTTTTTAAGTTAACGATCCGTATCATCATTTCAACTTTATGTATCAGATTCTGGTATTTCTAACTCTTAACGATAATATAAAGTATCGGATATTCGTCGAGAATGCAAAATCATGGGAATCATCAATGACATCGCGGAAAGAATTTACTGTTAGCCATACAATCTTGAAACAACAAATGATATCTTAATATTTTGTAATATTAAACATTTTAAATGGAAAGCTTTTACGGGCTATGTTGTAAATATTTAAGTGAAAAGTTCATGATGAATTACGTATTTAAAACATTATGAATTTACGAAAGAAAAGTGTGTTGAAGACCACGCTGCCTGTGCCATAAGTTGATACAGCTTCACATCTGTATATGAAATGATCTTTTGCCTCAATGTGTTCAACAGTCAATCTACTTAGAGTCAACGTTGAACCTCCTCCAGTCTCATGTTGTGTTACGTTCCTTGTGGCGTTATGTAAGAAAGTATCGTTACGGAACCAGTAGAAAGAAGTTGCTGGAGGATTGGCATCTGAAGTGCACGTCAAACTTATGGCTGTGTGTAAATTATCAGTCAAGTGTCTTCGGAAAGAGATCGATACATCAGGTTCATCTTCAGATGCATAAGAAGAAGGAAAAGGAAAAAGAGTACAATTAGTATTTTTTAAAAATGCAATGCAGTTTTGTATCAAGGCAATTGAGTTGGCGAAGTAATGCTTCTTTCTCAATGCATTGAGCTGTTCGAAGAGAAATGTTTATAGGATCATGTCGAATATAGCTTTAAAATGAAAGTGGACGATATTTTTTTCCTAATGATCTGTCAAAAAAAATGAACATATCTCGATTATTTACACAAGAGTGTACTCTTTTGGGAATTTCGTGTGTTCATTGACACCCTGATTGAGTAAAATACTTTTCAGTTTTAGATTAGTTACTGCATTCCGTACTTACATAAAATGTCCACGTATACGCTAGAATTCATCGACCATACATAATATCCTGTTGGATGAATTGCTTGGCACATGAGGATATGTCCATGGTCTCGTCTCGTTGGTGTTAAAATAAGAGTACTTTGGACGTCGAAATGGCCTTCCATATTCTCTGAAACCTGAAGTGTTGATCTATTTGTCACGTTGTCATGTCCAATGAACCAGTAAAGTAAGGGAGCCGGGAATCCTTGATTAGCTTCGCAGCGTACTTCAGTTCTTTTTCTATCTTCTAAAGGATCCCGGACTATGATGTGAACAGATGTTGGTGGGCCTATAAAGATATCACAATGAAAAAGAGCTATTTCTAACTATTCTAAAAATATTTACCACTTATAAACTCTTAAAAAGGAAAGGTCACAATTATCCAATTATTATTATCCAATAACAATGCCAATTTTCGAAGATCAAAAATGGAAGCTTACCACACCGTAAGCATTGATCACTTTACTCTGACATTCGAGTCAAGACAATGGAAGAAAATGTTAACGGTAAAAATAACTTTAAAAGCGTACAAAATAATTTCGATCGTTGATTGTCTTTTCAATAAAATTAATTTACTTTCATATGAATACAAGAATAAGACTAAGAATGCTAATACATTGCTCACCGTGGACAATCAATACAGCCTCATGTCGACCCTGGTAAGTTCCGACTGATGTTGTGCACTCCAGAAGCTTCTTGTGATCCTGCCTCTTAGGGCGTATCCAAATAGAACTTTTAGAATCGAACAGATTTTTACCCAACACACTTGAAGATGTTGAAAAGGATGCGTCTGGAAGATACATGTTATCTAGACCCCAGAGCAGTCTCGCTGGAGGTCGTGAGCCAAAACTTTCGCAGGTTATCGAGGTGGATGAGTTTTCTCGTACGATTATAAATATGGTTGCGTTAACCATTATCATCCGATTTCCGGGAGATGAAAGCCGTAGGTTGACGGGAGGAACTGCAATATATATATAATCATGATAATATGCATGTGTATATAGGCCCCACCGTTAAAAAAAATGTCATAATATCGTGAATATGAACTTGACATACATAAAAAATTTCATAAAATTTCAAGTTGAAGATGAGCGAAAAGCAATAAAATACATTACTCTTCTGTGAAAATTTACCACTGGATGTAATAATTAGGCATGCATACGTCACTAATGTATCCGTCATGTATGCATAAACAAAATTTTGAAAACCGACGGCGAAAAAGTAAAGGTTTAACAATAATTGTCGAGCTTTAACTTTCTCGAGGGCATGTTGGGCGGCATTCATCTTGATTTATTAGCTGAACAATTGCCTTCAAACTTGGAAAAAAATGCACTTGAATCTTTCAACAACCAACTGGCGCCAACAATACTAACAATCAGTCGGCCTGATGAAGCGTCCTGAGCCAATCCAGGACGCTTCATCAGGCCTGGATTGGACGTGAAACTTCGTAACTCCGTAAAACGTAAGCCCAGTTGAATAGTTTTCTATTCTTCAAATTTATGTTTGATTTACCTGGATGATTGAGAACATTCATAGAATCACTATAATCTTTGTAGATTATACTTCTGGAATGTTACTTACTCTGAATATTTAAGTGGACTGAACGTAGTAGATTGCCTTCCATTTCTTGGTGCGATGCTATACACCCAAGAATCTTGCCATCGTCGAATTTAGTCGGTACTACGGAAGCAACTAGTCGTGATATATATCTATCCCCTTCTACGATATCAGACTGATTACTCAAGACGAAAGTTACATTATCTGCCATACGCCATTTTAAAACTGCAGGAGGCCTTGCACCTTTAGCCACACAAATCACATCAAAGGGCTCACCAGCTGTTTTTGTAACAGGAGCATTGTTGAGATATCCGTAAGAAGTTTTACCGTCAAGAATAGAGATCATACTCGGTGGAGCTGATGTATAGAAAATCAACAGAGATATTGGCATGATAGAACTAGATGTAAACAAAGAGAATTCGATAGAGGAAATCCTTACAGTATTGTAAACATCCTAATCATTAAACGGCGTAATACAAATTAAAGTGCTAATGCGAGATTATACACCGTAAAATTAAAGGTACGATGTGCAGAAATTTATACTCTCAATGAAACTATAGCTTATTAAAGATAACGTTTGCTGCACTAAATATATGTTTCAAGGAAAATTCTCTGGTTTTGTAGCCTTTCAATATGCCTGTAATAATTGTATGATTAGTTCAGCATTGATGATGTCCACCCCAAAAGAATACTTTCAATACTAATTTTACATTTGCCTTTAAAATGGCTCTCAAGGGAATTTAAAGAAACAAAATTCAAACATACCTGGTAAAAATACGTTAACACGAATGTAGTCTTTGAGTACACCATTCTGGCTGCCCATCCAACACTTGTAAATATCACTCTCATTCTTGGTCAAATTGTTGATTGTTAAGGTAACACTGGTAGAGTCTACCTCCAAAGCAAACTTCAAAGGGTCAGTTATATCTGTATCACAGCCTGATGAGTGGCAAAATGCAGACCCTAGCAGGTTGTCTTCCCCGTCCCTCCATGATATTAGCGATTGTTGTAATGTACTCTTGTAATTGCAAACTAGCTTGATATCTCTCCCAACAATTGGAAGATAGCTAGGTGTCTGAATATGTACAGAAACTTCACCTTGACAACCTGTATCAAAATGTAATGTTTGAGAAATGCGGCGGAGAAATACTAGGCCTTCTAGCCTTCTCTATTCATTATCCTTGTTCCTTGTTTTTAAAAGAGGTTTGAACGCTTGATATCTAAAGAACAAGTATTCATGGCACTTTGTCTTTTTTTTTAAATATTTATTTAAAAATATGTTTTTATAGCTAGCAGTCTTGCGATCTAGTTTTAGCTGCTTGTTATGAGACATAAGAGGCAAGTCGAAATAGATAAAAGGAGAATGTGTTAAATAATCTTTCTCCTTTGTTTCATTCGTATATTCGCAAATACAAGGGACTAAAATTGTTGTAATAATGATAACTTTTCCTTGCGTAGCATATTGTTAAACTACTCTTGAAATTATATTCAAACCAGCAAACTGTGACGTATTACTTTTAGGTAGAATATTGGATATTGGAAGATCATTTTGATCAATTTTTATTGCTAGGATTTGTGAAACAACGAACAAAAGTTAAAAATCAATGAGATGAAAATGCATGCTCTATTTTGAAAACTTGTTATTCTAATGCAATACACATACACAAACACACACACACACCCTGGCCTCACACACATTAGGCCTACATGACTTTTGGAATAGTTTCGTGTATATGACATCCAACTCACCAGATCCAAACATGATTAAGGTACCCAAAACAGTGAGATAAAAGAATTCCATCCTCATTAAGAATTAAGAAATTGAGATTTTCTGTAAGTTATAAAATGCTTTTAAAACGCGATCGCAAGTCGATTGATAAAAGATTAACCCTGGTAAGTGAACATGTTGCTGGAAGAAAGATGAACCGATGAACAAATCGAACGAAAGTGAATTTGATTTCCTGATGACATTATACTGACCATTGTGGAACTTAATGTTCATGTCATATGAGTTTCGTATCAGTATATGGTGACAAATTACACTACACACAGTCGTTGTATGTGTTCAGTCGGTAGAGAGCGAGCAACTTAGAGAGAGAGAGAGAGAGAGCAGTAGGCCTAAAAAAAAAAGAATATCACCATTTTCCCATTCATTTAGTGAACAGAAAACGGCAAAAGATATTTAACCATTTTCAATCTTGTTTTGTGCTGAGCAATAGGGTATATTTATTATAAAGTACATGATTATATAAAGCATTTCAAACATTGTCAAATATGAAAATGAATCAATAGATCAACAATAAATGCGACGTTGATAAACTTCTTTCCTTTTAGATACGGGATCAATTTACTTATCATAGTCAAACTACATAATTATATAAACCATTTCAGCATTTTCAAATATGAAAGAAAACAACTTGCACAAGAAAAGTTATTATAGATGAGAAAGATTTTTTAATGTAAGAGGCCTACAGTTACTGTGATTGCTCGATCTGCATATGAATCAAAATAGAGACCGGAATTGCAGATTTTATTTACACTGTGCAGAAGGAACATGATACGACACAATTTAAAAATATACAAATCTTTTAAACCATACTGAAATAATCCTCTCATATATATGATATGACACAATTTAAAAATATACAAATCTTTTAAACCATACTGAAATAATCCTCTCATGATTTATATTAATATTTTCATTAGGCCTACATAAATATTAATTTAGAATAATTACTAGTCAACTCCTTAAAAAATGAATCAGGTTAAGTGTGACAGTCTCCAGCCATTTGAATTTAAACTTCCTTCTTATATCATGCATAATCATTGAAATGACAAGTACTCATCAGTATAACAGATAAACAATATTACAGTTTCTATTCAAACAGAGTTAACATTTATACAGACGAGTATGATTGCTAAGAAGTAATTTAGAATTCCCGCATTACTTACAAACTTCCTGATAGGAGGTAGGTACAGTAATTAAAATGGAAATGATACCACTCTTCGGTGAAATATATTTACATTAAGGAGAATCTTCTGATGACAATAAGTCTGCTTAAGGTACCTGACCAAAAGATAAAGCCGCGGCCCGCTACCTGAACGCCGCACAGTGGGCTTATAGGCAGGATATACCGTTCCCCTATTATTCTTCCATTGACTTAATTGGATGGGATAAGTACATCCGGTATAAAGCGCCGCTGTGCGGCGTTCACGCGGATTTATCTTTTGGTAAGGCACCTAAATTTGGAAACGATGAGTAGGAGTACTGTCAGCTATAATAGACGACACAATATATCTTATTCGTATGGTATTGCAGTATGCATTGTATGATGGTGAACCATTTCCTCATTTTTTTTTTTTTTTTTTTTTTTTTTTTTTTTTTTTTTTTTTTTTTTTTTTTTTTTTTTTTTGTTTTTTTTGTTTTTTGAGAGAGAACTTAAATTATAGGCATATTGCAGTGTTAAAATCATTTATTCTGACCAAGTACCACCGGTAGGCTACAAAGTCTGAAGTGCTATGTAAATCTTACGCTAGTCAGTTTATTGCAAGGTAGATGTTATATTTTGTCGTGGAAAGTATATAAAAGTATGTGGTTGTATGTTTATAATGATGATCGATGCACACATGACCATCTGGAAAACTTGACATACTATGCCTCGAGGTAGACGTAGGACAAATTTCCCTCCGTACCCAAGTGGGCATCACTTTTGGTGGAAGAGTTGGATTTCGTCACATATTAATATAAAGTGTCTCTTCATCTGGTGTGTCATCTTCTAATGAGATTTTGTGTTTTTGCACGCTTCCATAGCCTCAAAGTCGAGGGCTGCGTAGACCGTACCTTCCGTGAGGCGAATAGGAGCAGGCCTTCGAGTGGGACGAGCGTCATGCGAAAGATCGAGGTAGAGTAACCCATCTTTATTCATCTCCAGAGAGTCTTCTTCCTGATTGGAAGTAGCCGCGACGTCATAGTCATGAACTGTACCCACATGACCTAAGGTGTTATAGTTTTGAATAGCTTGACTAGTTGATCCATCGAAGGTAACATGCCGACCAGACGTTGCTCGGAGAGGACAATCATTTTCTTGGCGGTCGAGACCGAGGGACGTAACTCCATCTTTCTGAGTTGTTTGAAAGAAAATGTAAAAACTAAATATAGACTGAATAGGGTACATGCAGGTAATATGGGCCAGCAGGTAATATGGGCCACCTGAAGCAAATCATGTCGTGACCGTCGACCGGTGACCGGTGACCGGTGTGAGCACCATAATGTTGTTCATATGAACTGTATACGAAAATACATCGTCATGAGAGCATCTGATGCCGAAATTTCTCCGAGAAAATTGCTGAAAACCAACAAGGTAGGTAAAACTTACGGCATTTTTTTACCTTGATGTAAAATTTGATATTTCACATAATGTGATGGTGAAAGAGTGTCTGAGGGGGTAACCTCAATTGTTTTGTATATTTATTAAGCTTATAGTTTCATTTTGATCATACGAGCGTGTACAAGTCAAATTTTTTTTAGTGAAGGGGTGCAATGTGGCATTGAATGCTTGCCTGACACAGCAACATTAGTGCAGGTAATATGGGACATCCAAAATTGCGGAAATGATTCTGGTACTTAGTATTGGGATGAGGCATCAATCTCTTTGCTACGATTTTTTGGGGTATATTCACAGTATATAATTAATATAAATAACTTATTGTAGGCCTATATTGACTTGTATAATGAAAATAATATTTAAATAATATTTTTAAAAAAGAAATAATATACAAAGTACATAAATATGAGATATATAGTCAAAGGATTTACTGAAGGGTCTTATAATTTCAAATTATATCTTAAAGTTAATGATTTTCAACATTTTAAGCAAATTCCAGACATGTTAGAGTCATTGTAGTTTTTAAAACATACATTAAATACATGTGCCCATATTACCTGCACATGCAGGTAATATGGGCACTTTGGTAATGACGTTAACATTTGAATATTGCAGACAGGGGGGTTGGTGATGATTGTTTTTCTTCACAATAAAAGTTAGAGCAGTAGTTATTGATTCATATAAACAAAGATTGGACTGTGTGTCATTTCCTAATTTTATGCAAATTAGGCAAATGAGCTTAGGGGGCCCATATTACCTGCATGTACCCTAGGCCTAAGTGACTGTAATGGTGAGTATTTGGGTGAGACTTGATGTAGGCGTAAGTGGGTGAATGGGTGCGAGGGAGGGTGTGGGCATGAAAATTAAGTTATGCATGTTTACAAGTAGGTGTATATGAACATGTGCGTGCGAGGTAATGTGGGTGTGTGCTTATGTGGGTGAAAAATGTATTAATGCCTGCGTGCGTGCATGTGTGTGAGGGGTGTGGTTTGAATAGGTGCGATAATGGTGATTGCGAGGGTCTAGTTATTTGTGGGAGGACACGTGGCTGGATGTGCGTTATTGCTTGTGTTAGTGTAGTTGTGTGAAGGTTTTTAAGGGTGTGTGTGTGTGTGTGTGTGTGTGTATGTGTAATTTTCTTTTTACGTGTGTGTGCGCTTATCAATCAGATATCGATATAAGAACTAAATTTTACTATCTTCAGAATTTTTGATTGATTTTTGATTGATAACCGTTTCTTGCAAAAATCACTCTCCGATGGAATGTCAAACACTGCGTCAAGAAAAGAAACAATAAGTAATTGAATGGTTGAGTTAATAATTTAAAACCAAAATTTTACCATTTTTTAATTGCAGGGTTGGGTTTCTCTCTCTAAATAAATTGTAAATAAAATGAAAAGAAAATAATAAAAAATAACCAAAGTAAGGGGAAAATACGAGAGAGAGAGAGAGAGAGAAACAACGATGGTGACAAAAGTCAAACTTTTTTTTGACTGGCGACTATATAGAACACCAAAAACAAAAATAACGCAACCGATCTGTATTTATCATTAAAAGATTAAAATAATCATCCATGCGACTGATTGTCGGTGGAAGTACTATTAGAAAGAGAGAGGGGGTGGTTGTGCAAAAATGCTGTTGATTTTTTTTTTTTTTTTTAATAATAATTTTTTTTAAGAATCTATTTTTTAGAGAATATTTATAACAATATAATCTAGGTTTCCATGCAACGAAGAGGTTGAGGATGTCGTCTGATTTTGATCGACGATGAACCAAGAAGGTGGATCTGGAATGACTGTAGTTGTCACGGGAAAGAATATTTAAAAGGATAAATCTTTGATATTCTAGTTTTATATCTTCTCAATTCAAATAACTCATGTGCCCAAGCGCGGCGATTTTCATGTCACGACTTGGGTGGGGGGGGGGGGGACGGAAACACCCGAAAGTGAAAAATAATTTACTAAAAATTCGCGTATTTGCAACCTTAAGCAGAAACTAATGAAAAAAATTTCCGAGTGCGAAGCGCGAGCCGAAAATTTTGCCTTATAATAACATTTAGCATTGTATTTGACATACATTTTACCTCTTCATTAGCTTCACAAGCTTATCACTACATAAAATATTTTAAGCTTTAAAATCGAGGGGGGGGGGGACGATCCCCCCCCCCCAGATAAAATCGAGGGGGGACACGTCCCCCCCCCCCCCCCCCCCCGGGATCGCCGCCAATGCATGTGCCTACAATATCGCCTTTCTAAATATATTTTTTAAAAATCAATCGATTAGTTT